>JAEMWC010000972.1:132500-187500 GCA_016490735.1 Pachyseris speciosa | reverse complement strand
ATTTGGATATCCAATAAATGCAAGAAACGTAGCGATTTTTACCAAATATGGCCTTTTGAGTTTGGACAAGAACGAAACTGGCCGTTTTTAACGTCAAAGAGAAACAACAAAAATGCCCCTTTTTGCCTTCATGTTTTTTTAGGGAAATCATCGTCGAAAAACCAAAACTCAAGGATCATAACGAAATTCAGTCCTTTTTCTAGCTTAGAAATGACTTTTTTTGTTCATAGTCTTCTCCCGAGCGTAGATACAGCCTTTTGTTCCAGTGCATTCTTCCCTTCCCGACATTTTCAACATCTTGAGCGCATTGCATGCTGGGAACTAACGAGAATTTTTGACAGCGCCCGTTCCTTCCCCCAATTCTTTCACATATAACTCCGACCTACCGCCAAAATTTCCTGCTCGTGGTCATCTTCAGTACACAGAAATTCCAAAATATGTGGCGGTAGGTCGAGAAATTCATCAATAGTCGAGTCCCAAAGGTACTAAGTGTTCGACCGGCCAAATTCCCAGTTCGTCGAGTAACAAGCCAAATTCAACAACAAAGTACATATATCACCTTGCTCGATTCTTTGAGAAAGTGGACTCTTAGCTACCGTCACGCTTAATGATGCTCATCAGGCAGCCGCTAAAGATGAAAAATGGCCGTAAATTTAGCAGAAATCGCAAGCAAACCGAACTTGGGCCATTGTTGTCGCTTCACGGATAAAAAATAGCTACGTCAAAATGACGTTTTCAGAAACCTTGAGCCTCCAGTGGCTTAGGACAGCACCACTTTTCCCTGGTAGTTTCAAATAAAGAGTCACGAATTGCTATTCATCGTTTATAGGTGGAAAATCACTCCGAAAATGTAAAAACCTGCGGTAGTCAATGGGTTAAAATAATAAAAAAAAAAAAAACAATAAGAAGAAATCAAATCAACCAATGAATTTATAAGGTCACAATCACTTTCAACAAAGGCTTGGTCTTCTCCACAGACAAAAACTTGGTCAACCTCCTTGCTAGTTCCTATGCAGACAAAGAAAAATTCCACACGCTTGTCCTTAAACAGCTTGTCTGGTGGTGTTGTCGGCTGAAAAGAAGAGAGAAGAGATACATTAGTTATCAAAATAAAAATACCAAGACATTGTTCCAATCATTGGCAACATACATGTAATAAATTACACCATGGTTGGAAAACAGTGTCTTGAGAAGACAACCACAAGTTGTGACATGCATGTATGGAAACAATAAAATAAGCCATTATGAATAATTTTGAGCTAGTTCTGCCATACAATTATGGTTGAATAAAAATGATAATAAATAATAATAATAATAATAATAATAATAATAATAATAATAATAATAATAATAATATTAATATTAAGGAGAGCAAAATTAATGTGTAATTGTGGACATCATCATTCCTGGGGAATCAGTAAGGTACATGATAAGGAATTTGAAAAGTTGGAAAATATCAGGATTTGAAGGAAGAAAGTAGAAGAATGTGGGGTATGAAAAACATGGATGTGGCACTGATTGTTGTAGGGGCCCTTGGAAGTGTTAAAAGAAACGTAAACAATGGAACAATGGATTGAAAACCTGGCGATTAGGGTTAGAATTGGACTGTTACAGAAAACTACGCTATTAGGAATGGCCAGGATAATAATAATAAGCTTTCAAAATACAAAGACCTGGAAATCGAAGTATCTAAAAGGGAGATCATAACTAGAACTGTACCAGTGGTAACTGGAGCACTTGGGGTGTTCAAAAAGGGGGGTGAGCGAGTACCTTAAGATACTTCAGAAAATAGCATTGTTGGGAACTGCACATATTTTGCAGAAAATGGAAAATGCTTTAATTCCATTACATGACTGGTTGTATTCCCTTGGTGTATGTATAATTATACCTGGATGTAACCTGCAATGTATACAAATGAAATAATGAAACCTTATGCCATAATAATAATAATATATACTCACATCTTGAAATTTAAACACATCTTGGCTGCTACTTTTTCTTTTGGTCCGTTGCTGAATGAATTTTGTTGCATCAACCACTTCTGTGTTTGTCAATTTCTCGCCACCTAGATTCAGAATGACTCTGAGACCACTGACTAAACGGTCTTCAGCTCCTATCACACAGTTATCCCCAAGTATGTGCCACAGCTCAGACCGAACCTGAGGAAATGAGAAATACACTAGTTGACAAAAAATTTAAACTTACAAAAATTCAATACAATACAAGGCCCCACATGAGCTGGGATCCTTGTCAAACTCTCTACATACAACTGTATATCATTACGATATGTGTTTATGACACCAGGAGTTTCAATAGAAGCTTCCCAAATCATTCTCTGACTTCCAATATTTATTAACTATACACCGAAGTGGAGGTGGTTAGTGGTGGATATTTACCGAGCCACAAAGCGGCGAGCCACCACTAGCCACCGACACTGAGGCGAATAGTTGTTTTAGTATATACTAAAACAGTGAGAATTGATTTTAATTCATATATTCCAGCAACGGTCACAAAATTTTCCCGTGTGCAAAGGACTGAAACAGTATTTGAAACCATTCTCCATTCTGTAAAAGATATCATTCAACTTTGGTTTTCAAGTGAACAAGTGAGGTTATGCAAGATTAATTTGCATTTGTAAACAAAACCTTTCTCACTGGTTTTTATCGATAAACTTCGGGTTAAAAACATAAACCATATCTTTAAACAAGGCCAAACCAAATTTAGTCACTTTCATTGTGTTTCCAGGGACTGCTTCGTCGTTAATTTGGATGATTTCTTTGCTTGTCACGGATGCAAACCGGGACGCCATTTTTTCAAAAATCACACAAGGGAGCACGAAACTCTCACCTTCTACACTGTCCACTGTTTTAGTATATATTAATGATTAATATCAATAATAGACCCTTTTCAAGATACGACGGCCATCTTGAATTCTATTATGTGGACAACAATATTATGGGATACCCAAGGGACAAAATTAATGCAAACATGTTGTGGGAAAACATTGGTATTAGTTCTGAAATTTTCAAACCAATTTGACTTTTTCCAAAACCATTCTATCACATTATAAGTAATCTGAGATGAAGGAAAATAGAAATCAACCTGCTTTCCAAATCAGACGGCAAGTACTTAAACCCAGAACGGTGGAATACTGGAATACTTAAACCCGGAACGGTGAGTAATTGCATGGAATGAAGAATTATTGAAAGTGTGCTTCAATATGGTTCAATTTAGCGACCTTTATACCCTCCTGAGCAATTAAAATTTTTAAAACAACCGCCGAAAAAACATTTCAACAAAACAGGAGTTAATCATGTACTCTAAATGCTAAATCAATTTATTGTTTAAATGTAAAAAAATGAAATATGCAAAAGCATCACTGTAACAATATAACAGCCACAAGAAACTTTGCGTTCTCATTTTAGTGCGTCCTTTAACGATATGTGAGGTATGTCAACGCTTTTGTTTGTCACTGATGTTCTGCAGCGGAACGATTCAAGGGATGACATCATGTTTTCTCATTCGCAGAATTCGATGCAGTTTTTCTTTGGTTTCCGTTTCAACGCTCCATCAACTGTTCCTGAATACCCTCAGTCACAGTACTAAGACGGAATGTTATATTAGACACATGTTGCAGGTTATTGAAAGGCGCAGTAGCAACTTAAGCTTGCAACAGCCTTTTTGAGTGACAGATGGCAACTAGAAGTGAGGTGCTTTCCCTTTTTAGGTGTCTTTATTTTATCTGATACAATTTGTTTTAAAATTTGGGGGAAAAGACTGCCCTGGTATGTAAAAAGTGCACTTCTGGTTGCCGTCGCTCGCTTCCTTCTGACTGCGTAAACATAACAGCCAACAATAAAACCAGCGCCTTCATACCAGGCCAGGTACAGTGAACCAGTATTATGTGTATATAACAGCAAATTGTTTCTATTATTCAGCTGATTTATTTCTTCTCCAAACTTCAGCATCAATAGCAATGATTTCAGTTTCGATAAAAAGGCAGACATTTTTTAGATGTTGTAATGTCCCTTGCGTTAGGCCGAGATGAAATAATAATAAAAACAAAATAATGAAAAACAATAAATGACAATCACCTTTAATTTTCATGCAATTACACACCGTTCCGGGATTAAGTATTCCGGCGTTCCGGCGTTCCGGCATTCCGGCGTTCCACAGTTCCACTATTAAGTAACTTCGGAACGACCGCCTTAAATTCATCTATATCGTCTCTCGGCAAAAGTAGGTGGATTTAACAATAAATTATATCGTTATCTAAAAGAGAAAACGACCGAATTTAACTTAAACTTGAAGAAAACCGAAGGTATTCGCACTGATAATATATTCGACTGACGTTTCAACGAACTTTACATACCTCTCACCAGGTAGAGGGCTTCTTGCGGCACATTTCTCCCTTTAAAAGGAGAAATAAGTTGTTCTGTCGTGAAACTTTCAGATCTATAACTGTCTTGAAGCTGATGTCGTGTTGGAACTCGTTTTATGAAGAAGAAAACCACGCCAAGACTTCGAGTATTTGAAATGTCGCGCTGTCAGTCAACTCAGGAAGCGAAGGACGCCACGCTAACTATTGTTCTCTACCATTGGTTAAGAAGGATCATGTGACCATTTGGGGACGAGGTAATCTGGGATCAAGTTATTTCCAAAATGGCTGCCGATCGGCAACTGCGACTTCAGACTGTAACTACAGCTGTAGTGTAATGAAAGCGATTATTTTTTTAAACACTTGATCAAGTTCCACTCCAACGAGCCTAAATTTTTGGTTTATTGTTCAAATTGTGGAATGTCTTTTTCGAAAGTGAATAGTCTGCAAAGGCATTACAAGCGAGAACATAAGGAGATGGACATGACTCGAACATGATGATGACTCTGTTTATGAAGAAAATGTAGAGCAAGAATTTGACGAAGATAGAACACGGTCAGATTCGGGTAGCCAGGCTGCAACGTTCCTTTCACGTGCCAGGGAAAATGCGAAGATAACTCAGACAGCTTTGGACATGGTCTCTCAGTTAGTGCGCGATCTGTGATTGGTCAATTTCCGGGCCGTCTTCTACTAGGGGTATAGAATGGTAAAATCCGAGACTCGCCGAGACGCCGAGACCCTCATTTAAAAACCGAGATCGAGACTTAACTATTTTTTCAAATCCGAGCCCGAGACGTTGCAATTCCAAAATTTCGAGCGCGAGACGCCGTGATCTAGAAATCCGAACGCGACACTTTCACAGCACGTACTAGAAATCAGTTCTTGATAAATCGAAACCGGTTGGTTTCGTATTTAAGTTATTAACTTAATTAAAAACAGTCACAGGTAACGCACGATTTGTTTTTGAGGCATCCCATAGCCTTTTCTCCGATATCCCTTCTTAGGCACGTCCCGTCTCCCCTGTCCCTCTTCATCTTTGCTGACTTAAAGCGGCTCAAGAAACGTAAAGAATTGAAGGCTTGAATATGCAGCAATACTTTTAACAAACGACGGCTGAACCAAGGAGGGTAATTCGCCGAGGTAGACATTCAATTCCGGATTGAACAACACACAATATTCTTTTTTCAGTGTTAATTTTACATCAATAGAGCTTTTTCAGTCACGCAAGTAAAACAATAAAATCATCAACCATTCAATAGATAGAGTCAAGAAATTGTGATATTATAGAAAATAGTAAATAAACAACGTGCCAAAGTCCCAGGGCCGTGCGACATCCCGTACTCGAGTTATTCGACAAAATGTACCACTCTAAATTATAGTGTTTTGTATGAAAACGCCATCTTGGCGTCCCTTTGAGGGACACCAAGATGGCGGCCGGAAAACGAGTTAAAACATATGTTTCTTACTTTAGCTATCTCAAAGGCTTTGTTCTCTCTGTTGAGCTTTCAGACATTCACATAGACGCTTCTCTTACCATATTGGATTTTCAAACCTCAAAAACACACGGTGAATCGATGTTTTCACGTAAGTGACATGCTTGTGAGCAGACATCTGAAAAAAACTCTAAAATTCAAACTTCTCCATTTTGAAAACAAAGCAGGCTACCGAGCTGAAAACATGCAAGCAGATACATTTCTAAAATGTCTTTACGTGGTGAAGATAAAAATGCAAAAGTCAGTTTACTTTTGAATTTTAGTTTTTTTATGACATCACGTGAAAACCCTCCTTACGTTTATTGGCACTTGATCCAAAAATTGTCATTGTCTCATATCAAATCGATAACCATTCCTGAAAGTTTGTGATTATTGACTTTTATCGACAAATTATCAGCAAATATCGCCCTATCGACTACCTTTCTGACCATCGATTTTGATCGATTTGTAACATCCTGTGTCATTGCCCCTTAAAGAATCAGTTTTGAGCATAACACGTGATTGTTACTGCCAGAAAGCACAATACGTCGAACAGAATTTTAAGCCTACATGTTTCACCGTAGTGACTGCCGTGTTCAGAAAGCCGTTCATCACAATTATTCTTTGTTTTGTTGTTAATTGTTTTAGGGCGGTTCATTCAAACTAAACTTTCGCTTGGATTGATTCAATTTCAAAATACGAGATTCCGAGACCCTCTTTATTTTTTACGAGCTCGAGATTCCGAGACTCGCTGAAAATTTGCCGAGACCCATCATTTTTCAAGGACCATTCTATACCCTTTCTACTGTATGGCCCGCTAAATTTGAAAGCGCGCCCCCGATTAACCTAAGAGATATAATAAATTAAACATCTTACTAACCTCGCTTTCTCGGTCCGTACTGTAAGTTACGGATCCTCGTTTTTTCTCGTTGATTCATGGCCCGCGCGCTTCGCACTTGGGCCATAAATCCGCACGAAAAAACTCAGTCCGTAACTTACAGTACGGACCGAGAAAGCGAGGTTAGTAAGAGGTATGTAAATAGCTAACGAGGCACATAGCAGCAAGTTGGCTATAAACAATCTCATATCCAACATGCGCTCATGGCGTAATTGCTTTATTAAATTTCCTGATCAAATTCTGAACGTTTGGAATGGATACTTGGAAATTCCAGCTGAATTTTATTGATTTCTATTGTAATTTTACAAAACGACCGGAATTAAGTTGATATGACAACACTTGGCGTGATCATTTTCCATATAAGGTCAAACTACGGTATAATGATAACCGAGATTTAGTGAGCCAATCAGAAAGCTAGAAATGCACTATCCGAGGTTGGAAATGTAATAATCAACAATATTTACTGAGCCTGAGGAGAAAAATTGTCTTAGTATAAGTTAGGTGATTTAGGATGAGTTGTTAAAGCACACCTGAAAATGTGTTAGTTTCACCCCTGAGAAAATATTGGAAATATTGAATTAATTATGCACTAAAATAGCCAAGGTGTGTTGCCATTAAAGGTGTGTTATGATAGCTCTGGCAGATTTCCACAGTTGAAGAACATTTGCATCTCATTAATTTGTGGTGAGTTCAAACTGATCTTAAGGTGTGTTATTAATAAACACAGAAGGTGTGTAATTATAACACACCTTCTGTGTTTTCTTACACGCCTTGGTGTGTTTCTTTAAACCTTCAAATAGAACAGTGACAAGGTGTGTCACCACTACACACCTTGATGTGTTAGGAAACTCAGCAAAACACACCTTATTTAAGAGTGTGGATCTTGCGACATTCTTGCTTCAGACAGAGGACCCTCGTGCACAAAACTTGAGCAGATTAAGGGTCGTAAAGTATACTTTATTCGCTTTCTTCCACATAAAGAAAATGCTGACCGCATCTTTACTCCTCAAGAAGTGGGAAGATTGAAGAAGCCTACTGAACGCGCTAGGAAACCCGCCCCAATTTCGCCATCACGCGCTAAACGAGGGAATATTCCAAACAGTACAGTTTTCCCGAAATCGTTATCTATTGCACACTTATTAAAGGCTGGAAAATTAGTAAAGCCGCTAAAAAAATCTACTATTAATTTAGATCTTCAAATTTTTGATATTGAACAAAGCAAGTGGAATGACGGTCTTCCAAGAAAATTGATTTGAAAATAGAAGAGGAATCTTTCTCGAGCGGGGCTTTAAGGAATGCTTTTAAAGCAACATGCAGCGACAGCCGATCTCAGTTCTCCGGTGATTGGGTAGTTAAGAAATACAAGGTCATGTCCATTCAAACCAGCACAGACATCTTAATATCGACAGTGGAAGACCATATTCGCAAACAAGTACAAATGCACGCGGTAGCAAGAAACATAATTGAAAAATTTACTATGAGAGTGCCTTGAAATTTCGGGGATTCCTCAGTTCCAGTATAGAAAAGTACTTTACTTTGTTCCGGATGATCTCCCTGTAACCGTGGAAGAGTTTGTACCTGGTGATATTTGTCAACAACGACGGTACTTGCCTGCCGTCATCCGAGGAAGCTTGTGATGAGGTCTACGCCAAAGAGCAGTACCTCGTGCACATCAGCTACGTCTTGTCAGAGCGGAACATGACGTTGGTTGATATACAAGGTAATCTTGAAGGACAGACTCTTGCTGTGAGCCAAATGCATTGGCTAGAAGACTAAAAACTGTTTCTCCAGAGGCTGGTTATCCGTTATAATATTAGACTAGAACAGCATCGAATCATTCGCTTCTGACAAGGATCGCAATAGTCCCGTGATACGTTATCACGTGACAGGTTATTTGTTCAAAAAATTGATAAACATTCAATAAATTCCAAAAAATGGAGTTTTCTATCAATTATTTACTATTTCGTGCTTGATGTGTGCTTTATTTGCTCAAAAGTTGCTCAGAAAGGTAAAACTTGCTCGAGATTGCTAAAACCGTAAAAACCTACTCGAAAAGCCAAAAGTTGCTCAAAAGTCCGAGTTTCCGAGCACAATTGGGAGAGGCCTTCATATACCGGATAGCAATGGAAATCCAATTAAGCATGTCCTTGAACGTTCTAGAATATTCAAAACAATAAACAGATGACATCAAGCGAAACTCCCAGTCCACGATCACAACAAGTACATCTTTACACAATCAATTATTGGGCTATGCAGAGGGTCCTGGAATCAACAAAATCTTTGACCCTTAAAAAAGGTTTTTTTTTCACTCAGCAGAACGTCACAGATTTTTCACAAACAAAAACAACTATGGAATATTTCAACATTTCTTATGTGTGTAAATTTTTGTATCAATCCATGCTATTCCTGATTTTTTCTCGGGATCATTTGCGGTCCAATTTGGGGATCATTTGAGGAACCGTACAGTTTGGCATTTGGGCCAAAATCCTTTGGGAACAAATACTTAAATTTAAAGACAGTAGAGATACATTAAAGCTATTCCGATAAATGAAAACGAGGAGCCTGTGGCCCTCTCTGTCGTCGCCCAGCTATTTTCTCCTCGTGAGCATGATCGCGGGTTAGTTGAGAACTGGAAACGACTTAGGCATCGTTTACACGGACGCGGTTTCAAATCGACACGGTTTCATGACCTCGAAACCGCATCAAAAACGATACGGTTTCAAAGTGTTTACACGGAACCTATCCGACCGTTTACGTCATGGCGATCTCGTTCTCAGGCATTCTTTTGGAAGCATTTACCCGTCCAAAAAGTTGTCCCATCAAACACGAGTTCTTCCAGGCCGAATCCAGATTATCGTCGTTTTGCTTTCTCTTCGTTACTCTGGAGCGTATCGACGAAAAAGTCAACATTTCAAGACATCTCTGCCTGTTATTACGATGTGCTTCTTGGTTTATAGAGAGTAAAATATATGAAAGCTGAAAAAAACGAACTTAAATTGTGATTGTGCAAAAAAGCGCTATACTCCGTGCGAAGTTCACCATGTTTACCCTTCGCGAGCCAGTCAATTTCGCACCAAAATAAGTAACCGTTTTCAAATCGATGCGGTTTCGCCGTTTACACGACCAATGAAACTGTATCGTTTTGAAAACGCTCCACTTTTGAAATCGTTTTCAAAACGACCCGGTTCTGATAACGAACTCGACCGGCGCCGTGTAAACGAAAGGCGTAACCACGTCGAAACCGGGTCGGTACAAAACGTGGACCCCCCTTCTGGACCCCCATCTGGACCCCTATCTGGACCCCCTCTGGACCCCCTTCTGGACCCCCTTCTGGACCCCTCAATTTTTCTGTTGAAAAATAATAAAATGATATTTAACAGTCTTCGCTTTGGATTTCAACTTCGGCCGGTTCGTTGATAGTTACAGACAGTATTACAGTAATCGCGAACATTACCACAGCCAGTTGCCATTTTCATCCCAAGAAAGACTTGCTTTGAATTTCGCTGAAATTGCGTTGCTGACTTTTGTTTTTGTTACCAAATACTTTAGAATTTTCTCGCAAAGGTTAGATAAACGTTAAATATGCAAATTACTGTTCAGCTTTCAACTGGCTTTGGGAGAATGTGAAAATTATTATCGGTGGCAGATTTATGTCACGTGCTAGGCAACCAGAGTGATCATATTTCATTCCATCATGTTTGATGCCACAACATTCAGCGGATTTGACGGCTCTACGATATTTCAGAGCAAGCTTTCGACTATATTTTGCCAGCGTGGAAGAAAACATTGCTCACCTTTTTGCTGCAGTGATAACATTAACTAGCAGTGCTTATTCTAATCCAGACAGAAAAAAAAGATAGTTTTTGAGCTCGGTTCACATTCTTCGAGCCGAACAGCACTTGGCATACTTAATGTTTATCTTATCTCCTTTGTGAGAAAATTCTAAAGTATTTTTAACAACAAAAATCAGCGAAATTCAAAACAAGTCTTTCTCAGGATAAAAATGGCAACTGGCTGTGGTAGTGTTCGCGATTACTGTAATACTGTCTGTAACTATCAACGAACCGGTCGAAGTTGAAATTCAAAGCGAAGACTGTTAAATATCATTTTATTATTTTTCAACAGAAAAATCGAGGGGTCCAGAAGGGGGTCCAGAAGGGGGTCCAGAAGGGGTCCAGAAGGGGGTCCAGAAGGGGTTCAAAAGGGGTCCAGATGGGGGTCCAGAAGGGGGTCCAGAAGGGGTCCAGAAGGGGGGTCCACGTTTTGTACCGACCCATCGAAACCGATGCGGTTACAAATAAAACCGCGTCCGTGTAAACAGTGCCTTAGTCAGCGGTGTTGTCCATGAGGGTTTAGCCTCCTCTTGTGTGACACTTTGTTGATCGAGTGATTGTGGTAACTTGGGGATTGGTTCATTATAAGGCTTTGCTTCCCATTGTGGACTGGCTTCACTCACTGGCAAGATGAACAAAAAATAAACGAGGTAAGCTGCATTAATTTTAACCTGTGCATATTACAGGTTAGTGAAGAATGTGGTAAGATTTAAAGTAGGTTTAACAACATGTACTACCCTAGCTGTCAATCAGAATACTCTTTGCACAGCTGAACACAAACTTTTAGTACTCATGCAGTCTTGCGTTTTTTCTTTAGAAGGTTAAAGTTGTTGTGTTTCCACTTTGAATGACGCTCATATTAAATTATGCTTTGGAATGTCATCAGTTGTCTTCATACATGTACCTTTCAATTCCAAGAGTACACAAGCCAAATACCTTACATGTATTAATTTTTTTTGTGGTTTGGAAAATATTCAAACAAGCAGAAAGGGGAGCACTGGTGAAAATTAACCATGCTTTCCTAATTTCTGAAAACCATTCGTGAAATCAATTCTGCTGAAGCACTTATAGATACAGTATGTAGTATGTGAATTCACATATAAACTGAAAATAGTAATTATTCTAGTGAAAACCATTCGTGAAATCAACTGAACTGCTGAAGCACTTAGAGATATGTAGTATGTGAATTCACCCATCTGAAAATAATTTTTCTGGTACCTCAGGGAAAGTGTCTGAGTAACTGGTTTTACAGTAGGTCATTACCTTGTTAATGATTACTTCTTGCCGGGGATGCAAAACCAGGGACACAAATAAGCATAATAGTTAAGCTTATGCGTATGGCTGACTCATGGCACTGCTATTACATGACTGTATGATTGACTATATAGATCGAGTTGTACAAGTACACCATTAAGAATATTTGTATTCTACCGACTCAAATGTTTGCAATGGGAAACTGAAATTGACTTTGATATGCCTTGAAAATTTGCGGAAGTATTCTTGAGTATTTCTTGAGTATGGTGAGTCCTTTAGTAGCAGGCACCTGCTTACTGCATGCCTTTTTGTTCACCTTTGAAAATGTATCCTTGTAAATGGAGAGCAAGCAGTCATACAGTTTACAAAAAGAAGCTTCATGTACGCTTAAAGTGTATAAGATAAACAAAGTACAGATCGTAATCAAGCAGAGTTTTACATTGTGATGAGATTAGTGATTTAGTAAAAATACAGTGTATACTGTCAATTTTTTAATGAATTTTAAACCAATGAAATATTCGATAAAGCTGCAAGCTTCTAATTTCTCCCTGTTCAATTCTAGAATACAATAATGCAAAAGTGTTGGAAACAGTAATTTTGTACCAGTCTTATTTCAAGCTATATCCTACATGTAGCACTCTGATCATGACCAAGTTACAGACAAGTTACATTGTGCAGTTCGTTTTTAACAATTAGCAAAAAGCTGATTTTGCCCATATTACCTACTGGGATGAAAATCTGTGGAACATTTTGGAGGAAACAACACAGTATTACCAAAGTGGAACTTTCATTTATCTCTGAGGGAGTTTTATTAGAATCTGGTACCCAGGTAGCAACACTCACAGATAAATATTATTATTCTAAGATTGCACCTGTGTTTAAGTGGACAAAAAGCCAGCTAATAGACAAAATAAATTACAAAGAGGACCATTCTGTTAAATAATTCACCATTCAGAGTCTTACCATTGTACTTAAAAAATTTAATTCCAGTTGTCCTTTGGTAATATCTTTTTTAATTTTGTTTCTTCTTAGTGATCAGCTGTGACTACAACATGTAATTATAAAATGCAACTTTGAATCTTGAGGCAATGGCCCTTCAAAAAATTGATTTTCTTGGACTACTGTATATCTGTAGTCATGTTTAGAGCAAACATACATGTATATAAAATTCATGTCCACTACAAACTAGGTCAGCCATTACTCAAGACATTCCATTCAGTCCATTGGACTCTATACACATAGGTTTAGGTATTTTACTTGTTCAGCAGTTTCATTTTTATGAAAGTTTCACAGGATACTTTGGGCTAATGTCGTCATGTTTGTTATCATAAAGATGTACATTATACTGGTCATGCCTGTATCATACAATAGCTATAACTCTTTATTGTGTGCATAAAAATATCTTGTATCCAGTGATAGTATTTGTACAGCAAGCAATGTTCCAATATCAGGGAGCAATAATTATTCTCTAAGAAAAATTCATTCATCATCAGGCTGATGTTTGAAGCATGTAAGACTACATTTAACAATAATTATTGGTTCATGCTTTAGTTTGCATACCTGTAGTATAATTATCAAGTTATCGTACACATAGAATGTTTGGAGAGCATGAGGGAAGCACAAGACTTTGGTGAGAGCAACTCTACCTCTATGAGTGCTCTCCAAACTTTCCAAGTGCCATTTGTTACTCAATAATTGATGCACATCCAAACATGAACCACTGTCATTTATAACTTACATTGCCTAAAAACTGTATGGCAAAACCTGGGCAATTTAAACAGCAACCTGTCATTTTGCGTTTAATTCTGTACTGTTTTTCTACTTGTCTAAGGATAACATTGATATAAACAACAATTTTTTGGGTTCTTTCAAAGTGTTTTCCTTCCCAAATTCTCAGAAATGCAAGGTTCCCGGCACCAGCTGTACTGACCTCTGGCATTAATTGCTGTTCTTGTTCCCATCTGCAGGAGCTAAAACTCTAATGTCACACTGCAGTAAACATAGGTCAATCATCTTCATAGCCTGCATAACAGGTGTTTATTTAGCCAAATGCCGAGCGGGAGAGATGGAAGCGCGAGACGCGAGCGCGGAACATGAGATGACAGGAAGAGGAAAATAAGTGCCTGTCACCAGTCTATTGTTCAATTTGCTGTTCCAACCGATTGTCTGGTGATCGGAAAACACTGATTGGTCAACTCATACCATGTGATACTGATGTGAGAAAAGATGTACACCACACATAACAAACATGGTGCATGGTGCATGGTGCATGGTGTACCGTGAGTTTTCGTCAAAGCTATCAAGCTTGCGCTTGATTTCTTCCCGTCAAAAATCTCAAGAAGGAAAAGAAAAGATGTATTGTGGCATTGGTAGAGGAGAGATGTGTTGGCTTGGTTGCCTACTGGGTTTGGTAAAAGTTTAATTTACCAGTTTTACTCAAAAATTTTCGAGCTAGTGAAGTGCAAGACAGGTCATGCCATTTGCTCATTGGCAATAACTATAGAGCAAGTCCAAGAGTTGAAAGAAATGTCATGCACCTTACAACCACCATGCTGAAGGATCACTGTTTCTTTAAGTTAAATAGGCCGACGACTTCACTCACAGTGTCAATAAAAGACAGGAGGCAACACCAAGCGCTATTTTGTTGTACTCCACAGCGGTTTATGATCGATCACCTTGGCTGATATCCTATCCACAGCATTCTTTATGGCACCTTGTAAAGCGGAGTAAAAGAAAAGCAGAGTAAACTCAGCAATCAGTGCTGTTGTTTAGCAAATTCTTTGACTTATCAAACTTTCCACACTCCATTGAAATTTTTACCCTTAAATTAAAACACCTCATGTACAAGCAGTTCTGTTTCCGTCAAATTCATTATCATAAACAATACACTCTAACTTGTAATTGCTTTCTGCCACTCGTAGAAGTAGGCTTATTCTGTCTGCCGGCAATGCTCGCAAAAATCTGCTCTAAATTATCCTTGGACAACTAAATGCTCAAGAAATCTACTGATAAGTTTCCTCCAAATGATTGAATGCTTTTTCATTGGTCAATTCAAAACTATAATTTTAACTGTTAGTTGAATTTTGTCGTTGTTTCGGGGGGCGGAAGGGCATGAACAATAGACTGGCGACAGGCACTTATTTTTCTCTTCCCCTTTAATTGTCTTGCGCTCCATCCCTCCCGCTTGGCGCTGGGCTAAATAAGCGCCTGTTATGCAGGCTATCATCTTCATCGACCAGTGTGCTTAAATTTGATCCAAGGCATTCTTTTCCCATTTTGTTGGCTGATATATATATATATATATTTTTTTATCACACTAGGCTGCCTGAACAAGGAAAAAAAATTATCTGGCGAAGTTTTGCTCACGTTTCTATCTGAACTTGCTGAAACATTATGGTTACATTTAAGATGAAAATGTAGGCCTCCATATTTCTCAAAGTAATAATTTGGTATGGCCTTCCAGGCATTACCCAAATTACTTAGTAGTCTACCAATCCAAGCAAGCCATGGAGATTTTACCAAGTTTATAAAATTGAAAGGAACATGCAGTCCATCCGAAATTGCGACACCTAAAGGTTTGAAATTCAGACAGGGGACATAAAGACGTATATAAGTATGAGCATAGAGTCATCGTTTAAGCGTCAGTGTTCAGAGTTAGGGAGATGAATACATGACTGTACCTCTACAGTTTGGTTCTTGTTAAAGCCAGTCACTCCACCGCTAGGATAAACAGGGAAGCTGGGCTTAGGCAGTGCACTCCTTATGTATGCCTCTCAAAACTTCAAAATAATTATTTGTCATAAAGCCGGCATTCATAACTTCTGTTTTGCCACCATTATAGAGAACGGAAAACCAATTCCTTATCAAAGGTCCAAAATTGAAAGGTTTCATTATAGCGTCTCTCTATAGAGTCCAGAGTTTCAGAGTCCACAAAAAGGAAGATTCCTGGGATTTTTTTAAGCTCTGGTTATTCAATTAGATAACTTAAGAGTCTTATATTCTGACCGATATATCTATTCTTGACAAAACCCATTTGGTCGTAATGTATTAATTTTGGTAGAAAGATGGAGTCGAGACAAGTGAAAAGTGAAACAAAAATAATTTATACATGTATATACATTACAATTAGTTAATTGTTTCGAATGACTTTACAAGGGTTGTTTCCCAGCTGGTGTGTACATGTACATTACCCAGAGGAAGTAGCAATTTACACTGTAGACAACTCAAGCTCCTACAAGTTGTGGAAGTTTTTGTAATAATTTATGATGCGCTTTGTTCTGATGTTTAGAACATCATGCAAATTTTTAATCTGCATGACTTGTCGGCGGCATTTGCGAGACAACAGGTCATTGTCTTTCAAAACAATGTCACACAAAGAAAATTACTGCAGTGAATGACAATAGATAAAATGCGCAGAAGAAATGCGTTTTCTAACGCGTTTTTTGAACCGCGTTAACGCAAAAAACGTCCACATGTTTTGCGTTTGGGTTGGCCGCTTATCTCTGAGCAGCACTGTACATGTAAGTCTTCAGTGAAGCCCAATAAGGGTCATGTTTGATTAATATCTTTAAATGAGCCTCACAGTTGGCTTTAACTTATAGTGAGGATCAGTATACATGTATGAATTCTTTTACATGTGAAATGTGACATTTACCAGTCATTTTTGCTGCGTTAATTATCCTCAATTGCACAAATTTATGAAATTGCTGTAATGGAGATAAAACTAACTGACGGTTTTGCTGATTTACAAATTAAATAACTGTCAAAAAGCTGAAACAGTAAGGTAATTGCAGTGTTACAAGTCATTGGAGAGCTTCTGTCAGGTACTGCTAAAACATTTAAGTTACTTTCATTGAGTTAAACTGACCTTTTCATTAGATTTCTGCAGTATTTGCCTTCCACTGCCAAACTGTTAAGTTTCTGCTGCACTTTTATACATCGTACAATGTACATGTAGGGTTTTCTTTGCTTAGTGACCAAAAGGGAATATTGTGATCTGCAAGTTGGACAATTTCTAGGTTGTTCTTAGAGATTAATATTAGGAACTGCTTTAAAAAGGTCCTGAATTTTTCTTTGCAATTCGACAAAAATATAATTACTCTCAGTAATTCTCTGTTGTGGAGACTCAACAGCATACAAAAGCAGAATATTGAGAGGTTTAAGTAGAATTGTATAGAATAGTCTATAATGTTAGTCATTTAATGATTACTAACTGTAGTATCTTTAGGCTCTATATTTAACTATGATATCACTAGAATAATGCTACTATTTAAAAGTGAAAACAGGATACCTGATTGTAGCAGCATCATTCTACTGTTGTAGTTTTAATTGAAGCTACATTGTCTACTGAGTACCCTATTAAACCAAATGAATGAGACTAGCTGGCACTTACAGGGTAAATGATACTTCTGAACTTGTCAGTGGAAGTTCATTCAACGATACTTTTGAACTTGTAAGAGTTTATTGCATTGTTGCAGGTAATTTCATTGACATGTCTAGCTTACCAACCGTTTGCAAGGTATACAACTTTACACAAGCCATGTCGCAACTGTCATTAAGCATAATGGTGCCACATGTGCACACTACAGTGTATACATGTATGTTTTTGTTTTAGACTTTGTGGGTTTGAAGATAACTGTTTACAGTTCACCTGAATATTTATCAGATCATGACTGGTTAAATACATGTAGTTAGACTAATTTTCCCTAATACATGTATTTATGACAGGTATCTTGTCCATACTCAGTTTGAGTTGAAATGGAAATTTTGTTAGGCTGGCCGGAACCTTCAAAGTTGATCATCAACTGTACTGTACACTGAAAGAACACTAAACAGACTTTTGATTGAGATGAAAATGTATTGTAGAACTTTTAAGGAACTGTGCTACATGTGTATTTACCTGTATTTGCATGTATTAACAGTTAGCATAATTATTGCTAAGGAGCAGGGAATTGGCACAGTTGTGAGTACACTCGCCTTCCACCTATGTGGCCGGGGTTAGAATCCTGCATGGATGATGCCATAAGTGGGCTGAGTTTGTGTTGGTTGTGCGACCCTGCTCAACGATTTTTCTCCAGGTACATACAGCTTATTTGAACTGGCTGTAGGCTCCGTGCTCCAAGAGCCTTGTGCCTATAATTGAAGGGCTCGGGGCAAGAACGTCCTCCCGGTTTTTGGTCGATTTTCGATGTGCTCAATAGAAACTGAGATTTGGCATGTGGACTTCATTCCAGTTAAAAAACATTGCTCTGTATTTGTTTTGGTTGATTTCCTCTTCGTTTTCGAGAAATAACGTATGCAAAAAACCCAAGTCAGCTCATTCCCTTGCGTATTAATATTCATGCACGAATTGAATTACCTTTAGGGCACGTGAAATGATTGACGCTTGGAAAGTATTGTTTGATAGTGTGACGTAGACTATACATTTGGCGGTTAAAACATCGATTTAAGTTTCATTGATAGGAAACTTACGTGGCTGTGAGGTGTCGATTGCTAGCTAACGTTAATGGAAACTCGCCAGCCTGGTGGTCGAACGGACGTCATTTAAGTCTGTCGATCGGCAAGTCAGACACTTCTGAAAGAAGCCAGTGGTGTTTCTCTGTGCGTGCCAAACACTGGAACAAATCGGCGTTTCGCAGTACAGAGTACTGAGCCAGGCGGGACAGTCTGAAAGCAACTCTCGTCTTAAAAGCGGCCCGCAGTTGAGAGTCTTGGCCCATTTGCCAAAGGTTGCCGTGCTAGAAATTCGGAAATAAGAGTTGTTTTTTGACTTAGGCGAAAATATGGGATGTTTGAAGACGTGTTGTGCGCGCTCGAAAGGATGTTTTTATGCCCACAAACCAATGCGACCACAGAGGGCGCTGTCTCCTTGAAAAGTTCTCGCCAGGACTGGAAATGAATATTCGCTCCGCTGCGGTTGGAAAATTTTCACTTCGGAGCGGGAACATTACGGAGAATTCATCTAAGAGTGGGAAATCGGCAAGACGAGTAGTCAGTCCGTTTTCGATGAGCTGAGTATCTTGGAAAACCAGTGCAAGGAAAACTTTCTTTGCCGCACGCAGCAAATATTCAAAGCACAAATGACGTGACAAGGTGACAGCGTCCTCTGATAAACATGCTGGCGTATTTTAACATATAAATCACTTTTGCATCGAGTACCTCGGTTAGTTGGCTTATATGGAGTCTTGTAAACATCATCAAAAAGTATTTTCACGCGAGATTAACGGCAAAAAGCATTTTCGCCCCAGATAAACAGTTAAAATTATTTTCACGCGAGTCGTGTGACAGCCCATTGTGTGCGATTGAATTTCATATATACCGGGTATGCAAATTTTCGGCAGTTTGAAGCTTAAGAATATCTTCAGAACTAGTTAAGCATGTTGTCCAAAGTCTTGACCTGTCGTCATTTACTTTGATTTTAATACCATTTTCGTTCCATATTTTCCATTTGACGACGAAAATGAACCATTGCCGACGTTTCTAAACCGCCAAAACCACGCAAAACTTACTATTCTGAAAGTGCCGTTTAGAAATGAAAACCGATGGAAAATGCACTGTTTGCAAGATACTCAGCTAGTCGAAAACGGACTGACTGCTCGTCTTCCGAATTTCCCACTCTTAGATGAATTCTCCGTCATGTTCCCGCTCCGAAGTGAAAATTTTCCCACCGCAGCCGAGCGAATATTCATTTCCAGTCCTCGCGAGAACTTTTCAAGGAGACAGCGCCCTCTGTGGTCGCATTGGATTGTGGGCATAAAAACATCCTTTCGAGCGCGCGCAACACGTCTTCAAACATCCCATATTTTCGCCTAAGTCAAAAAACAACTCTTATTTCCGAATTTCTAGCACGGCAACCTTTGGCAAATGGGCCAAGACTCTCAACTGCGGGCCGCTTTTAAGACGAGAGTTGCTTTCAGACTGTCCCGCCTGGCTCAGTACTCTGTACTGCGAAACGCCGATTTGTTCCAGCGTTTGGCACGCACAGAGAAACACCACTGGCTTCTTTCAGAAGTGTCTGAATTGCCGATCGACAGACTTAAATGACGTCCGTTCGACCACCAGGCTGGCGAGTTTCCATTAAAGTTAGCTAGCAATCGACACCTCACAGCCACGTAAGTTTCCTATCAATGAAACTTAAATCGATGTTTTAACCGCCAAATGTATAGTCTACGTCACACTATCAAACAATACTTTCCAAGCGTCAATCATTTCACGTGCCCTAAAGGTAATTCAATTCGCGCATGAATATTAATACGCAAGGGAATGAGCTGACTTGGGTTTTTTGCATACGTTATTTCTCGAAAACGAAGAGGAAATCAGCCAAAACAAATACAGAGCAATGTTTTTTAACTGGAATGAAATCCACATGCCAAATCTCAGTTTCTATTGAGCACATCGAAAATCGACCAAAAACCGGGAGGACGTTCTTGCCCCGAGCCCTTCAATTATGCTTTTAGTTCAACCTTGTTTTTTTTTTTTTTCTGTACTTTGCAAGGACAATTAGCTGGACAGTTTAATTGTTGTTGGTGTTGTTGTTGTTATTATTATTGTTATTATTATTATACTATTATTATTATTTTATTGAATTTTAGATGTCGGCTTGGTTGTAATTGCTGTTGACTACCATTCTTGTTCCAAGTAACTGATGTAGTGTCTCCATCCATAGAGATCAACAGCAGTCTTAGATTAACAGTTAATTGTGAACTCACATGGACTCAGTGATAACATTTTGTGTTCAAAAATTGAAGGCCTCGGTGCATAACCATCCTATGTCGAATTTTGAGTCGTTTTTCGATTTTGCTTGGATTTGTCTGAATTTCTGCATGTGAACTGCAATTCGATGGAAACACATTGTATGGTATTTTTTGACTGATTCATCCAGAATCCAGAAATGCATTTTTTCTTACGTACACCAAGAAACCAACCTTCCATGGGAGTGGTTTGCAAGTTGCATTACATCTTCTTTCAATCGAATTGCAGTTTACATGCAACAATTCGGGCAAATCCAGGCAAAATCGAAAAACAACCCAAAATTCGACATAGGATGGTTATGCACCGAGGCCTTCAATTGTGAACATTAAATATTTCATTCATGTGGATGGAATTACTAGTCACCAAGGGACAAAAAAACACAATCATCTTTCATTCAACATTTTCATCAAAATTCTATTTTAAAGACTGCTAAACTGGTGCTACTGAATTGTATATTTTGGAAAAAAAGAATGAGATCAAGCGCCTCTATCGGGTAGTTCACATTTTTATAGTGTATATAGAGTGGTTAATATAAGTACCATGACTTGAATTTTGGCCAATGAGATAAGTAGCTCAAACATATCTAGAAAATCAATAACAAAGCTACAAGGATGACAATTGAGCTGAGGGTTGACTTGAAATTTATTTATCACCCATTTTGTTTTTATTTCCTCTGGAAAAAATAAAATATGTTTATAATTTTCAATATTTTTGCTTGTAGCAGTTACCCTTTCAAAGAATGAGAATGTTCAAAAAACACTTTTTCTTTGTATGCTCCTTTGTGTGAGAGTTTGAATCAATTTTTTTGTTTGCAAAGCTTTCACTTGATAAACTATTTTACCAGTGATATTGATGCCAGGCCACTCTTTACCTTCTCACTAATCTTCACTCTCATTGTTTCTCTGATCTTCAAAAGGGTGTTCTTTCATCCTGTTTTGGTTGAACCTGTTCATTAGTCTGAACACCCCATTAGCTTAATATACATACGTTACAAATCTGTTGAATGTAACTATACAGAATTATAGCTTAAAATAGTGAAGGAACCCTCTTACTCATGTCTTGTCCCCAAGCTAAAGGCAAGGGCCCCAGTCTCCAACAGCTTACTATACTACTGTAGTTCAACAGTAAGAAAATCAAAGTGCATATTGGGCACTGATAAGTTAGTTCCATACAGAGTCAGGCCCTGACAACAGTTTAAAGAACCAAAGTTTAGTTCTGATTATTTTCTCAATAGAATTAGGGAAGGACACCTAATTTATCCATGAATAAAAATTCTTTAACTCAGTTTTATGAAAGTAAGGTTTTGCTTTCTCTGATTTAGTGAAATGATACTGTGCATGTGTTTTAAGAGTTGCAAATTTTGTTTGCAATTTTCATATAATTATAAAAACATAACTTGACTAGACCCTCAGTTGAGCATGTAACCACTTTGATGACTTTTGTACGTAGATGTACAGTGTATGAGCTGACGTTGGCTGACTTTCAATTTTCATGGTAAAAATTGGGCATACTGGGCAAAGTAATCATACACCTCTCTATTGCAAGATGCAAAGACAAAAAAATCCCTGGCGGGACCAGTGAATTAATTTAATTAAAACCCGTGTTACCTTCCGACTGTCGTGTTGAAGGTCCTTTGTGAGACTTCTCTTGGGCTTTGTGGTCTAAACATGATGACTACATTTTGCTTACATTGGTTGGTCATTGACCAGTACTCCAATACATTACAGTACTTGCATGCTGTGCAGAAGTATCTGCTGGTGAGGATACATTAATTCACATAGAAAATACATGTGTAAAACTGAGCCACTACAAGAGCAACTGGAATTCAAAACGAAAACTGGGGCTATACAGTTTACAGTGATAAATACACTTCAATCTGTAAAAATGTCATGCTTTTTAGCTCGTGGAGAGCTATCGGGATGGTTGGGGAATCAGGATGTCAGACGTAAACAATGGAAATTTGTAATCGATTTCCGATCGTCTCAAGTTCGGCAGGCGCTTTCATGTATTCGTTAAATTGGTCGTTAAGAATGCTCTTATTCGTCAAGCACATTCAAAGGACAAACTATAGTTAATAGAGGGAAATGGTTATAAAACCTAGCAAAGTTCTTTGTTATATGTTTTTGTTTGCTATTTTGTGCGTTGACCCTGCACAAATAACAATAGGTGGTTACGCGTGGTTTTGCAACTAACCAATAGAAACATTGCGATTATGTAATTCATGCATAGTACATGAGTGCAAAACAAAAGATGTGCAGGGTCATGGACCTTCCAACATAAATCTTGGCCTCTTTGTTTTGCTCCTTTGATGTTTGCCGGGCTTCATAACCATTTCTCTCTATTAACATGGACAAACAAACTTTATTTTGTCCTGTATTTCTCTGATATTCAAAAAGCTTTCGGTCACTATTAGGTTGTTCTGACTTTGGTTAAGCTTGTGTTTCGTGTACCGGGATCACTAATTTGTTCATTACAAATGGCAATCAAAAATTGTTTTATCTGATAAGAATAGCGTATTCCCGAGCATTGAGACTTTATGAGGGAATGATTTAGACACCCGTTCTAGGAATTCTTGTATGCTTAAAGACTCTTCGTGGTTGCTGTGTAAAAACTTTCGTTTCCATTCGCTGACACTTCATGTTTTCACGTATTCAAATGCTAAATAAAGGTAAACAAAATTAATGTTCATGGTGTCATATGTTCAATCAAGCGTAACGCGGTGAGAAATAAAGATATCCTGTGAAATGCGCCTCCGACAATTTTCAGTTGTCAAAAGATTTTTAATCTTCGACAGCCTCTGCAAAATATACATCACTTATTTTGTCTTCGTTCTGAGCTGTTGTACTTCGAGCAAAATAATTTTGAACAAACTGTGCGTTTCGTTACCATATGCAAATAAGAGGATATTTTGTTTCGTCTGTATGCAAACGTTTAATGGGCGTCTGCTCACAAAATATCTGGCCGGTTTTTCACTGTTTTTCCAGCCAGTTTGTCGGCGGTAATTCAAAAGCAGCTGTGATAGGTTATTTGCTTGTTTATTATAACAACGGCATGGACAACAGCCTTTTGAGATCTTGTTTACCGGTTTTTTATCCTTTGTTAAGTACATGCGTATGCAAATTAAGGAAGCGATCAAGAAACAAAAGGTTCCGTGTATAATACCGTAAAAGCTCTATTAAGCCCCCCCCCCTCTCTATTAACCCTCCCATCTCTAATAAGCCACCCGTTTGGAAGTCGTTTTTTGTAATAAGCCCCCCCCCCTCTCTAATAATTCCCTCCCCCTTTTTGGGACATGAGATTTTGTAATGAGCCCCTCCTATTCCCTCTTACTTCACGCAGCCCAGTTGGTTTACTTTTCACCAATTATACACTCAAACACATAATACTGTTTGTTGCTCTTTATTAAATCAAGTTTCACTGCAGTTTTTTGATTTTGGTACAAAAACTATTATAAGACGAAAACGGCGTGTTTGAGATTTCAAATAAGTCCCCCCCTCACTAATTAAAAAAAAATCGGGTAAATTTCGGGAAAAAGCAGAGGCAAATACAATGAAAAGAAAAGATATATTTACCCATTTTTAGCAACGGCGGGAACTTCGCTTCCAGCATTCGCCGTAGTCGTTGTCGCTGCGAATTTGCATTTTTGCACTGGAAAGAAAAAAGAAAAAAACAATAGCTTTCGCCTATGCGATCTCATATCGCTAGTCTAGAATATAATCCAGATTTGCCTTGGAAAAGACACGGATTTCAAAGGTAAAATTGAAAAAGAAACTCGCGTTCTCGAGACACCGCCAAACTTGTGGGAATGGCTGCCGCGACGTTAGGTGGACAGCAAGAGCATTACGGAAATTGCGGTCATCAACAAGGCCATCTTGACTTTCGATTGATTGCCGTCCAGGGTTGCTTAAAGTCCGTAATAAAAGGTTTAAGTCACTGTAGTGGTACAATTCTCAGAAAAAAATGACCTGTGACCCGAGACCCGTGACCTGCAAAAGAAACCCGCCGTGAAAATTCCTATAATTTTAGGACTGACACAGTACAAATTGCACCTGTAAATAGCATATTGACACTCTCAGTCTTTTTGGTGAATTTTTAATTTTCATCCAAGCAAAAAGGCCAAGATTTTAGCAGGTTGACCGTGGATGAAGTCAGAATAATTTAAACAGGAACTGATTATGTACCCAATCCTTTTACTGCTAGCATTACATTTTAAGTTTAGTTTTCATTATATGCCTACTTGCTGGTTTGTAAATTGAGAAATAATGAAACAACAGTAATGGCGATTCAAATAAAACATGTATACTTTGAGTGAAACTGATGTGATGCAGTGATTCTGCTTTATCAGTCAATAAAGTAGATGTAGATGTAGATGTGCACCAGTTTGTGCTTGTTTTGAATGTGTAACCAGACATCACCATTGCACTGTTCTAAACGTAAATTGTTCAGCCGAAACACAACAACTACGACCTTCGGGAGAAACATAAACTGCTATCAGGCATCGCTGTTTACTCCTTTCTCCACAAAATTGGACAAAGGTTACTTACCTGCAGGATAATTGTGATGCTGTATAATGCATACCACCATGGATTCAGGTTGCATTTTTTTCACGGCTAGTCGCGAGGCCTTCCAAGGGGTGGCCTGGTGTCGCTTTGTCGCTCGTTTACGACTCTGTCTGTCGCTTGTTTCGTTAGGGAAAAATGTCGCTGTCACAAAGAAAACGAAGAGGAATGGACAGTGAATTTCAGCGAAGTTCAGCGAATGTCCATAGTACAAAAGGAAAAACATTAAATGGGGAAATGGATATTATAGTTTATCAGGAATAATTCCTTTAAGAGTTATTGACATCTTGCAATTGTTTTAAAGTCGTGGGAGATTCAAATTTTATGTTAAACTTTTGATCATAACGCATGGGTGTTTTTAAGTTTGGGTGGGCAAAAACTAGGGGATTGGGCGGGGGGGGGGGGGGCTCTCCTTGCTAGGGCCCTGACTGATTCATATTCAGTCGTAGTTCAATTAATTGCATGGGTACCAGTTAAATGTACTTTGAACTTATCCTACCGTATTCGCACATATACATGTAACAAAGATTGGCGATGGTAAATTCGTGACTTTGCGACACAGTTTCAGTTTCAGGTTAGTTTATTCTTTTTTGTACTATTTATAAACATTTCTACATTAAAGTACACTACATGGGTAGAGAGATAAGTCAGCAAAGTAAATTACACAAGTGATGAAAAGCAAATGTGCGCAGTGACCAAAGTAGCTTAAGCTTTCGAGTTGGTCACGGTGAGTCCACAGTTTTTTCTCTGCGAACCCGTCGCACTCGTTAATGATCATGGATCGCTTAAGAAGTCAATACACCGAGACGGCTTCGCGCAGAATTTCGATACAAGCTGCGAGATCCGTGAAATTTGCCTAAATTTTTGCGAGACACTTATTTTTGGAGACACCTTTCGAAATGCACCTGATACCTGAATGTTGCTAAGGCTAAATATTAAGTCTCGTTTATTTAAGTTTGTGTCCAGTCACGGTCAGTGAGTGAAGCCAGTTCAGAATGGGAAGCAAAGCTTTGCAGGGTTCTTGAAAGCGCTTTTAACCAACTTCGAGTCCACAAGCATGCATGAACGCAAGCAGAAACGAACGAAAGAACGATCGAATTGGAATAGCTTGAACTAAATAATCGCAACTGTAGGTGTAACTGAACCATGCATGGATCCATCCATCCATCCATCCATCCATTTTTTAATATTGTGTAAATTAAACATTGATTGTATTTTAGCTGTAAATAATGTATTTTACCTTTTCTTTCTTACCTGGTTGCACGGCTCTTGTGAAGAACAAGAATTGTAAATTTTTTAACAAAACTACCGTGATGAAATAAAGTGTTCTATCCATCCATCTATCCATCCATCCATGCTTTGGGCTTTGATATAGGAAAAGTATGACAGAATTGTTTTCTAACTTAGCAGAAAAAAACCATGATCTTTGAAAGGCTTATAACTCTTTCAGCTTGCGGAATCCCCTCTGAAGCTCTGCTATCGGTAAACCAAGATTTAGCGGATAATATATAATCCTAGGCAAATTGTCTTGGGACACTTTGCTAATTGGCACACAGAATATACCTTTGTCTAAATATGGTCATATGCAATTGCCCATAATAAGTTTCTTCATATTTGTACCCCCCCCCCCCTCCCTTCCTCCCCCTGGATAATGTTGATAGCCAATGAAACAATTGCACGTCGTCAGATGCTTCAGTGGATCAACGTTACATTTTAGGAGGGTTAGGGAAAAGTGGGGTTAGTGAGCAGATAAATTCTTTAGCGTGACTGTTTTGCGCAAGTGTCCCAAACAGTCTGGCTCATGATGATTGACCGAATTTGGTGTTAAAACATATATTTAAAATGCGATCATTTCTGGGCACTTTACTGGGTTGCTTTTGTCTTCTTGATGTTCAGTGTTTACTTATTGCCCTCGAAAATGCAATGTCCATAATATTCGCTAGAATTTCGAAATGACTAATATTTACAAGGCTAATAAAATTTAAAAAAATAAAAAACCCGAATGTTTTCGGCAGTAAGCCAACTTCACCCTGAAGATGGCTTTGTGCCGAAAACGTTCGGTTTTTTTAAATTTTTAAAATGTTTCTAGTCAAAAAGAAACATTCCTTAAGTTTCCGGCGCTTTCTTGTAGAACAACTGAGAGGAGCGTAATGATTTGAGACAATTTTAGGACCTGAACAAATTACTTTGTTGTTGTCGGTGCGTTTCCAGTCTTAAGTTTCGCTTTGGAGTAGAAATCTGTGTCGATTTAAGAAGTGGCTTTTCTCCTTACTGTTTACACCCAGAAGTTAGAACCATATAAAGACATCCTATTTATTTGGTGGGATATTAGAGATAAAATACTAATTTTCCGTATAAACTTTCGTTCCTTTTCTTTCTGTCGTTTTGGTTACCAGGGAGGCTTTAAAAAGAACTAAGTTTGAGACCACTTCACCGATTAGCTTTATTACTTAAAATTCAGTAGACAACAATGATTTTGTCACAAATCGCTGTGGTGAGTCCTAGGACTCATCTCATGAAAAATCATGCGTCCCAGTCGAGAGCTAACGAGTCCCAGTCCAAAAACCGGTGAGTTATTAAAAAGATGGTTGAGCCTTCATGTAACCAAACATTTAATCTGTCTGAAGTCAATTTTTTAAATATCAAAACTCTGCATTACAGCATACTAAAATTAAAATACAGTCTCTGTTTGAAAGAACAAAAGACTAAAACAAAAATATTAAACTTAACCCTCGTTTAACCGGGTCGATAAAAGCAGGTGTAGTTAAGCACTGGCAACAACACTGTCAGTCCCAGGATAACTGAGAATAGTCGCCGGGCAGAACACTCTCGGTAGGTTCATCGTTTGAAGAAGTATGAAGCGGCCGCCCTTGGAAGTTCAGTCTTTTTTTTTTTTTTTTGCCTCGGCAGAGGTTACAAAATCGTTTTACGTTGCATTTTTTGATTTTTCTTTTTCAGCATTTTACCCAAGAAAAAGGTACCTTTTATCCCGCATCTTAATCTATCAGCCCCGTGAATTCTTTTGCGTCTTTGGGGATTTTTTGCGCACAGAATGCCCCTTTTTCTTAAATAGGGTCATTTATATGCGCCCATAATAAGTCTCAATAAATTTCTTTTTTGGGTGCTTTGGGTGAGGGGGAAGATGGGGCCTTTGGCCATATGTGCTCTTAAATAGCGAAACTTTTTTCCTAAGTGTTGCAGGAAATTTGGCCATGATTGTAGATTTAATTTAAGGTAATCACTTCATATCGACTTAAGGGGGTCTTGTACAAAAGACCACTTTTTCTCCCAAAATCAAACTCATTCAGAAGAAACCACCATCATGCAACTCGTTGCCATGAATGACGACAAACACAATGATGTTCCAGTCTCTTGTTCCCATGGAAACCAAACAAGCCTTTTTAAGATCACTATAAAAGTGCTTCCTTTTGAAACATAAATGGGCTAAGACACTTATTGAGTGAGGCAAGGAACAATTTTTACAGGTTGTGCTTATGTTGATTTAGGTAGTATACCTAAACGTTTGGACTGACTCTGTATATTTGCGTAGAGGAAAATCTAAAGAAAAATGGATAGAGAAAAATCTAAAGTGAAGTTTCACTTCACTAAAAAAAGGTGATTTTCCCTATACCTACCATCAATCTTCTGATGTCATGCAGGAGCAATTTAACAGATTGGCCTCATTGCCTAGTAGGTTTCTCTGTCTCAAATTTGAGCACTAAAAAGCTGGTAAGAGTTAAGGCATGGAAAGAAAATAGTGTTCCATGCATATGTGAATGATCATCGCAGTTGTGAACTCTACTAAAACAGTAGTGAAAATAAAGCCTTAAAAAATTCAAGCTTTAACGGGAATCGAACCCACGACCTCGGCGATACCAATATCAGCCCCTGATGAGCTAGTGAATTTGCCGACCAGAAAGTGAAATCAAATGAGCTGAGCGTAGCCACATTACCAGCTGCATTGTGACAGCATACGTGGATAACGTACCCAATCCTCGATCAAAAAAGTTGGAAAAATTTGAGTTTTAACATCCCTCCGGGGGGGTTACTTGGGTCAATTTCTGCTGGGTATGTGCCGCTGGCCTCTCAGAACCCCTACACCGTTATAATCTATTCTGTGGCCGATTATAGACCCCAACTTAGTCACTTTCTGTTTATGCATCTACCTTATAAAGCCTTTTAAGTAGGTCATCCTAAAATGAATTGACACATTTGTTAACGTGAATGTAGGACACTTTACTTTTCCCCTGCAGTGCAAATATTCTGGTACATTTACCCCCAAAATCCCGAAAATTTCGACCCCATTCTAGTAGCTCTATTGAAAATGCAACCCCATTACAGTCAATCCAGTCGTGAAAATGCGACCCCATCCAGCGGCACATCCTCATTAGCCTATGACTAGGAAGTGCCTCCCCCCCCCCCGGAACACCCCCCACCCTCGGTTTTAGCAAAAAACCTGATTTTTCAACAGTTACATTTTTTATTGTATATAACCACCTGCCACCTGAAATTGCCATCATTTGTTGTGTTCATTTGTCGATTGCGTGTAAAATTGTGTTTTAATTTACTATCCCCAGGGTATCAAAAATAAGATAATCAAGAGATACAGAGCTCGGTCTGATGAGAAACGCAGAACTTGATTATATTTCCTGTTCGGTCAACCGGTGCTCTGTTAGTGTGCATCATGAATCAATAGCTATCTTTCGTGATGCTATTTTTCAGGTCGCGTAGAATTAAATAAAACGGCAATAGCAATACACATAAAAAAGCAACAATCCTATGAGATTCAGAGTTATCATCCTCTGCCAACTAAGATGGATATACCACGTATCGTATACTATATGCCTTGTTTAGTAAACTAACGGGAACCAGAAGTGCGATTGACAACCATTGTCTATTTAACACACAAGTAGTTATTTAAAAAAGACTGAAATTGCTAATGATTTACTAAGCCAATAATTTATCACCGTGCCATGAATTAAAGAAAGTTAAAGCTGAATTGTCATTTTTCTTTTGTAGTGACTTGACTGCCAACCAGCTGAGGGAACTGCCCAAAGGTGTTTTTGATAACAATACACAGCTGGAATCCCTGTAAGTGCATCTCCTTTTTGGCAACGCTCGCCTCTAAAAGGGATAAGGACTGTATGAGACTGAAACTCGAGGAAATGCTTGAAGGCGGCATAGGACATTTCAAGACATTTGATAAATTTGTTTAGCAACAAGGATTTAGCAGTCTCTCCGGAAAATTTCTAGTTGGTTCCGGCAGCATTAACTATTCGAGTCGCACGATTTATAAAGTCGTTTATTGAATATTATGAGTTGTTACCATGAATTTCAGATGCTAGTCATGAGGATTTATTGGTAATGAATTATACACATTTTTTTGACGAGGCATTAGGTTTTGTTCATAATCTTCAAATACCGTACGTGTTTCCTCGAGTGAGCGCCCACGCTCTAATAAGCACCCTCCACCGAATAAGCGCACCTCTCCCCCACCGTTTAATAACAAACTCTATTTGAGCGATTTCAAGACATTTTGGGCTGAAGTTTTCGCCTGTTAACATCAAACAAATCGAATCGAGTCACTCTACATAAGTTCGCTGGGCTGACGGGAAGCACATTTGGAGCGCAATAGGTGAATAGGTGGCTATTTTACTTGGCTACTGAGGTGAATATTAAAAAAAAGTGGTCGATGGATTTCTTTTAACCTCGGTGATCCTATAGCTAAAGTATTGTTTTCAAAGACCCCTCAATCTCAAAGTAATTGAAAAACTTAAGGTGGTCAAACATTGGCATCAAATCGCTAAGATTATGCTTTTACATTTTCGGCGCCTGCTCATTATTTTTGTTGGTCGCTTATTTGGCTTAATATGAATGTCCATTGTTAAGAATTTTCATACTGGCATGAATTCCAACGCTCCATGCACTCTACCATGAGTAAAAACAATAATGACGCCATTGCGTAGCTATGGTAACTCCGATCTAGATAAAATACACCTCACTCGCAACTTTGGTCTATCTCTAGCAAGAGTGTGGATATCGATCTTCTGTATTATGTTTGAGTGCGTGGTGATTTATATTTAAAGTTGGAAGGTGTCAGTACTGAAAAATCCAATCAAGCCACCTTAAGCTTCAACTACACCGGCATCAGTATATGTAGGAAAACAGTTTCTTTTCCGTTAGTTACATTTCATTGAAAGAAAAACTTTATAAGCGCCCCCCGCCGCCCCCCCCCCTACCCCGACCTAGATTAAGCACCCTCCTTAGAATAAACCCCTTCCTTTTTAGCCGAAACTTTAAATAAGCACCCGTGCGCTTATTCGTGGAAATACGGTAAATTAGCAGCTGCCGCTGATGTTTCCGTACATAAGCTGATATGGGGCCCTTCTCTTATACGGCATGATTATCGCTTTTTGGTATTTTCTAATTCTCTCCGAAATCGTGAAGAGCAAGTTAGGTTTGGGTCAATAGATATATCTTGTTTTGTTTCGTTGTTAAGTTTGCCGATATTGTTCATATAGACTCGTCACATACCAGGAAAAAAAACAAAAATAAAAACAAGCAAGCAAACAAGCAAAAATGTGGCAGGACATTTTAGTTCTGTGTGTCACTCTTCCTTCCATTTCTCTGTTGTGCTAAGGAATCTTACTGGAAATAATTTGTAATCCCATTCGAGATAATTAAACACATCAGTATTCGGTGAATAATTACCGAGTTTACCTTCATGAGCCAAAACTGGATGTTTGTATTTGAGTGAGCCAAAGGACAGCCCATCATAAAATTAGTTCCAAAACATATGTTGAACTGTAATAAATCCTTTAAAGTGCACATGAATCGAAATTTCAAACCCAGTTTTTTTTCTCTAATATGAAAATTGGTGTTTTAAGAAACATTTTGAGGAGAAAATAATTTACTAAAACAAGCAAGAACTTATTTTAAAATGCGGCGAAAGTTGGACCTTTCTCGCTAAAATTCTAGACAAAGATCTGGGGTCTGGTGAATAGTCATGACGTCATTCGTGTGTTCTCAGTCCAGTGCGTCACTCTGTTTTTGTGAGTTCCGTGGAACAAATATATCGGAAAACTACCAAGATTGACTACCGGGGCCGCCAGCTGCGCAAAACTTTCCAAATTTAAGCTTTTTCGCCTTCTCAGATATGTTTCACGCTTGAACATTACACACGAATGACGTCACAGACACCTTTTGGCCGCGCGCAAAATGTCTCAAATTTCATGCCATGGCGGGAATTTTTGAACCCCTACAAATGGTGAATCCTTGCCACAAAAAGGAGGGAAACGACTGAAAATGAAATATGGGGATTATAAGCTATCTAAAAACGTAAAAAACATTGGTAGTTAATTTTCGATTCATGGGCACTTTAAAAGGCTTTGCATGATTAGCCACTCTTGATAGAGAAAGTCAACATGGTGGGAAATTGCTACCAACTAGCAATGGAAGTAGCACTGCGTATCAAAGCTCAGGCTCAAACCACGGAGCATTTAAATCGAGAATCTCACCAAAATGTCAAAAAAATTCTGCAGACATTCAGTTTTGGAATACCCTTGGGCTAAGCCTAAAATGACACGTCTCATAAAATCCCCAGTTTAATAATAATAATAATAATAATAATAATAATAATAAGTAATAGTAATTGGACCGAGTGGAGTACAATTCAGGGAGTAATCGCGCGAGTAATTTCAAAATCAGCCGAGCGCGAAGCGCGAGGCTGATTTGAAAATACGAGCGCGATTACTCCCTGAATTGTACGACACGAGGTCCAATTACTAATTAATCGTATCTATAACAAATTTCGGAATTAAAAATTTCTTTTGGGAAGGTCTTTTGAGCGAAAACGTCTTTAGCGCTTTCCATATGTTTTGAAACTGCAGGAAACGTTTGCAAAGGAAGCCATTAAAGCGCGCGTATTGACGTGAAAATCACGTGGGTATCCAATTACAGGTGTCCAATTACAAAAAGTTCAAATTGGATACCTGTAATTGGACACCCACGTGATCGCGCGCCGATTACGTGACAAATAGGCGCGCGGAGAACCAATCACGATCGAGAATTTTGTTATAGATACGATTATAATAATAATAATAATAATAATAATAATAATAATAATAATAGGCCATTGATGGCCTACATGAACAACAAATATTTACCAATATTCATTGACTGAGCCTACGAAGAGTAATTGTTTTAGTATACTTTTCGAAGATACCAAAGATCAATAAAAGAAAAAGTGAAAAACAACTTGCACAGTTTAAAGGTAAAAGAGATGATTAAATGAAGAAACGTTGAAAGTTACCTCTATTACAGAATAAAGTAAGCGGAAAACTGATACAGAACCGAAACCGTTAGTTATTTACCTCGTTTTAGTTTTGTAGTTCTTGCCTGCCGCAAAAAATGTTTGTAGCAATCGTGTGGATGATCCATGGGTTTTGGTCGAAGTAAAGCAGCGTCCGTTATTTATATTAATTAGTGGTTTCTGAGACTTTTCTTGACAAGGTCTAGTTATAAGTGTCTCGCAAACTATTTCTGTCCACTATTTTCTTTCCAAACCTCTCGAGTCTCGAGTATCATTTGACAGCAACAGTGTGGAGAGAGACATGTCAAATATTGTAAACATGCAATGGAATCCACAATTCACCACTGGCTGCGGTGAACGTAATGATAACATCAAACGTTAATGCTTCCAAACCATGGCATCGCAGGGGCGGATCCAGGAATTTTTGATGGGGGGGGGGGGGGGGCAAACTTACTTCAAATTACCTCTCCTGGCAGCTCCGTCACTGTTCCCAACAACCCCAACGTTGGAAAAGGGAGTTTAGGGAGCTTTAGCAACGAGGACGGCAATGGCAACGAGAACGCCACAAAACAATAGGTCTAATGGGTAAAAACAATCACTCTGCACGTGCGTTTTACACTTTGGTACATTTCTTCACCGTCTCCTGCAAAACAACAACGTGGAATGACCAAATTTCAGGTTTTCTCGAGAACGTGAGTGCATGACGTTCAATGTTTCTTTCTTTTTCCTTCCTTTAACGCCGTTCGTAGTAATATAGATCCTGCATAATTCTCCAGCATTTTCGAAGTTAAATTAATTGGAATAATCACGAAAGAGATACAAAAACCAACAGTTATACTTTAAAACTATCTTTTCGTTGCCGTCGCCGTCGTCGTTGCTAAATTTTTAGAGAGCTTAAGCAACGACGACGGCAACGGCAACGAGAACGTCATTTCAAAATGTAACTTCTTGTTATTGTAGCTCTTTCGCGATTATTCCAACTTCTTTAAGTTGCAAAATGTGGGCGAACTATCCAGGAGCTAAATTAGATAAAACGGCGTTGAAGTTGGGAAAAAGAAAGAAGAGTTCACCGTCATACGCTCACGTTCTCCACAAAACCAGAAATTTGGTCATTTCATGTTGTTTTGCAGAGGACGGCAAAGAAATGTACCAAAATGAAGAACGCACGTGCTGAGCTATTGATTTTGCTCATTAAGCCTATTGTTTTGTGACGTTCTCGTTGCCGTTGCCGTCGTCGTTGCTTAAGCTCTCTAATGAGAACGAGAACGTCAACGAGAACGTCACAAAACAATCTCTCTACACGTGCGTTTTACATTTTGGTACATTTCTTTGCCGTCCTCTACAAAATATCAACATTAAATGACCAAAGTTTAGGTTTTGGCGAGGACGTGAGCACATGATGGCAAATTTTCTTTCTTTTTCTTTACTTTAACGCCGTTCATAGAAATTTAGCTCCTGGATAGTTTTTACAAGTTGAGCAAATTGGAATAATCGCGAAAGTGCTATTATAACGAGAAATTGTATTTTGAAATGACGTTTTCGTTGCCGTCGCCATCCTCGTTTCTCTTTTCTTTGCCGTCCTCTGCAAAATAACGTGAAATGACAAAATTTGAGGTTTTGTCGAGAACGTTAGCACATTATGCAAATGTTTCTTTCTTTTTCTTTACTTTAACGTCGTTTATATAAATTTACACTTTGAGCAAATTGGAGTAATCGCACAAGTGCTACAATAACGAGAAGCTAATTTTTGAAATGACGTTTTCGTTGCCGTCGCCGTCCTCGTTTCTTAATCAGTTTAAGGAAACGATCATCTGTTGAACGCTGGTTGGACAAAACTGCTTTACGAGCAGAGGTGAGTGACCATCAGAGGGTAACGGGAATAATAACATTTTATTGTGGAATATGCCTGAAGTTTAGATTAGTGGCAAAGTACAATGGTTTTTCATCAAAAAGCAAGTCAACCAGTTGAGTAATGATAGGCGATTCGGTCGATGCGAGAATGTCGGCGTCAAACAAGTCATAGTAGGAAAAAATTCGGCTAGAGAAGGGGGTTCCGGATCCCCCGACCCTCCCCCTGGATCCGCCACTGCATCGAACAAAACAAAAACAAGATATGTGCGAGTAAAGGGGTGTGTGATGACGCAGTCGAGTTGCATAATCTGCGCCCAAAACATTTCAAGAAAAATTTGGCCCACCCTGAAGGCTGTATTTAAGGAAAGGTTAATGCACAACAATAAACATCTGTAAAGACGATCCTGTATTATGCAAACGAATTATATTTTTCTTTGATCGTTTAACTACATAATAGAACTCAAATGTCACTGCTTAACGGCAAGACGTCCATAATGAGCATGTTTGCAAAGTCTCAGATGCAACTGAGGTTGTCTGTTCTCTTTTCACTTGAGTGTTGTTGAAACATCATGCAGGGGAACTTGAGTACTTCTGCGTTCTCACTTGAATACTATTGTGTTCGGACTTTCCCAATGTTTTCGAAATTAGCGACAGTGTTCTGAGCGTTGCGAGTAAACGTGCATTTTAAGTCACTGCTGCATTTAAAAGGCTTTTGAAAAGTCATCGTCGCCAAATTCACCCCGCAGTACCTGCTGAGAACAAACAAAGTTACGAGACGAAGTTGTCACAGAAACCACGCGCAAATTACTGTCGTGTGCTTAGCAGTTCATACAGGTAGTTTCCGCTGTGGATTCTGCTAGCACGCGCGGTGCTCTCTGGCCGCAAAGAGTCCTCACGGCGATTGTTTGGAGACTTTTCCAGGCTTCCTCATATTTATTCCTAGTTATGTTTCTCCTTACCTGCCGCTCTCGCTGAGCATAAATTAGCTCTTATTCTACTGTGAAGGACGATCGAGTCGCTAAAAATGACAAACATGCATTCATCAACAATTACAATTGATTTAGCTACCTGGCGGTTCCCACTTAGACACCGGTTCGTTAGACCGCCATCGGCGGGAATTTTGAAATTTTAAGCCCCCTGTTAAACGATCAAACATTTTCGTCCAACATCGTGTTGGAACAAGGCGTTTGACCCTTTAGCTGCTTCTCTCAACTTGGCATTGAAATGGTTTTCCATGTTTGATTTAAATCAAGCATTTTCAGCCAACATTTCACGTAACGAACAAGTCGGTTTGATCGTTTAGCCACGTCTGCCAAAGAGCTGGCGCGAGAGAGAAAATGCAACCAATTCAAACAGATAACGTCGTAATTTCAGCGATCATTGTGAAACTCACTTCTGTAGTATTTGGTCAAACATTGTTTGTCCATTTTAATACTACTTCAAAGAAGCGTTGGGAATTCATTAAACGCGCTTGTACCATCCTCCCCCCCCCCCCCCGAAAAAAAAAACCTGATAAGTACACAGAGTCGGAGTCGGGCAGCATGTGCGCACGTGTTTCTCTGTAGTCCGCGAAAATTTTGTCCGAAAGGAAAAATTTTAAATGAAGCTGCCTCGTCCATACAAAAATTGCAGTCGATAAAAAAGCTACCAACCTCGAACCCAGGCTCTCTCTCTTTTCCTCCCTTGTCGTCGAGAGAGAGAGAGAGAGAGAGAGAGAGAGAGAGAGAGAGAGAGAGAGAGACCCTTGTTGGACCTGATCACGTGACCAGTAAAAACAACAATACCGCGAGAGGGTGGGTCGTTAATTGTCACAATAACAGTTTCTTTACTTTGCCACCGCTCTCTGTCATCAATTTTTTTACCACCCAGATTTTGAATGGTCACGTGATCAGGACGAGGGTTTCCTCAAACGTTTACAGGCACAGGCATTGACAGAAAAGGTCACAGAAGATCAAGAATATATTTTTCAGTTCTCGTTAAAACCGTTTAACCCTTTCTGTTCAGCTGTGTTCCGGTGAACTGTTCTGACCTGGCTTCATTAACTGTGGCTTTTCTGGTTTTATGGGTATAATACAAGCTGAAATTTTCCGCTGGTTGTTTTGATCGTAAGCCGTAGACAGCGTTTTACAGGTAACTGAATGGAATTAGAAATAAGAAGTTCCTCTGTTAAAATTTAGAGGTATTCAGGAACAGAAATACGATTATTTTGCTAACATATCGTAAAGAATTTGTTAACTACATTTAAAAGATCGGTTACGTTGATAATCGTTCTGCTATAAGTGCGGTTTCGGTCTTTAGAAGAAAATGAAGGCGGTTTGCGATCTGGGAATAACAAAATATGGCGATTTGCGGAATGCACGGACCCCTATAACAGACCCTCCTTAAAGACGAAGTGTCATCGCTCAAGGAATCGCTCCGTGAAACGAAAGATGATGTGGACATCCTTTTTCTGGATATTTATGGAATCGCCAAATCGGCAGATGAGAGCATCGCTTTAAACATTATCAAGCTTGGAAAGATCGTTAACGTGCCGATATATCACCTGACGACATCGACATTTGCCACAGAATGGAAACTCGGAACAGTAGTGGTCCCAAACCCATTATTGTCCGTTTTAAATCGCACAAAACGAAGAGCGAATTATACAAAGCGAATGTGTAACACTTTTAAAAAGTCGGGCAGTAAGTTTAAATCAGTATTTGCGTGCCACAAATGTTGTTTATATTAATGAAAACCTCACAAACTAGAGGCGCAAATTGTTTGCTAAAGTAAAATATGACAATAAGTGGAAAAGCGCTTGGACTACGGATGGTAAAATCTTTATTAAGAAATCTCAACGAGATCGCCCTAAGCAAATACTTGCTGATGAAGATCTTGGAAGCTTTAGTTAATTTTTACGCTATAAAACCCTTCCTTCTTTCTAAATTTTGTACCCAATAACGGAATCAAATCAATATGCATCTTTTTCACACCTTGCCCATTCTGGATTTTGCATTTACAGGCGTAATTAGCGGAGAGATTGTAGGAAGGCGTTTCTTTATTTCTGTTCCCATAGATCTGACAAGTCTTTTCACATTTTTGCGTCCCCCTTCCTTCTACATTATTTTATCTGTTTGTTTGTGTGTAAGTCTCCCGTGGTCTATGCTCTACATTTTACTAGATTATTGTCGTGTACTTTCATGTATTGTATTTTGCAATCGGCTCGCTAATTGTGACGCACAACAATTCGTTAAACGCAACCCTTTCGAAATTTGTACAGCCAGAAACACAGAAGAGGCTTGGAAAATATGTCGTGAATCTATTGGAAAATGAGCTTGAAAGCAGTTTCTTTTAACATTAGGGGCCTCAATAAAGGGGTCAATAAAGCCAACAAAAGAAGGAAGCTTTTTCGGTGGCTTCACCTCAGTAAATTAGATATAATTTTTCTGCAAGAGACATACAATGATCCTGGTTTAGAGGAATTTTGCGCATGGCTCCAAGCACAGTAGAGGCGTGATGATATTGTTCAAGCCGTCTTTAAACACAAATGTCTTGAAACCCACTGCAGATAAAAACGGCTGCTTTCTTGTCGCGAGCGTAAACATCAATCAAGATGAATTGTGTTTTGTTAACATCTACGTTCCCTTGGACCAAAACCAGTAAATCAACGTTTTTCGGTTGGATCCTCGATACAGTTCGTCGCAATATCACCACCAAGTTCTTAGTGGGTGGTGAGTTTAACTGTCCAATGTGGGCTCTTGGTAACGTGGGTGGCAAACACATCCTCCATAAGAAAAAAGTAATCCAAGCGATCCAGGATTGTTGTAACAACTTTGATCTAGTCGACGCTTGGCGAACTCAACACCCGGATGAGATGCGCTTTCTCCTGGGCAAATGGCTCTGGTAATATCAAATGTCGCCTGGATTTTTGTTGGTTAATTTCGAAACAGCTACTAAATAGTGTTACTAAAACTGATGTTAGCGCATACTATGACTCTGATCACTCACCTGTTACCCTCTCAATCGGTCCAGGAGAAAAACAACAACAACGAGGTCCAGGTTTTTGGAAGTTTAATAACTCACGTCTAGATAATGAAGAATTTGTTTTAAAATATGAGGTTTATTATCAAAAACGCTAACGACAGACGGCTCTTTTGGGAAACGGCGAAAATGGAGATCAGGACTTTCTCCATTCGTTTCGCTAAGAGAAAAGCTAAGGAAAAAATACAAAACTGGAACTTCTTCGAAAACTTGAGAATCTGAACTCACGTATCGACGCGGCGCAGGAAGGAAGCCATCTTGTATGCAAAGCTTGAACGGTGAAAATTAAATTAGACCAAATTGCCGTGCAGAAAACTAAAAGTTCATTGTTCGAAGTAGAGCTCGATGGTATGGATCAGGTGAAAAATGTAACAAATATTTTTTGAATCTATCGTAAAGAAGCTATAACAAAAAGCATATAACAAAAATGAAATGTCCTGAAGGTTCCTCTACAGAGGAGCCTAAAATCATACTGAGTGAAGTGTGAAACTTTTACCAAGAACTGTATACGTCTCATGGTCACTCCCCCGATCGCTTTTCCAACTTTTTAAACTCCTACCGTTGACAAGACTTGACAATGTAAAGCAAAGCCTCTGTGAAGGTCCAATCACTGAAGCAGAATGTTTGTCAGCTCTGAAAACATTCCAACGCAAAAAAGGCCCCTGGTACTGATGGTTTATCGACAGAGTTCTTTCTTATTTCTGGAATGAGATCTCCAGCCCTTTCATTGATTGTCTGAACCATGGGGCGCTATTGGGAGAGCTTTCCATCTCCCAGACTCTAATGGTCATTTTATTTCCTTCGAAAACTTCAAAAACAGTTCTGGAGTTCGTTTAGGGAACAAGATGTTAGACGAAAATGTTTGATCGTTCAGCGGGGATTAAGACTACATTTCGTGCGTTTGAAGGTAGTCTGATCCGAAATCAGGCAGCTAAAATCAAACGTTGAAACATGGATATTTCTCAAACTTGTTATATTGCCAAATTGATTTTTTACAACTGAAACCGGAGAACTAACTATAAAGCGTATGTAGTGTCACAGTTATTCCATGGGAGCGGCAGTCATACTGCACGCAAAAGAAATACACACAAAACAGGCAACTGAACAGCTGGCGTTCGCTTTCCCTTGTTGCGATGAAATACTACATCGGAAAGCACAGTTGATTACGCATTCATTCAGTCCGTTTGGCAAGTAACTTACCGTAAATTACAGCCACTTGTCAAGACATACTTACCGCGAACAATATTCAACAGATCTAAAGGTTGTTCTTCTTGTCCATCTTCAGTAAAAGAGCTATATTTACCATTCGTTTTCCGACGGATGGTCCTGATTACGATCGCACAAAACGCGCTATTTTTATTTTCCGACCAAATCCACTAGAGATGATACCTTTGAAGGCATATACCATGCATTATGTTATATATGTGTTGTTTGGCAAACTAACTGGAACCAGCACCATATGATTACTTAATTACACCGTTGTTTAACTGAGAAAGTCATTTAACAAATAAGGACTCTGGAATTCGCATGTGATTACTTTAATCAATGTTACCAATATAAAAAGTGAAAGCGGTTAATTAATACAGTGTTGTGACTATTCGTTTGTAGGTACTTGAGTGAAAACCAATTGATAGAGCTGCCCAGTGGTGTCTTTGATCACAATAAATGGCTGTGGCTGCTGTAAGTGCTTCTTTTGTTCAGTAACAATCACCATTATCGCGATACGAACGACATGCATGGTGAAGACGTTCCACGAATGCACGATTAGTTGGTAATCAGAAATTTGGGGACAATTGATATACATGTTTGCAAACCAATTTAGCTTTCTCTTATGGAAATTTAATCTACATGTTGGTCGCAAAATGTATTCGAGTCTGGTAAAGCTGCATGTAATGTTGTTGGTTAATATAGTGTCGCTCTAAAAGCTGCAAATGAGCGGATTTATTGCTTCTCTCGTCTTAATTTGTTCAGTGGTAGCTGTGAAAGCTACCACTTTTAAGGCATCAAATGCTTTAAAAGCCAAACTGGTTCAATCAGCTTCGATCCAATATTAAAAATGCTCTTTTGAAAAATACTCACAACAATCTTGCATGTTGAGGCAAATGCATGTCCCCTTAAAAATGGACAGATGTAAAAGTTTGTTTAACAAAGAAAAAAATCGTATCTTCAAATCTCTATGCCTCTTTAAAGTGCCATCATCATAGAGACCCAGAATTGTCGACGGAGGCGAAACGTTTGTCGCCATGTTTATTGGTTTCTACGATTTTCTCAGTTTCTGCGTGCTTACCTTGCGCATGCGCTAAACAATCACAAATGGTTACAACTTTCTATGACTTACACCATAATGTGTTGCCACACCAGAAATGTCACGTTATATGGCATCCGTACATGTAATCACGATGTATTCATAGCCTTCATGGGCTCCTGGGTATTCGTATGTGTGAATCGCGAAATATATTTTGATTCAACTTTCAAATGCCTTCACTTGACGAATTATGACGAGCTGATGATGATGCAAGTGCCACTTCTTCTCGTCTACCTTAAACGCTTTCGCTCGGAACGATTCTTTGATCATGGTGGCAGCAAAAGGTAATGTATACATGAATTTGGCGAGAGAACGAACACGCATAAAGAAGATGTGTCATATCATACCTAAAGTCTTTTTGTCATGTATGGTGAAAACCCTCTATCGTAAGGTCAAGCATCATCTCTGAATGAAACCGTATGAACACAGTTGACTCAAAACTTTAACCAGTTTTTACCATGCAAGTTAATTTGCGCTCTTATGGTCAAGCCTTTTCCCGAAAAACGCTATGCGGAGAAAGTACCATAGAGTAGAATATTACAACAGGAATAAGAAACTGAACTAGCGCCACTTCTATTCGGGGAGAATAAAACACTGTTATCTCTTATTTCAAGATTTCAAGTTCCATGTCCATAGAGCCTTACAGACTGCTAGCACTCCCTATCTGGACAGGGGGGAGAAATAAGAAATATTAGGAGACAAGTGAGCATAATTTGTACCGCCAGGAGATATTCATTAAAATTTCGCATTGTGAGATAAATAAACTGTCTAAGCTTGTTAGGATTTTACAACGAGGTACTGTATCAGCGATTCGAGTGCAGTTTCACTACCGTGAGAACACGGCTCAGGCAATTATACAAAGCGAAAATCCCGTCACTGTTACTGGAACCGCTGTTAGACCAAAGCAAAAACCTCAGTTCGTTAGAGAAAAGTCTACTTCGCTTACTGGACGTTAAAATAAAAGAGAACTCGCGATGATAAGCGAAGGTGTGAATATGAATAGAAGAAGCGTGACACTTTTATTACATTTTACGCATGAATAAGGCCCGATTTTCATTAGCCGAACCTAATGCATTTAATTAAGTACATGAAAAGTTCGGCGTCTGAATCAATCAAGAACGGCTATTGTAATTTGGATCGGCTCAGCCGTTGTTTTCGCCTGGATGAGACGAAAACTTTTGACTTTGGAACGGCTTCGATTTAGACGCCGAAATTTTCATGTGCCGAATCAAATGCATAAATTTTTATGTTGTATATATTTAAGCAGTTTTACTCAGAATTGGAACTGTGTTAGGAACGCCTGTGGAACGGCAAATTAAGTTCGACGTCTGAATAAAAAGGGGTAATTTTGTTCATTTGTGTCGGTCCAAATTCGAACTATTAAAGAGCTCGGTGTCTGAATCGGGCCTAAGTATTGATTCCGAGATGTAGACGCCTGAAAATTCCACTTGAGAAAGCCATACTGAATATCTAACTTCCGCCATAACACGACAGTGCCATGTTGGCACGCTCCGATGACTTCTTATGACGTTGTGCTCAATAGTTGCGCAACTTCCGTTTCGAAGGGCACCTAAAAATAACTTTAGTGAAATTCACAAATCCCAGCCAACGCCTCTACTCTCCCTCTCTGTCGCTCATTTTCTCTTGGTTCGGTTTATGAAAAGATAGGTGGCTGAATCGGACCTAAATCTTTGTAGGGTCAGATTTACCTGTGCTATCGGCTCGGTTTATCCCAGATATAAATTATCAAAAAGCAAGTACTAGTTCCTCCTAGTTCCAAGTACTAGTTCCTAGTCTTTTGTAGTTACTTAGTGAAAAAGTTAGTTTTTTCATTTGAGCGCACGATCGCAATTTTAATTGTAAACTATGGGCGTTGGATGGTTGAAATTTTAGATGCACTATGCGCAATGTATGCCAAGCGTTATCCACTGGCCAGCGAATGTACAAAATATTTAACAGACAGCGAAGGAGCGGGTCCGCAAATGATCTCAGGACCGCAAATGATCCCGACCAAAAAGCAACGAATGGTGTGGATGGTAAAATGAGTAGCGGTTATTATAATTAAAACCATCGTAAATTCGTCACGGCTTACAAATAGGATCTTTTTCCTTACTTTCGACTGAATTTTGTTACTAACTACGATTTTATGAATTGTACCACTCAGTCATCAAAAACGGATTGAGTTGCAGGCCGGAAGTTTGTTTTCTTTGCCGAATTTTTGTAAACTGGATTCATATCAGTAGTATAGCATGCACCAATTAGGCCCCGTTTTTGCGCAGGAATCTAATTAATTTGCGCAAGAAGACATTAACGTCGGTGGCATCCTTGATCTCATGAATAAAATGACGATGAATCTTATTAAGGTGGGGAGGGAGACATTAACGTCCATGACGTCATAGGCTGTTGCCTGTATCTCATGAATAAAATGCGCAGGAATCTCATTAACGTGTGGAGGAATACATTAACGTCATGTATAGGCGTCTCAGTAAGAGTCCCGAACAATAACCCGAAAATGGGACTTCAGACCCCACACGTGTACCGTCAGGGTGGTTGCACTTGACCACTCAAACTGCCTTGGTGGATTAGGTGAAATGTCTTCCCGCATACTAATGAGTGTCTTCCTCCATACTAATTAGCGTCACTCTTAGACAATGGAAACAATAGCGTTGCCTAGACTTGCCTGCTGTTCGTTAACGCAGGAATCTGTTATGTTTTCTAAATAAAAGCGCTCTCTCCGATATTCTTGCGACTGGAAACAACTCGATTCCTCGCTATCGCCTGTTATTTTTCATTACAAGATGGTTCGAAACATGCAAGTCGAATCAAGCACTACGCAAATAATTTATACAGCTACCATGAACCCGTTTCGCATAAATTATCAATAACGATGGTTTGGTCCGATTCAACTCAACTGTACATAAACAATGGCAGGACCATGCGATAAACACGTGCATTTTACAAGAAAATGACACTCAGCCCTTGACAAAGAATAAAATTCAATTGAACAACACACAAGATATTCTTTTATTGATACCAAAAACACAAAGGCCCAAAACATCTTGTGGAATGGGTTCCTTCACAAACAATCGATTAAGCAAGAATTTCCGCTTATTTATGGCTAGTTCTGTCGATTCGGGCCAATCGCATCAGTATCTCTGAGATCTTTTTGGGTTTCGATCACTTTCTGGAGAGTGTAATCTTTCTTCATTGCTCGCATCTACTGTACATATACTCCAAGAGTACTTTTCTCAGTTCTTTCCCGTGTGAAGAGAAAGAAGAACGTTCTGGGCTTTAGCGGTAGCCCCGTTTTCCGAATCTCCGCTCCTTTCGTACTGGGCTCGTGCTGGGCGTCGTAGTGTTCCTGAGCTTCATCTAAAATGCGCGACCAAGGGTTTAAGTACTCTGTCTCTTCTTGGGAATATTCCGTTTCTTAGCTTTATTAAGACTCTTCACTTTCTTCCCCATCTTCGAAATTTCACATTACACTGTTGAAGAATTAAAAAAAATTTCGAATTACACTGTTGAAGAAAGTAATTATTATAGCATCCGCTTCAAGCCATTTCTTGTTATGAACAGCACAGGGTCTGACAAGAAACTAAACATTCAAATGACGCGCATCATTTAAAAAAAGCGACGAAAACGTAAAGCTTGTGGGATTTGGGTATTGATATTTAAGTCGACGTTACTCTGTGTTCGTTCCTTCATCGTCCTCGTACAAAGTTAGCCACCTAGGCATTAAATCTACTGTTCTGTTACAGTGTTTAATGCTGTCGGTCGCTTTTCCAATGCCTCTTGGTAGACATTTCAGCGATTTGTTTACTCGTCTTGGTGTTGATAACTGATGGACGACTGTATCCTTTTGCTCTTCCTGCACTGAAAGGAGTGTTTCACTTCTTGAACGCTCCTTTTTCGTGGTTAAATCATCACTCTTAGCTTAGGCTTTAATTACGCTTTTTGTAACCACTTTCCTCGATTGATATAACCTAATTCATGTACATCTCAGATGATTAGACAATTTAACGAGACATTTTGCCCCACAATTTGGAATTGGGCAAACACAGCATACTCGTTTAACTATGTTAACCGTTCGAGATCTCAGCAGAAATAAAACCGTTTCAACAAATTTTAACCTTATATTCGAAGGACAGACAGGACATAACACAGGACAAAAAGAATATTTTAGGGACAAAAGAGACAAAACAAGGCCATTCAGGACAAAAGGAGACAACCGGAACATTTCAGGTCTTTTCTTTCCACAAGGGTATCGCGCGCGAGGGTCTCGCAAGCGTATCTCTTGCTCGAAATCGCGTGACTTTGAGAGCCCTACTAGCGGGGTGGTGCCAGTAATTTGCCACGACATATTTACGTTTTACTGTACTTTTATCGTTTCTTAATATAACTCCTGTAACACTTTGCGTTGAGGATACAAATATGAAAACGCGTCCTTGAAGTGGCGTTTTTGGCGAATGTGAATTTGTATACCGTTTATCCTTGCCCCCAAGTTTTGCAAGCGTTGTATCGAGAAACGATAAAGTACAGTTTGACGGAAATATCGCGTAACAAAGTACTAACACCACCCTCACTAGTAAGGCTCTCGAACTAAAACTCATCTGTAAATGGTTTGAAACTAGGAGTCATGTCATAACTAAGAGAAGTTCGATCTTCCGGGTGAGTGTAGTCCAGAAAAGGACTGTTTGAAATGACATTGACTGACGTTTCGACAACCTGAGCGGAAGTCATCATCAGAGTCAAGTGATTTGTGTAACGGCAGTGAATAGTATAAATACTCTGGTCGTTGATCTGATTGGTCAACTTGTACCGACTAACTTACTTGATGTTGTGCGAAACAGTAAGCGTTCATATTTCAAATTCTGAGTAGACTCAAGTCACACATCTGTCAGTCACAGTAGCTACGCATAGATTTGCTCAAGTTTCTTTTTATCGAAATATGCGACCTCGAAACGCCAAAAATTGCCTTTCTAATCTTAGCTTTTTTCTACTCGAAGGCGAGCGGGCTTTTCTGTTTCACCAAACTTATCACTTTCTCGTGTAGAGAATTAGTTTAAGACACGACAAAAAAACCAACAGCGGATGATCTTGATGACTTTGCCAAGTCGGTCTAAGTAACGCTCCACGAAGAAGGCCACATTGACTTTGGCCTCGTCCACAAAACTCAGTGTTCCGTAAGTTATTAGCAAATCCAGAGCTAAATTTTCTTGGGAAAGCGAGGGGTGCGAAAATAATGGATGAGATTGGAACCGCTTGTCATCAAAATTTCCACAAAACGCGAAATTGATTGACGTTCAATGTCCTGTACTTGAAAGTGCGTAAGTAAGCTGGTAAGCGTAGTTGAAACTTGAAAGTGTACTTTGGCTCCTTTGAAGAAGACACGTTACCACGGCTACAAAGTAGCCTACTAACGCTGAAATCAGTTAGACCCGTTCACATATGAATCTGAAGTAAGCGCCATGCAAGTATACTTGGGGTCTACTTACCAAGCTAATATGAACCCACCTATTGCCGACCGACGAGCTATCAAAACAACTGAACAATGCCGCACTAAAACACAACAAAAACTAACGCGACTTTTTAAAGATTAAAAAAAAAAATCAGAACTCAGTTGAATGCAGTGTACTTACAATGCGTACCAGCGCTTAGAAATTCCGGCGACGTTTGAAAGGAAAACTAAGCCGTTTTAAACGCACTTATCAGTGCCTAAATTAAAACGGATTCAAAAGAATAGTGTTCTAGGAATCTTCATCATACCTTATTAATATTCACGAAAATAATGGAACAGCAGAAATGGTCCGGATAATCTAGAAGTCCAGATAATCGAGGTTCGACTGTACTCTGACTAGGTTTACACTAGAGGATATTATTTCGGATTCATAAATGTATACGGATTCATCAATTTTTGGGTTATCGGACTCGTGGGCGTTTATGTCGTAGTTCAATGTTATCCTTGGTTCAATTTTTATTGTCTTTTGTTCTTGTGTATGGTAATGTATGATGATGAGTACAAAACAGGAGAAAACAAAAATTGAACCAAGGATCAAACTGAACCATAACATTTACACTGAATGGATATCCGGATTCCTAATCGTTTACACACGTGGATAACTCCGGGAACATTCCTAATTGAATGGTTACAAAGCTGGCAGCTTGGTAACCATCGTAGGCAAAAAAATAACCGGGTTCGTCCTTGCAAATCGTTTACACGACTAACCTCTCCGAATTCAAAACGTTTTAGATTCAAACTTCTCACTTTAGATTCCGGATTCAAAATCTCCGAAGACATGACTAAACCGGGAAGATTTTATTTTCGATTCGTCCACTTACGTGTAAACGTCAAAACGAATCCGGTACTAAAACGTATCGGATTCGTCACGAATCCGGAACAATTTCTTCTAGTGTAAACCTAGTCTCAGTGACGCCTAAACGTGTACTGCCCATTCACATTGTATCCAGTGTTGAGGCGGCCCTGTCTCGTCAAAGAGAGCTATCAGAACCGACCAAGGATAACATCAGAAGTAGAATAGCTTCTACGATACAATCAGCCTCTCTCACAGACAACAACGTAACTAGAGACGAAAGAGAAGCACTTAAACGACTTATAAACGACAATGACAATGTTGTACTTCCCGCCGACAAAGGACGTGTTACCGTTGTTAAGGACAAGAGAGACCATCATGACAAAGTGGACGTACTTGTTAATGACAAACAGACTTACGAACTGAGAGGATTAGTTTCTAAAGAAACTGTGGTGCTGCGTCGGTGGGGGAGTGAAACACGAAAATTTGGTTTATCGTTGATAATGTAAATTGACCACCGTACAGGGATTCGATTAGCTGACGTTTCGAGCGTTAGCCCTTCGTCGGAACGAATCGAGGAATTGTGGGTTGTGTATGGTTTATATACAGAAAATGGAGCTACGCTATTGGTGGTAACATGGTAACGTGAAAAACAGGAATAAATTAATTGAATGAAAAGCGCTCCTTGATACCGTGGGGATTAAGAGTGCCAATTTGAAAGATCAGTTTTTGCTCGAGGAAGACGACTAGGTGACCGTTTCCGAGAACATCTTCGTGATGTTGAGAAAGATGACAAAGACGCATCCAAACCTGTCGCTCGGCATTTTAATCTCCCTAACCATTCCAAACAACACATGTCGATCTCCGGCCTTTCCCTACATCAAGGTACCACGGAAAGCCGTAAAAATCTCGAGCAAAAACTGATCTTTCAAATTGGCACTCTTAATCCCCACGGTATCAAGGAGCGCTTTTCATTCAATTAATTTATTCCTGTTTTTCACGTTACCATGTTACCACCAATAGCGTAGCTCCATTTTCTGTATATAAACCATACACAACCCACAATTCCTCGATTCGCTCCGACGAAGGGCTAACGCTCGAAACGTCAGCTAATCGAATCCCTGTACGGTGGTCAATTTACATTATCAACTCCGTTGATAAACCAAATTTTCGTTTAGACTTACGAACTACTTAAACGAGACCCGCGCCAGGACTTAAACGACAACTTAACAACAAACTACTTTCACCGAACACTGAAACTGAGGATATTGGCATTCGACGTTACAACAGGCTGAGGTGCCACGTGCCACAACCACCGAAACCTTACGGACTGTCCAAACTACACAAACCTGACATAGCTATGCGACCGATAGTCTCATTCTGTGGTTCGCTGACTTAGCAATTGTGTAAATAGTAAATTAAGGAGTTTACGTGAAGTAAAGAAATAGCAGCAGCTTCATGGCCCAGCAAGGCCATATCTCCAGTGGCCTGTGCTTCGTTTTGACAATCAGCTGGATAGATGACATTCAATCCCGTTTCTGTTTACGTCAATACCCTTCGAAAATATGGGGAATTTCTGATTTGACCCAGCATCACGTATTCCCACTGGATAACTCGCTATTTGCTTTTACAAAATCACATCGCATCACAATTCTCCTTTATCCTTGTGATTATACAATGATATACGTAGGCTTGATTTTCACTGAATTAAATCAACCGTGCATTTGCTGCCTAAATTTGACTCGTTACCTCATACAAACGTCAATTAAAAGCATTTTCCCGTCCTTCTCAATAATTGCTAATATCGGTCAAGAAAAAGAAAACTACTCAAAACTTAGCTTTAAAAAGTTGCTCGCAAATATTGCGAAATTTAAGAATTCTCTCAAGTTTTGACGGAACATGTGCAGAAAATGTTGTTCCTTTGATTCGTCTTGTCGAAAGATATGAGGGAACTTGAACAAAAATTTATTCTAAGGGCCTGATTACATGGCCGGAATTTCAGTCCGGTTAACCGGGTTGAGATTTTAGATCGGCTTCCAGAAAAATCTTCTTAAAAAGGCGTTTGAGATTAGATGAAGAGAATTTTAGCCCGATCTCATTCCCAGAGCCCGCACTTCCTTGACCAGGGGACCGCAGGGGTGGGGCGGGGGTATTGAGGTGGGATCAGGGTGGGACGCCCAAACGCCCTGGATGAAATTTTAACCCGGGATGAGATTCGCGATGTAATGGCAACAAAATTTCAGCCCAGTAGGCTGGGCAAAATTTCAAATTTGCCCTGATTCTTCCTGTGTTAGCTTCTGTTCATCGTGACTCTACTTTCTCAGAGTCTAAAACCATGTAAGGAAACAAACTGTTACACCCTCTTTGCATTGTCATATCGAAACATGACAGAGGCCTTAAGGTAACGTTGAAGGACAGACTTTTGCTGTGAGTCAAATGCATTGGTTAGAAGACTAAATACCATTTCTGCAGAGGTTGGTTATCCGTTACAATATTAGACAAGGACAGCATCGAATCATTCGCTTCTGACAAGGATCGCAATAGTCCCGTGATACGTCATCACGTGACAGGTTATTTGTTCGAAAAGTTGATAAACATCCAATAAATTATCAAAAATGGTGGTTTTCTATCAAATTATTCAGTATTTCGTGCCTGATATGTGCTTTATTTGCGCAAAAGTTGCTAAAATAGGGAAACCTTGCTCGCGGTTGCTAAAACCGTAAAAAGTTGCTCGAAAAGCCAAAAGCTGCTCAAACTTAAGTCTGAGTTGCCGAGCACAGTCAGGACAGGCCTGCATATACCCGATAGCAATGTAATCTAATTAAGCTTGTTCTTGAACTTTCTAGAACATTCTAAAGTCAAACCTCTATAAAGCGGCTCTTTACTGAGCGGCCACCCTCTATTAAACGGACCATTACCAAATTCCCAAAAAGCGGTCCCCGTATTTACTGTAAAATATTTCACCCCTATTAAGCGGACGCGGTCACCATTAGAATTCCCAGTTGGCTATAGCTAATTTTATTGTCTTTCACCTCCATTAAGCGGTCACATAATCAATTACATGGGATATTTTGACACAACGATACGCATGATACACAGGTAATATAGTTTACAACATAGACGATTGCTATTTTGTGTTACTGGTGTTGTTAACCGATACAATACACTGTATACATTCTACAGTTTTGTTTCTACCATATTACATCAGCTTTCTGCATTTTAGAAAACCTCTTTTAAGCGGTCAACCCCTATTAAGTGGTCAGTTGGCTCTTTCCCGAGGGTGACCGCTTAATAGAGGTATGACTGTACACAAGAAACAGAGAACAACAAGCGAAACTGGCAGTCCACGATCACAACAAGTGTCTTCCCACAATCAATTACTGTGCTACGCAAAAGGTCCTGAAATCAACAAAAATTTTGACCCTTAAAATGGGGTGTGTTACTCAGCAGAACGTCATAGATTTTCCACACAAAAAAAAGAGACAGCAATAACAACAGCAACTATGGGATATTTTAACATTCGTTACGTATATAAATTCGGGATCATTTGCGGTCCCAGGATCATTTGAGGACCCACACAGTTTGGGATTTAAGCCAAAAGCTTGCGGGAACAAATACTTAAATTTAAAGACAGTAGAGACAAATTAAAGCTCTTCCGATAAATGAAAACGAGGAGCCTGTGGCCCTCTCTGTCGTCGCCCCAGCTCTTTTCTCCTCGTTAGCGCGGGTTAGTTGAGACCTGGAAACGACTTAGTCAGCGGTGTTCTAGTAAGGGTTTAGTCTTGTCTTGCATGTGTGACACTTAGTTGATCGAGTGATCGTTTCAAGAAACTTTGCTTTCCATTGTGGACTGGCTTCACTCACTGGCAAGATGAACAAAAAATAAACGAGGTAAGCTACATTAATTTTAGCCTTTGCACGTTCGGGTAGTGACGAATGCGGTAAGATTCAAAGTAAGTTTCAACAGTACCCTAACTGTCCATCAGAATACTCTTTGTACAGTTGTACACAAACTTTTAGTACTCAGTCTTGTGTTTTTTTCTTTAGAAGGTTAAAGTTGTTGGGTTTCCACTTTGAATTAAGCTCATATTAAATTATGCTTCGGAATGTCATCAGTTGTCTTCATGCATGTACTGTACCTTTCAAATATTCCAAGAGTACACAAGCTAAGCGTGGATAAATAAAGTTTGATTGATTGATTGATTGATTGATTGAAGCCAAATACTCTAATGTAAGCTTACATGTGTTAATTTTTTTGTGGTTTGGAAAATATTCAAACAAGCACAAAGGGGAGCATTGATGAAAATTAACCACGCTTGCCTCATTTCTGAAAATCATTTGTGACATCAACTGTGGAAGCACGGGTGACCCGAAAACACTAACCGCTGGTCCATGGCATGGACTATGTTACAGAATGGTCCACAGACTACCCCTACTGACCCCCCTCAAAAACAACGGTAACAAAAAATGGTAACTAGAGATTTGATTTACTTAGTTTGTCTGGATAAGCCACTTGCGTGGGTGAAATTTCGACTATTAAGTGCAAATATTGCTGCCTCCTTCACTTTGGCGACATATGGAGGACCAAAGTACTTCGAAATATCGCCAATTTGCTAATGGGGTTGAGAACGGACATTAAGAGCACGACCGATAGCTTAGTTTTACTTGTATGCTGTCCTTTCTGTCCTTGTGTATTATTTACCTCCATCATTTTGTTTGGCTCATTCCCCCAACACATGGGTTCATTATCTCATCCCAGGCTTCACAAAATAGTGCTCCTTCGGCAAAGAAAGATGTGTTGATGTCCATTTCATTGTTATGAGTTTAGTTGCCAAATCTTTAAACAGGGTGACTTTGTTATGAATGATAGAAAAGGGAAAGTACTGCTAACGGAATAACTCACAAATGAAAAGCAGCAACTTTTACATCACAACAAGACAATACAGCAGCAATATTTGCGCAGCGTATTAGTTGAAATTTCGCCCACGAGTGGCCTATCCAGACAAACAGTAAGTAAACCAAATCTCTACTTGTCACTTTTTGTTTCCATTGTTTTTTTAGGGGGTCTGTGTGGGGGGTGGTGGGGGTCAGTAGAGGTAGTCTGTGGACCGGTCTGTAAAGTAGCCCATGGACCCGGTCAGTAGTGGGATTCATGGACCAGGGGTCAGTGTTTTCTAGTCACCCGCTGAAGCTAGCACTTATAGGTATGTAGTATGTGAATTCACCCATCTGAAAATAATTATTCTGGTAACAGTGAAAAGTGTCTGAGTTGTGGTTTTACAGTAGATCATTACCTGGTTAATGATTACTTCTTGTCGGGGGTGCAAAACAAGTGACACAAATAAACATAATACAGCGGTAATTATGCATATGGCTGACTCATGGCACTGCTATTATACGATTGTATAGTTAATGAAATGCTAGAGTAACTCCATACATAGAGTTGTATAAATACACCGTTAGGAATGTTTGTATTCTACCAACTCAAAATTTTACACTGGGAAACTGAAATTGGCTTTGATATGCCTTGAAAATTTCAGGAAGTTCTTGAGTATTTCTTGAGTATGAGGCACCTGCTTTACTGCATGCCTTTATGTTCACCTTTGAAAATGTATCCTCGTAAATGGAGAGCAAGCACATACAGTTTACATTAATAAGAAGGTTCATTTATCCTTAGAAGAAGATAAACAAAGTACAGATCACAATCAAACAGGGTTATTACCTCGTGATGAGATAAGTGATTTAGAAAAAACAAACTGTCAATATTTTCAATGAATTTTAAACCAATGAAATATTTGATAAAGCTCCAAGCTTATTCTTCCTGTGCAATTATAGAATACAATACCAATGAAAGTGTTGGAAACATTAATTTTGTACTAGTCTTATTTTAGGCTATCCGCAAAAAGCAAAAACTTAAGCTGATTTTGCCCATATTTTGCATATTAATTAAAGTAACCTACTGGGAAGAAAAACTGTGGAACATTTTGGGGTAACAACACATTATTCCCAAAGTGGAGCTTTTATTTATATCTGAAAAAGTTTTTTTAGAATCTGGTACCCAGGTAGCATTACACTCACACATAAATTGCACCTGTGTTTGAGTGGACAGAATTAGCCAGCTACACTGTAAGAGACAAAATAAATAATTATTACAAAGAGGAACATTTCTGTTAACTCCATTCAGAGTCTTACCATTTTACTTAAAAAATTAAATTCCAGTTGCCCTTTGGTAATATCTTATATATATATATATATATATATATATATATATATATATATTTGTCTCTTCTCAGTGATCAGCTGTGACTACTGTTAATATTAAAAAGCAACTTTGGATCTTGAGGCATGGCCCTTCCAAAAATTGATTTTCTTGGACTATTATCTGCAGTCATGTTTAGGGCAAACAAATATTACCGGTAATTTTATGTCCCAACAAACTTGGTCAGCCATTACTCAAGACATTCCATTGAGTCCATTGGTCTGACTAATGTATACACATAGGTTTCAGTGTTTTACTCATTCTAAGCAGTTTGATTTATAATGAAAGTTTCAGAGAATACTTTGGGCTAATGACAATGTAATTACTTCATGTTGGTTATCATGCGTGCATAAAAATTTCTTGTATCCAATGATAATACAGCAAGCAATGTTTCAATATAAAGGAGCAATTCTCTAAGAAAAATTCATTGGTCATCAGGCTGATGTTTGAAACATGTACATGTAAGACTACATTTAACACTAATTGAAGGACTCAGTGGAAGAAGGGCATAAGTGACGATTTTGGTCATTTTGCTGACGTCCTCCAAATGAGCTGAAGTTTTGCATGTGGCCTTTGATACATTAGAAAAACATTGCCCTATATTCTTTTCGCTTTTTTTACGCTCAGTTTTCGAGAAAACGCGGACCAAAATACGTATTCTACGCGTCACTTTAGCACAGTTTTTCCTGCTTGGATTACTGAAACTGGACATGAAATGATTGGCAGGGACTTATTGTTTGATAGTGTGACGTAGACTATAAGTTTAGCGGTTAAAACATCGATTGACTGATACGAAAC
>JAEMWC010000972.1:105000-127500 GCA_016490735.1 Pachyseris speciosa | reverse complement strand
TTATTTTCACTTCGGAAACATTACGGAGAAATCATTGAAGACAGGGAAACTGGCAAGATGAAAAGTCCGTCCGTTTACGACGAGTATCCTGAATTTAATGCAAGGAAAAGTTGACGCGTGTGGCAAATACCAAAAGCGAAAATGCATTCGTTATCGTGTGGTGTTTGTAAACCGGTTAAAACATGCTGGCGAATATCAACACATAAATCACTTTGCCGCGATGATCTCGGTTATTTCGCTTCCGTGGAGGCTTGTAAACATCACCAAAGAGCATTTTCATGCGAGTTAAACGTCAGCAAGAAGTATTTCACGCGAGATAAACAGCAAAATGTATTTCAAGTTGTGTGACGCATGACAGGACATTAACGATTCAATTTCAGAACATGCAAATAACGCCGTTAAGTCTAACTTAATTAACGTTAGCGCTAACCCCTTGAATGCTGTTTTCAAGTCAGACAAACTCTTTGCGCGCTGACTTAAGGTTAACCAAGGCTTTTGTGTGCTGTTTTAAGTCAACCAAGAATGTTGTGGACTGTTTCTGAGCCAAGCAAGCTTGTTGAGCGTTTAATACGATTAAGAAAAACGTGGGTAGTAACACCTGTAGTAAGTGCCGCATTCAAGAAAACAAGTAGACCCGGCATATTTCCAAGTCAGCTGGGCACCTTGTGTGCTGTTAATGAGTCGAAAAGTCATATAGCACATTATGTCTTATTGAGCAGAGACGTTCCGTGTTGTCTTAAGCCAATTACGAGCATATGGCGCTTAGTTTTCATAAGAAGGGCTTGGTGGAAGTCACTGTGCTAAGTGACGCGTAGAATGCGTATTTTGGTCCGCGTTTTCTCGAAAACTGAGCGTAAAAAAAGCGAAAAGAATATAGGGCAATGTTTTTCTTATGTATCAAAGGCCACATGCAAAACTTCAGCTCATTTGGAAGACGTCAGCAAAATGACCAAAATCGTCACTTACGCACTTCTTCCACTGAGCCCTTCAATTATTGGTTGATGCTTTAGTTTGCATACGGTACATGCATATCAAGTTGTCATGGACATACACTGTAGAAAGCTTGGATAGCATGAGGGAAGCACAAGACTTAGGCGAGAGCAATTCTACCTCTTTGAGAGCTCTCCAAACTTTTCAAGTGCCATCTGTTACTCAATAATTTATGCACATCAAAAAAAAACAAACAAACAAACAAAAAACACTGCCTTTTATAAGTTACATTGCCTAAAAAATGTGTGGCAAAACCCGGGCAAACTATAAACTGCAACCTGTCATTTTTTCTACTTGTCTAACAATAATAATTGTTAACAATAAAAGACTTTCAACCAAAAATATTTACAGTACCTTGGAAAGGTACTATGGACCAGTTAATTGCTGTTCTTGTTAAACCTCTAATGTCACACTGCAGTAAACATAGGTCAATCATCTTCATAGCCTGCATAACAGGTGCTTATTTAGCCGAGTGCCAACTGGGAGAGATGGAGCACGAAGCGTGACATGTGAGTGCGGAGTGCAAGACGAGGGGAAGGGGAAAATAAGTGCCTGTCGCCAGTCTATTGTTCATGCTCTTCCAACTGATCGTCCGGTGATCGGAAAACGCTGATTGGTGAATTCGTACCACGTGATACTAATGTGAGAAAATACACCACAAATAACAAACATCTCGTGTGGAGACTGTGAGTTTTCAACAAAGCTATCAAGCTCGTGCTTGATTTCTTCCCTCACATTAAAAATCTCAAGAATTAACAGAATTTAGATGTATTGCATCGTTGCTAGAAGGGAGAGATGTGTTGGGTTTGTTCCCTACTGGGTTTGGTAAAAGTTTGATTTACCAGCCTTACCCAAAAGTCTTTGAGCTACTGAAGTGCAAGGCAGGCCATGCCATATCCTCGTTGGCAATAACTACAGTATAGAGCAAGTCCAAGAGTTAAATGAAATATCTTGTACCTTAACAACCACCATGCTGAAGAACCACTGTTTCTATAAGTTAAATAGGCTGACGACTTCACTCTCGTTGAAAGACGGGAGGCAGTGCCGAGCGCCATTTTGTTTTACTCCACAGCATGCTTTATGGCATCTTGTAAAGCAGAGTAAAAGAAAAGCAGAGTTTCTGAAATCAGCAATTAGTGTTGTTGTTCAGCGAATTCTTTGAATTAACCAACTTTCCACACTCCATTGAAATTTTTTACCTTTAATTTAAAACGTCCCTCAAATGCAAGTGCTTTGGTTTCAGTTGAATTCATGATCGTTTAAACAACAGACTCTTGTAATTGCTTCTGCTGCTTGTAGAACTATCCATGCCTGAAAGTGCCTATAAGACGAATGTTTTTTCGCTCGTTTGCAATTGTTGAACGTATATGAAAAATGTCTTAAACTGCTTGAATCTTTGTAAAAGCCATTTTTGCGCATTTAAATTACGCGCTATTTAGCCTCCAAAGTCTCTTGGAAACTGGGATCTAACTTACCATTCACACATCCAGTGTGATGTCAGACAGGGTGCCACGAAAATGTCCTGCTGCCACTCGGTTCAGATTTTTGGTTGAATGAAAATATTGAGCAACACAAATTATTCAGCAACGTCAGACTATTAGTGCAACTCATCATATTAGACTCTCTTTTTCTCTTTGTCTGCCCTGCATGTTGACTTTGGATGGAGATCCACGGTGTTACGTCACAGACATGTGTCACATGATGCTTTGGCTGCGCGATGCACGAGACACTTCCAGGGCAAAACACATTCTACACATTCAAGTCGTTTTTTATACACATTGAACTATTGAATAGGGGGGAAATTTTTCATGTCACATGCACTTGAAGTAGCTGGCTTATTCTGCCTGCCTGCAATGCTTACAAAAATCGCTTATTCTGCTCAAAATTCTGCTTGGACAACTAAATGCACAAGAAATCTGATAAGTTTTCCTGCGAATGATTGAAAGATTTTTTTCATTGGTCAATTCAAAACTAACTGTTAGTCAAATTTGTGGGTGTTTTGGGGGGCAGAAGAGCAGGAAAAATAGACTGGTGACAGGTGCTTATCCCAGGTTGGGGGACGCGAGCACTCCCCATAATGGCTTATATGTGGAGGCTCCGCCTGAAAGGGTTACATGTACCTTTTTCATGCTTCAGGGATATGAAAGGGTAGGGATAAATTTTCACAAGTCGAAGTATATGAAAGGGTAGGGAAATCTGTCATTTAGGTACATGTATTTAAAAGGGCTTCATTAAAATATTTTGAACACACATACTTTACGACTGTACTGTTCCAACTTGGAAGATATACAAAATGGGTACCACTTCTCAATGGAAGGTATACAAAAGAGGTACCTTTACTGTCAAAAATGACATATAAAAGGGTTATAAGCTAGGGTCTGACCTCAGGGCAGAGCCTCCCCGTATTTATTTTTTTAGTACCCCCCTTTCCCCGGGGGCGCTTATTTTTCTCTTTTTCTCGTCTCACGCTCCACACTCGGTGTTGCACTTCGCGCTCCATCTCTCCCGCTTGCAGGTGCTCAGCTAAATAAGTGCCTGTTATACAGACTATCATCTCTATCGACCAGTGCATGCATGTGCTTAAATTTAATTCAACACATTCTTAATACCAAAATTTTGGTACTGTTTTTTTTTTTATCACACTAGGCTGCTTGAAATCGTATTAACACTAAGTTAAATTAAGTTAAGTTAAGTGCTGCTTGAACAAGGAAAAAAAATTATCTGGCAAACATTTGCTCATACCATCAGTATGCTCAACAAGATCATTTAGATGATGCATGCTGAAATCCACTGAATTTGATCGCATGGCTAAAATTGCTGCTGTACTAGCTCAGTGCAGCTATCATTATTCAAGAACAATCAGAGAACCAAAAGGAGTCAAACAGCATGAGTGCCATCTGCACTTAATTTACAAGCACGACTGGGTTGAACTCCAGTCATTATTGTATGCCATGACTGGCTCTGCCATGAACCATTTTTGTTTTAAGGTTCCTTTATTTTGCATACTAACAGTGTCCAGTCTTTGAGAAGCTAAACAAGGTGCTTTTCCTATTGCACTGTAAGCTACTAGTTAATCAGGCATTAAACTCAAGGACTGGTCTACGGAGCTGACCCACCATAAGGTTCCAAGGTACCCTGAATTTAGGCTAAGCACCTTTCAAAGTGTGTTTCTATGGTAAAATTATTTAAAAAAAAATTATACCGGTACACACTTGCAAGGGTCACTTTTCTTCTCAGGCAAATCCGTTTGATTAATTGTCATTTTCCACCTCTAATTGAACAGTAGCTGGCTCCATTTTAGCTTAAATGAACTTGAGAGAAACACTAAACTAATACTGAATAATAAATTGGCCTGACATGAACATGCAATTGGTAATAAAATTAGGTCATGTATTTAGCTGAAACCACTTTGAACAGAAAATATTATACTTATTAACTGAATTCACTGTTTTCCTGCACTGTATATAATGGAGGAGACAAGTGAAAGTGAAACAAAAATAATTTATACAATCATGTATATGCATTACAATTAATATTAATTGTTTGGAATGACTAACATGGGTTGTTTCCCACCTAGCCTGCGAGCAAGCTCTCTCGGGGGGTGGGGGTGGAAGGAGGAAAAATGGAGAATTCCTTCCCCACCCCCTACCCCCGGGAGAGCTTGCTCGCAGGCTATTTCCCAGCTGGTATATTGTACATTACCCAGAGGAAGTAACAACTTACACTGTGGACAACTCAAGCTCCTACATGTAACTCTTCAGTGTAGCCCAATAAGGGTCATTTTTGATTTATTTAATAATCTTTAAATGAGCCTCACAATTGGTTTTATTACTTATAGTGAGGATCAGTATACGGTACATGTGTAAATTCTGTTACATGTGAAATGTGACATTTTCCAGTCATTAATTTTTGCTGCGTTTATTATCCTCAACTGCACATATTTTTGAAATGACTGTAATGGAGGTAAAACTAACTGAAGGTTTTGCTGATTTACAAAACAACAAAAAGCTGAAACAGTAACTAAAGGTAATTAATTGTTACAAGTCATTATAGAGATATTCTGCCAGGTACTGCTAAAACATTAGTTACTTTCATTGAGTTAAACTGACCTTCTCATTAGATTTCTGCAGTATTTGCCTTCCACTGCCAAAAGGTTAAGTTTCTGCTGCACTTTTATACATCATAGGGTTTTCTTTGTTTAGTGACCAAAAGGGAATACATGTATTGTGATCTGCAAGTTGGACAAGTTCTAGTTTGTTCTTAGAGATAAAATATTGGGAACTGTTTTAAAATTAGGTCCTGGATTTTTCTTTGCAAAGGACAAAAATATAATTACTGTCAGTTATAATTCTCTGTTCTGGAGACTCAACAGTATGCAACAGCTGTTGAGAGGTTTAAGTAGATTATATAGAATAGTCTATAACATTTGTTAGTCATTTAATGATTACTGTAGTATCTTTAGGCTCTATATTTAACAATAGTGATTATCACTAGAATAATGCTATTCAAAAGTGAAAACAGGATACCCGATTGTAGCAGCATCATTCTACTGTTTTGTGGCTTAATTGAAGCTACAGTACATTGTCTTCTCAGTACCTTTACCAATGAGACTTACTGGCACTTACAGTGTCAATGATACTTCTGAACTTGTCAGTGGAAGTTCATTCAATGATACTTTTGAACTTGTAAGAGTTTATTACATTGTTGCTGGTAGTTTCATTTACATGTCTAGCTTACCAACCGTTTGCAAGGCATACAACTTTACATTATTAGCCATGTCTCACTGTGTCAATTTAAGCATGATGGTGTCACATTTGCACACTACAGTGTGTACAGTCATGTATGTTTTTGTTTTAGACTTTGTGGGTTTGAAGATAACTGTTTACAGTGCACCTGAATATTTATCAGATCATGACTGGTCAAATACATGTAGTTAGACTAATTTTCCCCAATACATGTATTTATGACAGGCATCTTGTCCATACTCAGTTCGAGTTGAAATGGAAATTTTGTTAGGCTGGCCAGAACCTTCAAAGTCGATCATCAACTGTACTGTACTGAAGAACACTAAACAGACTTTTGATTGAGATGAAAACGTAATGTAGAACTTTTAAAGAATATGCTACATGTGTATGGCAAGCCAAATGTAGCAATATTCAACTCATCTAATTTTATATTCAGTTATGTATTTTGTTTTCAACTATTGGTTTAATATTCAACTTTTATTCAACCTTCAACACATCATTCAACATTCAACTATTTATTCAACATTCAACTAGTCATTCAACATTCAACACATCATTCAACATTCAACTGTTCATTCAACATTCAACGCATCATTCAACATTCAACTATTGATTTAACATTCAATTATTGATTTAATATTCAACTATTCATTCAACATTCAACGCATCATTCAACATTCAACTATTCATTCAACATTCAACACATCATTCAACATTCAACTATTCATTCAACATTCAACGCATCATTCAACATTCAACGAGTCATTCAACCGGTCAGTATAAAAGATGGACTGTGGACTGTGGACTGTGGACTGTGGACCCGGACTGCGGACTGCGGACTGAGCCGTAAAACGAGGACTAGGAACCAAACGCATACTGAGTACAAAACACTGTGCAAAAGGCGGGTATGGACAAACCGTGGCGTAGGCCATAGTGTAGGCTATGGCCCACCCTATGGCCTACTGGTGGTCAATTTTTTAAAACTCGGTGTTTCGCACCTCGGGTTTATAGCGTGCTACTGGATTTGAAGACACACCAGGAAAATAATGTCCACACCATCTACCAGTTGTTTTGAACTAGTTTAATGCGCAATTCCACTTTGCACAAGCTAGCTAGTCAACTGAAAATAAATGATACATATAAGCCAACTAACCGTCATTCTTAACAAATCAGATATAATCGAAAACGAGACTTCAACAGCAAACTTTTTCTATAGTATTGTTGATATACTTTCAATTTTGTGAGGCGTAATCCCGTTTAAAACAGGCTATTTTAAAATTTTAACCGAGATGGTTAAGTTTTTCAATATTTTTGCAATGTTTTCTAGTAAAATTATTTTCCTTTTCAGTGCAAAAAACACGAACATACTGTTTTCAATAACAGGGTCCTTTCTCTTCGATTGTTAGATTTTCCACGAGGGAGGTATAATATGATTGGCTAAATATGATAAAAATGGCGGGAATCTCGCGTGACGGGTCTTCTTGCTAAGATAATACAGCTGTCAACAAAGTGCAAAACACTCGGTTCAGCATTGCTGGAAACCTGTGTAAACAACCTTCTCCGTCAATCTGTCATACCTACGACTCTCTTCTGTTCTCTCGGCGGCGTTTCGCTCAAATTTGCTAAGCAGACTCGTGGTAGAACTGAATTCGGAATATTTTGGACCTTTAGTTCTTTTTAAATTAAATGTTTTCCAAAATTCCAAGACAATCACGTCTCCTGAGGTATGTAAATTTTGGGAAAACTTCAACCAATCACTGTTCACCGTTCCCACGGTAATGCACGTGCATTTGCTTCTGTTGATGCTGTCCCAAATTATGTTTACTGTCGCAATTTCCAGAATGTTCTTTGAAGAAAAAGATTGAGGAGAGAAAAAAAAAACCTTGGAGCTGGACTTACTTTCAATTTTTGTTTCAAAAGTATATAAGAATAAACACGTGATCTATGTGCTCTGACCATCAGGCGTAACGCAATGTAATATACTGCATATGTCATCGGCTTCCCCGTGGGATCGACCCCCGGGCTAACCAGGGGGATTGTAAAATTGAGGAATTTCCCCCGCGGGTTGGGGAATCTCTCAAGACAAGGTGCCTCTCAGCTGAAAATCCCCGTGACGTCGTTTTCAAACTTGTGAATTTCCCCACCCCTAATCTGTGATGTAAAACAATGTCAAGATTTTCCCCTACCCTCGGGGAAAAGAATCACATCCATCTCCTTATTGTCCCCCACATGTCTCCCTGGTAGGCCCGGGAGTCGACCCCACTGGGAAGCCAATGACATGTGCATAAACTTTACACTGTCGACGGTTCCAACGACGGGAAAACATGAGGCCTTCAGTATTAAAATAATTACGTTTCATATCGTAAGGGCTACAGGCAGGTGTATTACATGCTTGGATGCTACACTATTTCAAGCTGGTTTGGATTCTTCAGTCATCGCTGGTTCACGCAAGCGACAGAAACTGGGACCCAGTTCGCTGGATGATCTGCACGGAATAGGACCATAGCCTCTTGATAGCTGCCCGAAAGTTGTATTTATACGGCATTCTGGTTTTCCTGATTCCAATCTACCACGAGTCTGTTTAACACTGAACATTTTGAGCGAACCGCCACCAAGAGAGTCGTTGGTATGACAGGGAGTGTTGATGGAAAGCGTTCAGTTTACACAGGATGAACTGAGTTAAAAATAAAAATAAAAATAAAACGACCGCCGGGAGGCCATAGGGTGGGCCATGACTACACCCGCCTTTTGCACATTGTTTTGTAGCTAGTCTGCAGCCTTCAGTCCTAATTTTATACTCAGTCCGCGTTTTATACCCAGTCCGCAGTCCGGGTCCGCAGTCCGGGTCCACAGTCCACACTCCACAGTCCTCCTTTTATACTGACCGGTTGAATGACTCGTTGAATGTTGAATGATGCGTTGAATGTTGAATGAATAGTTGAATGTTGAATGATGTGTTGAATGTTGAATGAATAGTTGAATGTTGAATGAATAGTTGAATGTTGAATGATGCGTTGAATGTTGAATGAATAGTTGAATATTAAATCAATAGTTGAATGTTAAATCAATAGTTGAATGTTGAATGATGCGTTGAATGTTGAATGAACAGTTGAATGTTGAATGATGTGTTGAATGTTGAATGACTAGTTGAATGTTGAATAAATAGTTGAATGTTGAATGATGTGTTGAAGGTTGAATAAAAGTTGAATATTAAACCAATAGTTGAAAACAAAATACATAACTGAATATAAAATTAGATGAGTTGAATATTGCTACATTTGGCTTGCTATACATGAGCTGAGTTTGTGTTGGTTGTGCGACCCTGCTCAACGAATTTTCTCCAGGTGAATACAGCTTATTTGAACTGACTGTAGGCTGTGCTCCAAAAGCCTTGTATATGCTTTCAGTTCGACCTTTTTTTTTTTTTTTTTTGTACTTTTCAAGGACAAGTAGCAGGACAGTTTAATTGTTGTTGTTGTTGTTTAATTATTATTATTATTGATTATTATTTTTTTGAATTTTACATGTCAGCTTGGTTGTAATTGAAGGGCTGAGGGCATAAACTGCCTATGTGTAATTTTCGGCCGTTTTTTTAGTTCGCTTGGATTTGTCCAAATTTTTGCATGTGAACTGCATTTTGATTCAAAAACATTGTCCCGTATTTTTTTTCACCGATTTCTTTTTCGTTTTCGAGAAATAACGTATGCAGAAAAAACACCTAAAACTACACATAGGCAGTTTATGCCCCCAGCCCTTCATATGTCTGCCTTATTAACATGCATGAAGCAATGCCCAAGGGTATTCTTTATGCGCAATGCGCCTTTTTGACTCATAAACAGCCCACAAGATACCCATCCGACTTGGAAATTGTCGACGTTTTCAAATGCAGCACTTATTACCAGAGTTTTGCTTACTGATAGTGCTCAAAAAGCTTCTTTAGCTGGAAAACAGTGCGCAACATTCTGGGTTGACTTAAAAACAGCACACAGCAACCTTGGTTAACCTTAAGCCAGCGCGCGTAGATTTTGTCCGACTTGAAAACAGCACTCAAAAGATTTAGGGCTATTGTTAAGTTTAGAGTTAGGGTTAAAATTAGGGCTAGGGTTAGAGTTAGGGTTAGGGTTAGGGTTAGGGTTAGGGTTAGGGTTAGAGCTAGGGTTAGGGTTAGAGCTAGGGTTAGGGTTAGGGTTAGAGCTAGGTATAGGGTTCGGCCTAGGGCATTGCAAACGTTAACGTTAAAGTAAGCGGCGCATTTTGAGTCTCGCACAAGTTTCTTGGTTTCTTGGTTCCTCCGAAATGAAAAGAGCGTACAGGTTTCTTGGTTGATTCTTAATTCTTTCGGGAAGGCTTTGGCCGATGTAAGTAAGGTGTTGAAGAGGGTGTTTTGGTTGAAAACGGCATACAGCAGGATCGGATTTGATTCTAACTTAGTGCTTAAAAAGCTTGCTGTCGGCTGAGAAATAGAATAAAATATTAATGAAGGCTGTTTTCATTTGAAGATAGCTTTTGGCCACTACCAACAACTTCTGTTCCTGGGCAACACCGACAATTTGAGTTAACGATGTTCAAGGGCAAAATTAAGAGTTAAAAGAGTAAGCTGTTTCCCGTCGGTTTCCTCTTCGAGACAGAGATTTGACTGGCGCTTCGCGTGCTTTGGTCATTATTGAAACGATTTTGAAGGGTTCAATTTCGTCGTCAAATGGAACCAGTGGAATGAAATTCGTATCACAAATCAACGTAAATGACGACAGTGAAAAAACTGGAACAAAATACTTAACTAGTTTTGTTGGCTTCAAGACGTAAATATTTGCATAAGATGTGAAATTTAATCCGTATCGTCTGATGCGTAACACAACGACTTGTTAAAATGTCTCGCGTGCAAATACGTTTTTGCTGGTGTTTATCTCGCTTGAAAATACGTCTTGCTGATGTTTACAAGCCTCCATAAAATCAAAATAACCGAGTTGATCGACGCAAAACTTATTTATATGTTGAAATTGGGCAGCATGTCTCCCTGTGTTTACATAACAACTCGACGACCGACCACGAGTAATATTTTCCACGCGCGCCCATGCAACTTTTCCCTGGATTGTTTTCAAGATAGTCATCGAAAACGGACGGACTTTTCGTCATGCTGACTTCCCTCTCTCGGATGAATTCTCCGTAATGTTTCCGAATTTTGACGAACTGTTTCACGGCTTCGATGGCCCGCGAGACAGCGCCCACTTCGGCCCCAATGAATTGTGGGAATGTTATGCCCTCCGCGTGCGAAAGACACTCTGCAAACATCAGCCAGTTTTTTGCCCTTAACTCCAAAAACACCTCTCCTTTTCGGAAATCCTAGCACGGTAACCTTTCAGAAATGGACCAAGACTAGCAAAACCGAGCCGCTTTTGAGACGAGAGATGTTTTCAGAGTTTTTTTTCTGCCCGGCTCTTAATCTCTACTCCCAAACCGGAGAGTCAAATTCATCTCTCTCTTCATGGTTTGGCAAGCAGAGAAAACACGACTGGCTTCTTTCAGCCGTGTTAGACTTATGGATCTTAAGACTTCATGATGTCCTTCGATCACCGAGCGGACAGGCAAATTGACATAATTCGATTAAACCAAACAAGCTAGCGCGGATCGAGTCGGGAGCTTCGGCAGACACGTTGCGTAAGTACCAATGTTTTAACCGCCAAAACTTTTCGTCTACGTCACACTATGGAACAATCCTTTCTACCTATCAATCATTTCATGTCCAGTTTCAGTTTTACCCTTCAGTTACGAGCACTTGGCGCTAAGTTTTCAAATAAAGAATACCCTTGGGCATTGCTTCATGCATGTTAATAAGGCAGACATATGAAGGGCTGAGGGCATAAACTGCCTATGTGTAATTTTCGGCCGTTTTTTTAGTTCGCTTGGATTTGTCCAAATTTTTGCATGTGAACTGCATTTTGATTCAAAAACATTGTCCCGTATTTTTTTTCACCGATTTCTTTTTCGTTTTCGAGAAATAACGTATGCAGAAAAAACACCTAAAACTACACATAGGCAGTTTATGCCCCCAGCCCTTCAATTGCTGTTGACTGCCATTTTTGTTCCAAGAAACTGATGTAGTGTCACTCTCCATCCACAGAGATCAACAGCAGTCTAAGATTCAGCAGTTATGAACTTGCATGGACTCAGTAATAACATTTTGTGTTGAAAAAGTTGTAAACATTAAATATTTCATTACTGCATGTGGATCAAATTACTAGTCACCAGGAGACAAACACAATCATCTTCCATGCAACATTTTTATCAAAATTCTACTTTAAAGACTGCTAAACTGGTGCTACTGAATTGTATATTTTGGAAAAAAAAGAATGAGATCGAGCGCCTCTATCCGGTAGTTCACATTTTTAAAGTATATATGGAGTAGTTAATACAAGTGCCATGACTTGTATTTTGGCCAATGAGATAAGTAGCTTAAACACATCTAGAAAATCAGTAACAAAACTACAAGGATGACAGTTGAGTTGAGGGTTGACTTGAAGTTTATTTATCACCCATTTTGTTTTTATTTCCTCTGAAAAAAAATAAAAATATATATTAATTATTTTCAATTTTTTTGCTTGTAGCAGTTACCCTTTCAAAGAATGAGAATGCACTTTTTCTTTGTATGCTCCTTTGTGTGGAAGTTTGAATCAATTTTTTTTCCGCAAAGCATTCACTTGATAAACTATTTTACTAGAGGGTTGAAATTTTGCAGGGTTGATGCGCTGCCAGAACTACACATTATGACCTCTACCTTCCCAAATGAGAAATGCCTTATTTATTGCTCCAGAGTCTAACTTACTTTCTTATACTTGTGCTGTCTAATGTCCATATTTGCTCACACTCACTGAATGAACATCAAGAGCAAATAGCAATTCTTGGGGAGGGAAACTCTGATTTTATCGTTTGAAAAGGTAGAGGTCTGGTAACGAGTATGTTGTTATGGTGACATCATCACCCCTATCACAATGTGTAGTTCTGGTAGCACATCAACCCTGCAAAATTTCAACCCTGTAGACTTAGTATTTCCAGAGATATTCCATATTTTGTGATTTTACTCCATTTTGTGTCCACCTTGTGACGTCACAAGTCCTCTAATTTGCATAAATCAAAATCTTGAATCAAACTCGACAGCCAAGAGTGCTATCACAATAAACTAAACGCCGTTCTTCATCATTTTGAAAGTTCTTTCGAACAAGCTAATGAAAAATTTCGCTTCATATGCACTTTAAGTTGAGTTTTCATGATATGCCTATTTTCTGGTTTATAAATTGAGAAATAGCGAAACTGGCGAAACAACAGTAATGGCGATTCAAATAAAACATGTATACTTTTAGTGAAACTGATGTAATGCATTCTGCTTTATCAGTCAATAAAGTAGATGTAGATGTGCACCAGTTTGTGCTTGTTTTGAATGTGTAACCAGACATCACTATTGCATTGTTCTATTAAAACGTACAGAATTATTCAGACGAAACAAAAAAACTACGACCTTCGGGAGAAACAAAAACTGCTATCAGCCATCGCTGTTAACTCCTTTCTCCACTCACTAAAATACAAAATTGGACAAAGGTTACTTACCTGCAGGATTATTGTGATGCTCTATAATGCATACCACCAGGGATTCAGATTGAATTTTTTTCCATGGCTAGTCGCGAGGCCTTCCAAGGGGTGGTCTGGTGTCACTTTGTCGCTCGATTACGACTCTGTCGCTTGTTTCGTTAGGGAAAAATGTTGCTATCGCAAAGAAAACAAAGGAGAATGGACAGTGAATTGTCGCTGTCGCAATCGCAATCGCATAGCCAAGTTCAGCGCATGTCCTTAATAGAAGAGGAGAAAACATTAAATGGGGAAATGGATACTATGGTTTATCAGGAATAATTGCTTTAGAGTTATTGACATCTTGCTATTGTTTCAAAGCCCTGGGAGATTCAAATTTTATTTTAAACTTTTGATCATAAAGCCTGGGTGTTTTTAAGTTTGGTGTAGGCTTTTGTACATTATGCTTTTGTTTCCCTACTAAAATGCTCCACCTTAATGCTCCAATTTTCCCACTAAAAGGCTCGGATAAGTAATGGTAATTAGGACTGAGTGGAGTCCAATTCGGTCTGTAATCATACGAGTGATAACAAAATCGCGGGAGTCCGATTTGTTTATCACGAGTATTTGGACGACACGAAGTCTTATTACCAGTTAATCATAAAAATTACAATTTCCGAGAAAAGAAGAAGAGCCAAGTTATAAAAGGGAGGGAAATTTTGCATTAAAAGACCGACAAAGGAGGCGTAAATTGTTTAATGTCGCTCCGAAATTGACTACAATCAAAATGTACGGTGATTGAAACCAAGGTTGTGATTGGTTGATTTAAACTACAACTTTGAATGTGATTGGCTTATTGAACTGTCCGATAACAAAGTGTCCAATAACAAACTGTCCGATAACAACTTGGCACGTGAATTAGTGTAAAAGGGAGTTTTTTAAACCAATCACAATCGAGGAAATTGTAATTTTAATGATTATGTTCATTACACAAACGGTTTTTTAAATCAATTATGGTGTTAACTGTTCACAGTTACAAAAGCGTACAAGTGTTGCAAGTACCAACAACAACGTATACGAGTTAATACGTACTTGGGCTTTGAACTGATCCTACTGTATTCGCACATGTAACAAAGATTGGAGATGGTAAATCTGTGACTTTGCGACGCAGTTTCAGTTTAGTTTGTTCTTTTTTGCACTATTTACAAACATATCTACATTAAAATACATAGCATGGGTAGAGAGACAAGTCATGAAATTAAATTACAGAAGTGATGAAAAGCAAATGTGCGCAGTGACCAAAGTAGCTTAAGCTTTTCGTGTTGGTCACGGTGAGTCCACAGTTTTTTCTCTGCGAACCCGACGCAATCGCTTATGATCGCTTAAGAAGTCAAGACACCGAGACGGCTTCGCGCAGAATTTCGATTAGCATGCGTGCAGACATCTCCTATTTCCTTTGTTGCACGCGGAAACGGGACGTTTGCGAAACAGCGTCGCTAATCGTGTTCCAGTATCCTGCTGTTCGGTTTTAAATTTCGCATAAATAATGAAGCATTATCCACCGCTATGGCTATCTTATCATTGTACCCCGACACGACATTTTCTCGGCAAGCTTTCCAGCTCTTCAGTCAGCGTGTTCGGTTTAGTCGGGCTCAGCCACTGAACCTTGACTTGCACTACAGTCATACAGTCTTCAGCTACTCCGCACTTATTGATTGTAAGCCTAACAGGAGAATTGAGAATTACGTGTGTAGAATGCGTGGGTCCAAGACCTTGACGAGTGTTGAATATTGCATTAGCGGGAAGCCATGATCGTTCAGCGAAAAAGAAACCAATTCGTCTAAGAGATTCGTCTCTCAGGAGATGTCTATGCTACTGCTCTGAACATTTGCGACGGTAATCTTCGAGTATCTTCTCGGCGATTTTTTGACGCTGGATAAACATTGAACTGAAAAGAAAAAATTTCTTCGCACACATTAAACGCGCTGTGGCCTGGCACAAGATTCTTGTCGCCCAACATTTCGATGGCTGATAAATACAGTAAACATGAAAGTGTTTTGATCCGTTTTCAATGGAAAACCCCGCTAGATTTGAGCGGCATCATGTATGCATACATTATGATATCTACTTTATAATGAGATAAAAAACAAACAGAATTCCCTCGAACAATGACCACTATCTAGCTACCAATCACAGTTCTTTCCCAAGATCCTAGGAAAACAGCAGGATACTGGAACACGATTAGCGACGCTGTTTCGCAGACGTCCCTTTTCCGCGTTGCAACAAAGGAAATAGGAGACGTCTGCACGCAAGCTAATTAGATTTCGATACAAGCTGCGAGATCCGTAAAATTTGTCAAATTTTTTTGCGAGACACTTATTTTTGGAGACACCTTTCAACGCACCTGATACCTGAAAGCGCCTTTAACCAACCAAATTTTTGGAAAAAACTACCGTGATGAAGTAAAGTTTTCTATCCATCCATCCATCCATCCATCCATCCACCCACCCGTCCACCCATCCATCCTTAGATTCATCGTCAGTACTTTTCGTAACCTATTTTCTAACTTAGCCATATTTAATTTGCAGCAAGTTTTTAAAACCAAAGTTGAAGTAATGGGAAGATTTTAAGGAGTTTTTTCGGCAGTAAAGAAAGCTTTAACCAAGATTAAAATTTAGTGACGTAACATTTTGACAAAATCGAAAATGTTACGAAAAGGAACACTCGTCAGGTTTCTGAACGGGAAAGTGCTATAAATCCGAAAATAAAGCAAATCGCGCGGATATATTGCCTTAACTAAGGTGCACATTGGCCAGAGACCTTCCTGAAACGTTTTAATTTGTGTGAAAAGCTCACAGCTTTCAAACCGAGTGTAAGTCTATGCTTTTTATAGTCGACTAAGGTTTGAAAAAGTTTTCAAACGTTAGTGTTTTTTGGTTTCAATTCGAAGAAGTAAAATAGTTCTGGAAATATACCATGGATGGCGCTGTAAGTTATAGGACATTAAAACAAGAAGTTAACAACATTGTCCAAGGAGTTTGGAAATATATATCTCGCTGTGAATTTACGCGACTTTTTCGCAGGAAGATATTGCTATCTGAAGACACAAAAGTTGCAGAAATTTTGCTAAATCTATTCAATCCATGCGAAGTGATATTTTAGGTTATTAAAACCATGGCTATCGCAGATTTTTAATGAATCATATAGCCTGTTTTTCTGTCGATGTGATGTGAAAGTATTGACGTGGTAATGCCATTCAAAAGGGAGTTTTTAATTTTTTCCCGAATGCACTCGAAATGCGTTAATGTTACGAAAAGGAACAATTGCAGGGTGTGCCGGAATAGGGTACAGTCCAAAAATTATTGGTTAGTTTTCTGATGACAACTTTCTTTTCTTTTTCGATTGCATAATGTTTACTGAGTGTAGAGAATATGAGCACTTTTATCAAAACTTCGTATCTTTTATTTTATTCATGAAATCTCCAAGTTACAAAAAGGAACATGTCGTAGGTTGGGCCTTCTACAGGGTAAAAGAGCTTCTCATAATTATGTTTATGATCATAATATTGCAAGCGGTATTAAGTAACGTCAATGCTACTTCAGAGAATCAAACATATACCCTTTTAAGAACAAATGCTCTATAATAAAAGCAATTTTAACGAAATAACAGTAACAGTACTGAAGCCTAAAATGGCTTTTCTTATAGTTAAATTAACAGTAAGAGTAACATTAATTAACCTATTTAATGGTTTTTCTTAACGAATGTAAAAGCTCATTCTAACTACAGTGGCTCAGCAATTATAATGAAATAACAATGAGCCACTTAACCGTAAAATAGCTTTACATAATTAAATTAACAGCAGCAGTAATTAAGCTAAGAAATGGGCTTCTTAACGAATGTAAATGTCGTTCTAGCTACAATGGCTCAGTGTCTTTTTGAGTCCTTGAATGCTGAAATTTTAAGGCAAAACTATTTTAAAGAAACATGGTAAACACGGCTGTGTTTAACTAATGTCATGGTAGACTCTCAGCATTGCATACAGGTCAAGTGTGCTTATCGGCGATGACCTGCTCTTTTTTATCTTCAAGACGCGCAATCTTCCTTCGCTCCGTCCCAACTGTCCACAAGCTGCTGAGGCGTAAAACCAACTATCTCTTTTCTTGCTTCATCTTCTTCTTCGATCGTGGTCTTCACGTAATTTTGGGTAGTTCTTTCATTGCTTTCGATAAGATCTCCAAATAACCGCCAATGTATTTCTGTTTGATGATCATTAAAAGTCGTTCCTCCTTTACGGTTCACTAATAAAATAACCTCTGACTTCTCGTCCAGGAACAAGCGATGAAGTTTGTCCTGCTTCCTTTATAAAGCATCTGACTTAATTTTGCTTGCGTCGATTTTACTGAGGATTTCGTACCCTTGACTGATGTCTTTTACTGTTTGTATATCAATGGATTTCTCCTTGATAGCCATTTCAAACGCCGATTTCACTGCTTCATTCTCCTCTTCTGTCCAGCGATTCCGACCCATCCCTTTGATCCTCCTGCCTACCTTGCTGTTGGGACACCAGCTCATCTGGCACTTCTTCTTCAGCTTCCGTCTGATCGATTCTATACATGATGTTGCGCAATGCCTCAGATGGTTTGGTGGTGGTTTTCTCCTTCTAGCGCATAAGGTAGATTTTTTCTCCTTTCTTTTGATTGTGGTCCATCAGGTATGCTAGATCCTTCTTCAGATGCCCATGTTCTTCATGCACAGCGGAGACTGCTGCCTTTCTAAACGCCGCCGCGTTCACCCTGACAAGTACCTTGCCCGTTGCTTTCTGCCAAACTGAGTTCAGCTGCGCCAAAACCATGGACGACTGATGACGTAGCGTCTCCAGTAGAGCTGATGAAGACATGATCATCGCTGCTTGTCCCTGCACCTGGTATTTTGTTTCGCATGACCTTTACGAATGCTTGCAGACACGTGTAAATGGTAGGGCTCAGCACCAGATGAACAGGTCCAAGAGAATTCAACGTCTTGTGTTTCATGACGGTAACCACCATCTGACCTTTATCTGGCGTTGCTTTCGCTAGCTCTCTCAACGTCATGTTGGCAACTATTACCAGCCGCGTGATAACATGATCACTCACCAAGCAGTAGCAGTAGCAAGCAGTTTAAAATAGTATTATCTTGAGTTTCTAACACTTGTTACTTTTCGTAACGTTATCAAGTTACTAAAAGGAACACTTGTTCCTTTTTGTAACCTTATTAAGTTACGAAAAGGAACACTTGTTCCTTTTTGTAACCTTACTAAGTTACTAAAAGGAACACTTATTCCTTTTCGTAACCTTAGTAAGTTACGAAAAGGAAGGTAACCTTTGGTTACAAAAAGGAACATAGGTTCCTTTTCGTAACAAAACGCAAGTTACAAAAAGGAACAAAACACGTTACAAAAAGGAAGATGAATCTACCCGTCCGTCCATCCATCCATCCGTCCATCCATCCGTCCGTCCGTCCATCCATCCATCCGTCCGTCCGTCCGTCCATCCATCCATCCATCCATGCCTTGGGCTTTGATAAAGGAAAAGTATGACAGAATTGCTTTCTAACTTAGCAGAAAAAACCGTTATCTTTGAAAGGCTTATAACTCTTTCAGGTTGCGGAATCCCCTCTGAAGCTCTGCTTTTGGTAAACCACGATTTAGAGGATAATAAATAATCCAGGAAAATTGTCTTGGGACACTTTTGCTAAATGCGCACATACAATACACCTTTGTCGAAATATGGTCATATGCAATTACCTATAATAAGTTTCTTCATATTTGTACCCCCCCCCCCCTCCCCTTCCTCCCACTGGAGAATGTTGATAGCCAATGAAACAATTGTACATCGTCAAATGTTTCAGTGGATCAACATTACATTTTAGGAGGGTTAGGGAAAAGTGGGGTTAGTGACCAGATCTATTCCTTAGCGTGACTGTTTAGCGCAGGTGTCAACAAACAGTCTAGCTCATGATGATTGACCGAATTTGGCGTTATAACATATATTTCAAATTTGATCATTTCTGGGCACTTTACTGGGTTGCTTCTATCTTCTTGATGTTCATATTTTTCTTATTTCCCTCAAAAAGAAACATTTCCGGCGCTTTTTTATAGAACAACTGAGAGGCGTGAAATGGTTTGAGACTCTTTTCGGGCCTGAACAAATTACTTTGTCGCTGCGTTTTCAGTCTTAAGTTTCGCTTTAGAGTACAAATCTGTGTCAATTTAAGAAGTGGCTTTTTTCCTTACTGTTTATATCTAGAATTAAGGCACCCTATTTAAGTGGTGGGATATTAGAGACAAAATACCAGTTTTCCGTATAATCTTTCGTTTCCTTTTCGTTCCCTCGCTTTGGTCACCAGAGAGGCTTAAAAAAATAATTTGAGACAGCGTCACCGATTGTGTTATTACTTAAAATTCAGTACACAACAATCATTGTTTACTTGACCACGTTTCTCGCCAACATTTCTCACTACCGGTATCGCGAGGTCACGGGTTCATTTTCTGTTGTATTTGATATTATTTGTTGTGTTGACTTGTAGATTGCGTGTAAAATTTTGTTTTACTAACCTCAGGGTGACAAAAAACAGGTAATCATGAGATACAAAGTTCGGTCTGACAAGAAAAGCAGAACTAGGTTACATTTCCTGACAATTTCAACCTAAATGCTTTTCAGTTGTTAGCCGGTCCCCTGTTAGTGTACATCATGAATCAATAGCTATCTTTCGTGATACTATATTTCAGGTCGTGTAGAACTAAATAAAACGGCAATAGCAATACACAAAAAAGAGCAACAATCCTATGAGATTCAGAGTTATCATCTGCTGCCAACTAAGATGGATATAGCACGTATCGTATATTGCCTTGTTTAGTAAACTCAGCAATGGAACTAGAAGTACGATTAATAACAATTGTCTGGCTAACACACAGGCAGTCATTTAAAAAAGTCTGTGAAATTGCTAATGATTTACTAAGCCAATAATTTATCACTGTGCCATCAAACAAAGAAAGTTAAAGCTGATTTATTATTTTTTCGTTTGTAGGAACTTGACCGCCAACCAGCTGAGGGAACTGCCCAAAGGTGTTTTTGATAACAATACAAAGCTGCGGTGGCTGTAAGTGCATCTCCTGTTTACGCCTCCAAAGCGATAAGGACTGTATGAGATTGAAACTCAAGGAAATGCATGACGGCGGCATTGGACATTTCGGGACATTTGAAAAATGTTTTTAGCAACAAGTATTCAGCCGTCTCTCATGAAAATTATTAACTGATTTCGAGTCTCACGATTTACAAATTCGTTTATTAAATGTTGTGAGTTGTCATACCATGACTTTTAGACGCTAGTCATGACGACTTATTGGTAATGAATTATACCAATTTTTTGACAAGTTATTAGGTTTTGTTCATAATCTTCAAATACCGTATTTCCTCGAGTAAGAGCCCACGCTCTAATAAGCACCCTCCCCCGAATAAGCGCGCTACCACCTCGGCCAAAATGATCAGGGAGCTTTAGCAGCGACCACGGCGACGGCAACGAAAACTTTGTTTCAAAATCTAACTTTTCTTTTTTTATAACTCTTTCGCGATTATCCCAATTTGTTCAACTTGGAGAACAAATGCTGGAGAACTATTCAGGGACTATATTACATGTACTACGAACGGCGTTAAAATAAGGAAAAAGAAAGAAAAAATTACCGTCATGCGCTCACGTTCTCGAGAAAACCTAAAATTTGGTCATTTCACGTTAATGTTGTTTTGCCGAAGACGGGAAAGAAATGTACCAAAATGTAAAAAGCACGTGCAGAGCGAATGTTTTGCTAATTAAACCCATTGTTTTGTGGCGTTCTCGTTGCCGTCCTCATTGCTAAAGCTCCCTAATAAGTAAGCGCTTCTCTCGAATAAGCGCCTCCTCCCCTCCCCGTTCCTTTCTTGAATGGTAGGGATATACAAGGGAAACCTGTTCCTATTTTCACTATTTTCAACTACACCGGCATCAGTACATGTAGAAAAACAGTTTATTTCCCGTTAAGTCGCTTCCAGTTATTTCCACATCAATGTGCTATTAGAATTCTTTTATGTGCATGATCCAAAAACAGTTCGTTGAAAGAAAAACGTTATAAGCTGTTTAGCCGAAATTTTAAATAACTGCCCGTGCCCTTTTCACATACGGCATAATTATGTTATCGCTTTTTGGTATTTTCTACTTCTCTCCGTATTCGTTAGTTAGTTAGGTTTGGGTCAAGAGATATATCTTGTTTTCCTTCGTTCTTAGGTTTGCCGATATTGTTCATATATATTCGTCACATACCTAAAAAAACACAACAACAACAACAACAACAATCAAACAAACAAAAAATGTGGCAGGAAATCTTGGTTTTGTTTCAGGTCACTCTTCCCTCCATTTCTCTGTTGTGCTAAGGAATCGTTCTAGAAATAATTTGTAATCCCATTCAAGAAAACACATCAGCATTCGGTGAATATTTACCGAGTTTACCTTCACGAGCCAAAACTTTATGTCGGCATTTGAGTGAGCCAAAGGACAGCCTATAATAAAATTAGTTCCAAAACATATGTTGAACTGTAATAAATCCTTTAAAAGGCTTTGCATGATTAGTCACTCTTGATAGAGAAAGTCAACATGGTGGCAAATTGCTACCAACTAGCAATGGAAGTAGCACTACGCATCAAAGCTCGGGCTCAGACCACAGGTCATTTAAATCCAGAATCTCACCAAAAAAAAAAAAAAAAAAAAAAACATATATATATATATATATATATATATATATATATATATATATATATATATATATATATAATTTACACAATGGAGAATGGACTTCCGTTTTCAACGCTTTATTCAAGACCCTGTGAGGAACGAACTCACGACCTTCAGATATATAATATATATAAACATTCTGCAGACATTCAGTTTTGGAATAACCTCGGGCTAAGCCTTAAATGACACGTCTAACAAAACTGCCCCAGTTTGTATGGAGGGGGGTAGGGGTTGGGAGTCCCACTGTTTGTCCTATGGCCTACATGAACAACAGCTATTTAACAATTATCTTACGGAGTCGCGCGGAATATCGTCTGATTGAGCAGGATAATTATTTTATCATTTAACACATTAATGACAAAGCACATTTAACAATTCTCTGCATGTTTATGACAAAAAGGCTGGAAAA
>JAEMWC010000972.1:35000-97500 GCA_016490735.1 Pachyseris speciosa | reverse complement strand
TTGTGCTTTTATACCCACTAGGCGGATCGAAAATACTGGATTTCTATTGGCTTTCCAGGTTGCCAACTGTGAACTGCGGTGTTCGATCCTTTCATGTTTAAAGCTAGTACATCTTTCCGCTTGTGCGACAATGTATGAAATTTCTAGCACTTCGTTGGTTTCGTAGAGTTGTGGAGATGTCTAATTTAGCGCACATGATTTCCGCGTAAAACGCAGTGTAAGTGCTTTCAATGTAGTGCGCGTTGTCTAGTTTCCTCCTGAACAATGTTTACCAAGTGCTGCTATGTAATTTCTCACACGCAGCAGGACGGGGCCTTCCTGAACTAAATCAATCACGTAAACAACGTTTCCCACACGACTACAAACTTCTGCTAACACAACTCCAAGGCTGTCCTTCCTCTGCGAGGGTTTAAAAAGATTTTCCGACGATGAGTACACTTGTTTGCCGGGAATGTTTCCAAATTTCACTTTAAAAGAGCTTTTGCAAATCCTACAGCTGTCGCTAGGACGTCTTTCCGACATAATTTCACTCGCATACTCGCTCGCTCGATTCCTGTTTTTCACAGACTTGACAAATACACGTGTGTCGATGTTTTTGTCGGAAGTAAATTTTTGGCTTCCGGTAGAAAAGAAATAGATTTTCATTGGCTGCTTACACATTTCCGGAAAGGCGATCAAGCGCTACTAATTAGGGGGCGTTCAACAATTTCACAGGCTTTGCGGGCAGGCGTTATTTCACGTGCCCCACCCCTTCGCCCTCTGCCACTTCGCCTTCTGTCCCAACCCTCTACCGGTCAAGCAACAATCCAAGATGGCGACATCGAAAACCTCGTCTGTCGTTCTGTTCCAAAATAACGCCTGCACTGCAGGCTAGTAGAACTATTGAGACATTGATTTATTTGGCAGCCTAGAAAATTTTGAGGAAAGACGGTTGTTTGACATAGAAAATCCACGTGAATTTCGTGAGAAATATCGTCTTCCTGTCGAAGCATTCGAATATTTACTTTCAGCAGTGGGTCAACAGCTTGAACATAAAACCAAAAGAAACAGAGCACTGACGGCGAGACAGCAACTGACGGTGTTTCTTCACTTCCTTGGCACAAACTCTTTTTATCATGTAATGCACTCGTGTCATGGAATTTCAAGGTCTACGGTTTGGAACGCAATAAACCGTGTCATTCCTGCAAGAGTTAGTACGTTGGCCAGAACAACCCCTCATCATCGCAGCAAAATTTCGGGACATAGCGGGGTTCCCCTATGTTGCTGGCTGCGTGGATAGAACCCACGTCTGATGATGAGGATGCGTACATAAATCGGCATCATACGAAATCTCTGAATGTGGCTATGGTAGCGTAGCAGGGCCTGATTACAAGATTTATTTCTGCAGCAGCCGATGCCCTGCATGGTAGGTGGCATGACTCACGAGTTCTTAAACAGAGCAGTTTGTGGGACTCATTTGGAGAACATGGGCGAAGACCGTTTGCAGGAGCAGTTATCTTAAAGGACTCCGCCTACCCTTGCAATGACTGGCTGATCCCCCCTTTCTGAGGGGATGTGTAGGTTGCTCGCCTAAGGTTTAATGAGGCTCACAAGAAAACCAGAAGCAGCATAGAGAGAGCGTACGGTGTGATTAAAAAGAGGTTTTACACTATACAAACAGGAAATAGGGTCAGAAGCAAAACAACGGGCGCTGAACTGGTCCAATGTGCAGTTATACTTCACAACATATGCATACAATTTTATGGTGATGGTGCGGATCTCCTAGGTAAAAACGATGTTCACGTTGAAGATGACAGGGAGCTTAGGGAGCATGGAGAGGGGCAAGACGGCAGACGACAACGACTATTACTGTATTTCTTATAACTTCGTAGAAAAAAAAAAACGACATCGAGAACATGACCGTTTGAACATTTTCATTGAGTTGTACTATGTACAAATACAAAGTTTGCATTTACAAAATATTTGCATTTACAATATATTTGTTTATTTCGAGTTCCATGCCGATAGTCAATATATTTCAATGTGCCATCAATTTATATTGCTATACAAATTTCAGACTAAACGTGCTCTTTAAAAAACGAAAAGAAAAGCAAACAAGCCTTTAATCTGAGTTTTGGGAGTTGGACTGGTCGTCCATGCCCTTTCTAAACCTTTTAATGTCCAATTCTAGTTTGAAGCATTCTAGCTCCAATTTCTTCTTTCTAAGCTGTAATATATCGTCCTCTATTGAATCTGCTACTCCTTTCTTTGCGCTGATCGCCTTACGAGAGGCTCTCTTGTAAGATCCTGATGGCCCTGGCTTGTTGTTCTTTGGCTCAAGCTCCTGTTCATGCAAATTTTGCTCAACAGCTCCATACTTGGTGGTATTCACATACCTGTTCACCTCCTTTACTTCCTCAGTCTCACTACCAATCTGAACAGTTGGGTCATCTGCGTTACAGTAAAATCGTTTTCAAAAATTTCGAAACCGGGAATTATTGTGGCATATTTGGAAATATATATGTATATAAAAATATGAACGAATGAACGAACGAACGAACGGACCGACGGACGGACGGACGGACGGAATATGTTACCTTAAGCGTTCGGGTAAGAGCTAATAATTACTTCCTCTCCAAACACAATATCCGAGTCTTGGACATGAACGGGCTCTACACTGGCACTCTCTCGGCCCAGTATATCAAGCACCGTCTCATCTAGCTCTGTGAGCTGTCCACTGCTACCCGAACCCGTCCACTTCGATTCACTAACTTTCTTTAAGGTACCACGGCGAATTGCCCAAATAACATCTCTCAGCTTTGAAATGCTGTCTACATCTGCTCCAACACCATTCATTTGATTCCTAATTGTCTCCCAAGCCTGTGAGTTTGCTTTTTTCTTACATTTGCTGAGAACGGTGCCATAATTACTGCCTTTTTGTCTCTTACAAACTGCGCTAACATAAGTTTCTTCCGTTTAGACAACATGGTAACTGTAAATTTTGAAGGCGCGGAGTTCAAATAAACCTCGTGCAATTGGAACTTACTCTTGTAGTCTACAAGCATATTCAAGTTACGTTACAATGGTAAAACTACAGTTGTGCATTACAATTGTATCGTGATCCGGGCTACGCGTGTGAATTCCAGTTTAGAAAAATCTTTTATTTAATTCATGAATTTACAAGTTGGACCTTACACGCGTAATTTACACGAGTGAAAACTCCTAGTGTAACTTTTTTTTATTGAATTGACCCCCGGTCACAATATACTTGTAACACTCGACAAAAACGTCAGATATTTCACGACCACATCTCACCCAACCTACTCCCCTTCTTGTCAACATTGAAGGGGAAGGAGGGGAAATAGGGAGCTAGCGTTTCAGGAATTGTGTCCGAGATTGTAGTCTCAGATGTTAGTAACTAACAAGAAAACTATATTCTGGTCAGGGGGATTAAAGTCAATAGACATCCAGTAATACACGAGTTGAAAACTACGCCTGTTCTAAACGAATTGTTAACTCTTTTTCAAACGTTTCTTAGTCGGTCTTCGGACGTACCAGCCAACCAATACCTCCATCGTGAGATGAGGGGATGGCGCGGGAGGAGCGGTTACAACCTGTTTATTCCTTTGTTATTACCACAAGTTTTCTTGTGAGAATTTGAAACAGCATTTACAAAGGAATCGATTTGTTTTGGATTGTTCGCTTAATATTGCTAAAGAGGTTGTCATAAATGACATTTAAGACTGGTTTCTCAGTAGATGTCATTCAACGATGAAAAGTTACTGAGTAAAAATCTTACCGTGATGTGCGCAAGCCCTGACTCCGTTGTCGGCAGTATTTTCCTCTTTACGACATTTTTAAATTCATGATCAGTAATAGCAATTAACAAGTTAAGTGTGTATTTTGTTGAAAAAAATCTCAAAAAGTTTCCTTTGCTCTGATGCCAAATTAGACATAAAGCTAGTTATCGAAAAGATAGTAACAAATTTGGCCATGCAAAAACGTTTTCTTTTGTTCTTCTTTGGGGAATTGTGGATTGTAGGAGGAAAGTCGGTTGGAAGAGGTGTATTACCATTTTTCTACATTTGAAAGTTAATCAACAACAACAACAACAAAATAATAATGTAATTTGAAAACATGCGCAACCCTTTATTATAAATTCTGTTACCCCCACCCCTCCCCCGCTACCCTACCAACCACCTTTAATTTCTCACTTTTCGTCAACGTCAATTATCACCTTATCCGCATTTCACTGACTTACCTCCTTATGTTTTTCTCTGTGGCCCATCAAACATTCAATGTGAACGAATAGGTGATTGGTTGTGATGTTAGATTTGTTTTCCGGATCGAATTTCTCAATTTCGCGTGGAATGGATACTTCCGCACCCGAAAGAACCATAATACTTCAATACTTATTGCGCGCATATATCCTGAAATCAATGTAGAAGGAACTGTCACCCTCCAGTTCACTATGTATTTAACATAACATTATACCGATAGGCACCTTGTGAACCGAATGGTTTTCCTTTTTTGGCGAGCACTGAATTAAAAGCCATTTTTTTGTAAATTTGTTAGCTGTTTTTCCGTTGTTAATTCACATTTGCGTTCGGTAAGCGAAATGCGAGTTGAAATTGGATGCACCAAATTCTAGTCAAGAATCACAATGTTTTATTAAGATTGAAATGTTGTGGATCTAAACTAACTTCTTGGCAGGCGCCCCGAGTAAAGACCAACTTATTTTTTTAAGCCTCCTATCAGTCGGAATGGTATAAATGCTACTATTACTCTGCGTGTTATCCTGATGTTATTAATTTGCATCTAATTACCTTTGCTTCATTGAAATGTTTCCACCATTTTGAGTTCATTTATTCAGTGAAACCATCCTCGGTGGCTCTCACCGGTTTCCAGCGCTTCGATGGATCATTACTACCAATCTTTATATGTTGTTACCTTCATAGTGGTATCAAACAAATAAACAAGATAGTTATAATTTTTTCCACTTAACTTGTTAAAAATACGTATGTGAATGATCATATCTTTATATGATTTTCATATATTCATTCTCACATAACTTGTTAAGGTAGCTATGAAATCAGTGCTAAGAATTTTTGTTAAATTTGCAAAACGTATCTCAATACGCTTATAGCTTTTCTACAGTGAGCTCGTGTTTTAGTTTTTGTGGCTTAAAGCTAGAATTATTGGTATTTCTCAAGGCTCTAGTGAACGTATTAAGTGGAAAATTTTTTTTCATAACTTCACTTGTTCACCAACGATTGGCATGTAATTGCCAAGGGTTGGACGCTTCTTAGTTCTAGGTAACTCAAGTAATAAAGAGTCGTTTGACCTAAGAGAGTATCTGGATTGCTTTTTAATGCTAATTAAATCAATCAGATAATAAGGAGCTAGATCATATAAACACTTAAATGTCAAAAGCAGAATCTTAATCTTTATACGGTAACTAATCGGGAGCCAATGAAGGTGAAAAAGCAACGGTGTAACATAACAGAATCTTGGTGTTCCTGTGACCAACCGAGCTGCGGCATTCTGTATCCGTTGGAGTTTCATGATATGTGAATTCGGGAGGCCATATAAAAGGCTGTTACAATAATCTACGCTACTGGTTATAAAAGCTTGAACTAATGATTCGGTGGCTGGACGACTTAAATATTTCCTAATTCTACGTATGTTACAAAAGATAATAGAAAGCAGATGAGCAAGTTCTGTTAATATGACTTAGCATACTCATTTTCGAATCAAGCCAGGTTCCTAAGTTTCGAACTTCACATGATAGAGCAATTTGGGAGTCGCCAACCGATAAAATACTGACGTTAATGACTGTCTGAAGTCGTTGTCGCGTTCCAATCAGAAGACATTCTGTCTTATCCGAATTCAGTTTTGACTTATTCGTATGCATCCACTGACTGATATCAGCAATACATGATTCCATGGCAGTTAAGGCAGCGGTTTCCTCCAAATCATTTCCTGGTCTAAACGCGATGTACAGAGTACTTCACACCATGATTTGGAGAGTCATGAAAAAGTCTAACTCCTACTTCAGACGAACCTTTCTGATTTTGGCGGTAGTCATGATGAGCTGGTTCTTTACCTTTTGACTGAGCAGTTTCAGAGATACGACACAATTTATTAGCACAAGAGTAGTGCAGGACCTTTTTGGTTTTGGAGCCCTTGATTGATAGGTAGATAGATAGATAATAATGGCCCTCCTACAATAAAAGTAATAAAACTCATCGATTAATTAATTAACTACCTATATAATCTACCAACTAAACTTACATAATGAACTACTAGTAATACAGTATTGATTAGTTGACTGCTAATGAAACTAAAAGGTTTTACAAATTTTAAAATGATCAAGAAAGGAATTCCTACTACTGTAAAGTTTAAATAAGTAATTTTTAAAATTAGTATGGAAGAGTGACTCAAGTTTGGGATCAAGAGCGTTCCACAAACGGCAAGCGCTCGAGTGAAACGTTCTGAGGCCAGAATTCCTGTTACAAGCTGGTGTTGTTATATTGTTATTGGAAGCGGATCTCGTGTTATAATTATGGGTGTTACTTATATGTTCAATATATTTATTAAAATAAGCCGGGCAATGTCCTTGATTTATTTTATGAAGCATATAACGCTTTCTAATACGTATATCGTCTATAGGCAACCAATCTCATTTGTTAAAAAGGTTCACTGAGTTTTCGTGAGTATCAGCATCTAAAATTAGCCTAGCACATCGTTTCTGTAGTCGTAAAACCCTTTGAAGATTACCAAAGGTACATTTACCCCAGACCGTACAACAATACTCTAGTGCTGGCTTGATGAGGGCATTATATAACATTTTCCTGCAAGCGAAGGTTAAATAGACCTTTGCTCTTTTAAGACATATTCTACAGTTTAATTTTTTAATCAGATAGTCAATGTGTAAGTTCCATGAAAGGTTTGAGTCAATGACAACTCCGAGCAGCTTTTCTCCTGCCGCTTCCTCTAATTTGATGTTATCGATATAAATTTCCATTGTAGTCTCGCTGCTATTGATTTGCTTTTGAACAGAACCAACTAGCAGGTTGATTGCTCTTTGTTTTGTCAGCGAATCGTTGGTCCTCTCACGTTTTAACCATTGCATATCATATAGAATAGCGAGATGTACTGCACAATTAGTATCAGGGGTCTTCCCATAAGAATTTTAATATAAATTTCATTTTCCATAGCCATTCTGCAGGAATTAGTAGCAACCTCCTCAATAGCAACAGCAATTTCACTCTCGCGTCTATTCAACGGGCTCCGAATTAACATGGGGACACTTAATGTGGTGGAAAAGCTGTTGACATGTGTATATTCTATACCGCTGTCAGTGGCGACAAACCTGTAACAAAACCACGTTGAAAGTACTATCGTATTATAATCTTTTTAAGCCGTAAAGGAAATTAAAATGATGGCTGTCGAATAATCGCCTTCTCTTCCCCGGGAATCAAACGAGCATAGGACTAGATTAAATACAAATGGATGCAGTTATCCGTTTCGAATGTTTTCGTAAAGCGTGGGGGGCAGGATGGCCGAGCGGTTAGGGTGATGCATTTTCAATGCGGTAGCCCCGGGTTCAAATCCCACTCTGGCTAGTCTTGTTCTGGGTAGTCCCTGGTTCAAGTCCTCGGTCATCCTTGTAAATAGCCAACTGGTTTTCCTCCGGCCAGTTGGGATTCTTATCATGTTGAGTTTATTTGAGTTTATTTGTAATGTAATATTGACTCTGAAAAGCCCCGTGGGGACGAGCCAATAAAGTATGTATGTATGTCTGTATATATGTATGTATGTAGAGCGGCGAATTGTTCCTTTGGCCGCCATTAACTGATACAAATTGTCACTTTTGGTGACCTTTTCAGCCTTTTTCTGCTTACCATCCCCTTGTCGCTAGTCTTACAGCACACCTTGAATCAAACGACTGATTCGGAATGAAGCGTGAACATAGATGCAGCTTAACATGAGGTGGAATATTGTTAAAGAACGAGGTACTTACTCCTGTCATATCGCAGAGGTGGAATATATTAATCAACATTTGGTCATGGGAATACTTAAAGCAATATTTTTCTCCCTCTGGTAGATTTCAGAAATTTCTAACTAAATTGAAAGCGAGCGTCTTCTCCGTAGGTCACTATAGCTACAATCCCGGTGACAGCAGACCTTTTAAGCTTGTAGATAATTTTGTTTTCCCAATGTAGACCATGTGATCTTCCCAAGGGAATTTGCCTTTTGTCTTTGCATAAATTATGCGTACACATGCACGTAAAGAAGGCGAAATTTCAAACAAACGGTTCTCTAGGTTAGCATCACATGGTCTACATTGGGAAAACAAAGTCTACAAGCTAAAAAGGACTATTGCTTGTAACACTCGACAAAAGCGTCACAAATTTCACGACCACATCTCACCCAACCTACTCCCCTTCCTGTCAACATTGAAGGGGAAGGAGGGGAAATAGGGAGCTAGCGTTTCAATAATTGTGTCCGAGATTGTAGTCTCAGATGTTAGTAACTAACAAGAAAGCTATATTCTGGTCAGGGGGATTAAAGTCAATAGACATCCAGTAATACACGAGTTGAAAACTACGCCTGTACTTAACGAATTCTTAACTCTTTTTGAAACGTTTCTTAGTCGGTCTTCTGACGTACCAGCCAACCAATACCTCAATCATGAGATGAGGGGATGACGCGGGAGGAGCGGTTACAACCTGTTTATTCCTTTGTTATTACCACAAGTTTTCTTGTGAGAATTTGAAACAGCATTTACAAAGGAATTGATTTGTTTTGGATTGTCCGCTTAATATTGCTAAAGAGGTTGTCATAAATGACATTTAAGACTGGTTTCTCAGTAGATGTCATTCAACGATGAAAAGTTACTGAGTGAAAATCTTACCGTGATGTGCGCAAGCCCTGACTCCGTTGTCGACAGTATTTTCCTCTTTACGACATTTTTTAATTCATGATCAGTAATAGCAATTAACAAGTTAAGTGTGTATTTTGTTGAAAAAAATCTCAAAAAGTGTCTTTTGCTCTGATGCCAAATTAGACATAAAGCTAGTTATCGAAAAGATAGTAACAAATTTGGCCATGCAAAAACGTTTTCTTTTGTTCTTCTTTGGGGAATTGTGGATTGTAGGAGGAAAGTCGGTTGGAAGAGGTGTATTACCATTTTTCTACATTTGAAAGTTAATCAACAACAACAACAACAACAACAACAAAATAATAATGTAATTTGAAAACATGCGCAACCCTTTATTATAAATTCTGTTACCCCCCACCCCTCCCCCGCTACCCTACCAACCACCTTTAATTTCTCACTTTTCGTCAACGTCAATTATCACCTTATCCGCATTTCACTGACTTACCTCCTTATGTTTTTCTCTGTGGCCCATCAAACATTCAATGTGAACGAATAGGTGATTGGTTGTGATGTTAGATTTGTTTTCCGGATCGAATTTCTCAATTTCGCGTGGAATGGATACTTCCGCTCGGGGGAGATGCACCCGAAAGAACCATAATACTTCAATACTTATTGCGCGGATATATCCTGAAATCAATGTAGAAGGAACTGTCACCCTCCAGTTCACTATGTATTTAACATAACATTATACCGATAGGCACCTTGTGAACCGAATGGTTTTCCTTTTTTGGCGAGCACTAAATTAAAAGCCATTTTTTTGTAAATTTGTTAGCTGTTTTTCCGTTGTTAATTCACATTTGCGTTCGGTAAGCGAAATGCGAGTTGAAATTGGATGCACCAAATTCTAGCCAAGAATCACAATGTTTTATTAAGATTGAATTCTTGTGGATCTAAACTAACTTCTTGGCAGACGCCCCGAGTAAAGACCAACTTATTTTTTTAAGCCTCCTATCAGTCGGAATGGTATAAATGCTACTATTACTCTGCGTGTTATCCTGATGTTATTAATTTGCATCTAATTACCTTTGCTTCATTGAAATGTTTCCACCATTTTGAGTTCATTTATTCAGTGAAACCATCCTCGGTGGCTCTCACCGGTTTCCAGCGCTTCGATGGATCATTACTACCAATCTTTATATGTTGTTACCTTCATAGTGGTATCAAACAAATAAACAAGATAGTTATAATTTTTTCCACTTAACTTGTTAAAAATACGTATGTGAATGATCATATCTTTATATGATTTTCATATATTCATTCTCACATAACTTGTTAAGGTAGCTATGAAATCGCTGCTAAGAATTTTTGTTAAATTTGCAAAACGTTGTATCTCAATACGCTTCAAAACGTTGTATCTCAATACGCTTATAGCTTTTCTACAGTGAGCTCGTGTTTTAGTTTTTGTGGCTTAAAGCTAGAATTATTGGTCTTTCTCAAGGCTCTAGTGAACGTATTTAGTGGAAAATTTTTTTCATAACTTCACTTGTTCACCAACGATTGGCATGTAATGAATTCGGGAGGCCATACAAAAGGCTGTTACAATAATCTATGCTACTGGTTATAAAAGCTTGAACTAATGATTCAGTGACTGGACGACTTAAATATTTCCTAATTCTACGTATGTTACAAAAGATAATAGAAAGCAGATAAGTAAGTTCTGTTAATATGACTCAGCATACTCATTTTCGAATCAAGCCAGGTTCCTAAGTTTCGAACTTCACATGATAGAGCAATTTGGGAGTCGCCAACCGATAAGATACTGACGTTAATGACTTTCTGAAGTTGTTGTCGCGTTCCAATCAGAAGACATTCTGTCTTATCCGAATTCAGTTTTAACTTATCCGTATGCATCCACTGACTGATATCAGCAATACATGATTCCATGGCAGTTAAGGCAGCGGTTTCCTCCAAATCATTTCCTGGTCTAAACGCGATGTACAGAGTACTTCACACCATGATTTGGAGAGTAATGAAAAAGTGTAACTCCTACTTCAGACGAACCTTTCTAATTTTGGCGGCAGTCATGATGAGCTGTTTCTTTACCTTTTGACTGAGCAGTTTCAGAGATACGACAGAATTTATTAGCACAAGAGTAGTCCAGGACTTTTTTGGTTTTGGAGCCCTTGATTGATAGGTAGATAGATAGATAATAATGGCCCTCCTACAATAAAAGTAATAAAACGTATCGATTAATTAATTAACTACCTATATAATCTACCAACTAAACTTACATAATGAACTACTAGTAATACAGTATTGATTAGTTGACTGCTAATGAAACTAAAAGGTTTTACAAATTTTAAAATGATCAAGAAAGGAATTCCTACTACTGTAAAGTTTAAATAAGTAATTTTTAAAATTAGTATGGAAGAGTGACTCAAGTTTGGGATCAAGAGCGTTCCACAAACGGCAAGCGCTCGAGTGAAACGTTCTGAGGCCAGAATTCCTTTTACAAGCTGGTGTTGTTATATTGTTATTGGAAGCGGATCTCGTGTTATAATTATGGGTGTTACTTATATGTTCAATATATTTATTAAAATAAGCCGGGCAATGTCCCTGATTTATTTTATGAAGCATATAACGCTTTCTAATACGTATATCGTCTATAGGCAACCAATCTCATTTGTTAAGAAGCTTGACTGAGTTTTCGTGAGTATCAGCATCTAAAATTAGCCTAGCACATCGTTTCTGTAGTCTTAAAACTCTTTGAAGATTACCAAAGGTACATTTACCCCAGACCGTACAACAATACTCTAGTGTTGGCTTGATGAGGGCATTATATAACTGACATTTTCCTGCAAGCGAAGGTTAAATAGACCTTTGCTCTTTTAAGACATATTCTACAGTTTAATTTTTTAATCAGATAGTCAATGTGTAAGTTCACTGAAAGGTTTGAGTCAATGACAACTCCGAGCAGCTTTTCTCCTGCCGCTTCCTCTAATTTGATGTTATCGATATAAATTTCCATTGTAGTCTCGCTGCTATTGATTAGCTTTTGAACAGAACCAACTAGCAGGTTGATTGCTCTTTGTTTTGCGAATCGTTGGTCCTCTTACGTTTTAACCATTGCATATCATATAGAATAGCGAGATGTACTGCACAATTAGTATCAGGGGTCTTCCCATAAGAATTTTAATATAAATTTCATTTTCCATAGCCATTCTGCAGGAATTAGTAGCAACCTCCTCAATAGCAACAGCAATTTCACTCTCGCGTCTATTGAACGGGCTCCGAATTAACATGGGGACACTTAATGTGGTGGAAAAGCTGTTGACATGTGTATATTCTATACCGCTGTCAGTGGCGACCAAGATCGACTTGCGTATTAATTTTATAGGCGCCAGGAACTCTTTTGCAATTGTGGAGCTGTCTGCAAGAAAAAAAATCATTTTTGCTGCCACATTTATGGTATGCGACAGAAATAAAACTTGCGCATCCCTCCTTTATTTCTGTGTCTGCGTAAGTAATACAAAGGGGCCCTTGGAAGAGTGGATAGGACCGAAAATTAAATTATTCACCTTTTCAAACCATTTTTGAAAAGTTTGCTAGAGGCAATTTAATACTATTGTACAAAGCATGTTGGCATATTTTACCAGATTTGCAGTGCTGAAGTGCTCACATGATTTCAAAGAGAAAGTTGAAAGAAACCCAGATCAGTAATTCTGTATCCAGACAGTTCTGTGGGCTTGATGTCACTGACTGAATCAGGAAGCTGGTGAAATAAAGTTTACTCGTCCCTTTGAAGTGTTTATCTACACATAACCAAAGAAGGGCTGCAAATAATTTGCCCAATTCCCACAGTTTGCGCTGACCATTTCTCCACCAGCATGGTTGGTTTTTGTGAAGAATGCGCGGTTCAGCCGATGTGTTGTTCTCCTTGCTTTCTTGCGTTTGGGGAAATAAACGGCGTTTGTAAAGTTCAGCCCTGACTTCTTCAGTCTTTGCCTTGCGCTTCGAGGCTTTCACCGTCCGCGTGGAATAAAATTGATGTTTTTTGCCGCTGTGACTGTGGAGTTTGTTTGCTGTTCTCGTCCGTGCTCCACAGTACGCGGTTCTTGAAAGCAAAGTCGAAGGCAGGATAGTGGAAGACTGAAAACGAAATAATTATTGCGGCTCTCTTGGCAACAGTTTATAGTCACGCTATCAGTTCGACGCGACTCGGAACGTTATTGGTACATTGTAATTTTCAAGCTTATTTTCACACTTTTCACTGAAACTGTGTCACCTTAAGTGACTTAAAATCCCCATCGGTTTTTAACGACACGATTTTGTCTTCAGTCGTGATATATATTGAACGGATATCTTAAACTTGATTACCGGGGCCAGGGTGATTTCTAGTGTACAAAGAAAAAAAGAGGCGTGCGTAATGGGTTTTTGTTAATTCTCAATCAGGGCCCCTGATTACTGGAGCCAGGATGAGTTCTAGCCTACGAAAAATTAAAAGAGGCGTACGTGTTTTTTGTAAAATCTCAATCAGAGCCCATTTGTTCGAAAGCCGAGAACTTAATTCAGGGTTCGCGTAAACGTTATTATTATTTTTTTTTTCTCTTTTCACTTTTGGATAAAAGTTTCTTTTGCTGATTTTTACTTTTCAGGATTTACGTCCCCTGATATAAAATTTTGCAGACCATCATTGTGGTTACTGTTCAATCTTGGAGTAGGGTTAATCGGCTTTCGAACAGTAATGTGGCTTTTATGTAATGTGGCTTTTATTTAAATAAAGAAGCTTTGGACGTGAAAATGTTGACCTTTCTAACACCATGTTAATTGATTGATTGTTCGTAGGTACCTAAAAAACAACGAGCTGAAGGACCTGCCTCAAGGAATCTTTGATCACAATACACGGCTGTATGAGCTGTAAGTGCAACTCTTATTCTTTTGTGTTATAATTCAGCACTGTTCCTAAATTGACTTTAAAGTGAAGAGACGATGGAGACGGGATGTGAACTTGAATAGTTTTCAATGAAATATTATCAGTATCATAAGAACACTATCTATAAATAAAAACTGGCCTTTACTGTGAACTTAGATTCTATTAGATTATAAAAGTAAGTTAGACATTTTCATCATGTGAACGTCTTTGTAATTGCTTTAACATTGCTATTATAAAAATATTTACACTTCGGAGATCAAATCCATTCATGTGCAGGGGTTATACAGTAGAACCCCTTTAATACGGACACAAAGGGGACATGACAAAGGTTTCGTATTATCCGAGTGTCCGTATTAAGAGGGCTGTCAGAAAATAAAACGTCACGGACTCATATTGTAAGGAAACAAAATGTTGTTTAATTTCTTAACAGTAATTGTAACTGTAATGAGTTCAGACTAAAGAAACTTTTCGGTAATTTATGTGAAAATTTCTTCCTGGATTGGAGGATTCCATGTTTACAAGGACTGTTCGACTGTTACATGAAAAAATACCAAAGATAAAGACGCAGTCGATGGGTGAAAAGAAAGTCGAGTAATCGGTGACATTAATTCCTTATCACCTTCCGGACACCAAAAGTCCACATTTGTATAGTCACTCATTTTATTTCAAAGTCTACCAACCGAGGATCGGTAGACGTATGTGGAAATAACGGACCACAGTATAAGGATCAAACACTGAAAATAGACAGTGCGCAGATAACTAGTGTCCGTACTGCGTTTTTCACCCCGGACAGCGAGAACTTGTCCGTTGTCCGTATTGACCGATGACCACATTAAGCGTGTTAATTTTATAGAAAATATATGAACTTTTCGTCGGGACAAACGAGACTGTAAGTAATATCCGAGCGTCCGTATCAAGCGGATGTCCGTAGAGCGGGGTTCCACTGTAATAAGATAAAATTCCAATCCAAGTATAAAACTTAAGGAGGAAAAACAGCCGACAGAAACCAAGGAACCAACACTCAGTTGTATAACCACCAACTGATTGTTTGCAATTCTAACAGGAATTGTTTTACTGAGTAACCATAGTAAGCGAAAAATATCAAGATGGCGTATAACCGTTTAACGGCTTTCAGTAGGCCTTATTCAAGATGCCCTCTATCTTTGAACATGCGTAGGTAGCAATGGCAAAGGAATCATGTCATTGTACTGTTATGGAATAAATGTTGCTGGCTATTAAGTTAATTAATTCAGACTTTAATGAAGTTATTCGTGATCCGAAGTAGTGTTACGTTTTCAGCCTTAATCCGGACAGACCAAGTAATCTCTAAAGTGTTAACCCCTTCAGTGCCTTATTGACGTACTCTGCACGTTACAAATGCCGTCAGTACTTTGAAAACCTACAACTTTCCCAAATCCCTTGCTGTGGTTGAAATGAACGATTCTTATTGCCAAATGCTCAGTTATGTAGACTTCGTCACTCCATAAACTGACCAAAACTCCCAGTTTTCATCGAGTATGACCGTTTATTTTGTTGCAAAACCAAAAATGTTGGCTTTGAATGCCCTTTGACAACATCAAAAATAAGGAACTTGCCTGGAAGTTTTTTGAACAAAAATTTCTTTTGAAGCTAAAATCTGCGTTGGCAACAAACTTCGACTCCACTGCTTGATATCTGTTCCACATTTACCTGCTCACTTGTTTAGCTCGATGCGGAGAACAGTTTTGATTTCACTTGCACTCACTGGTCTGTAATTTTGCTTTTGTGACCCAAAGGAATTCTGGGAGGTTCTTGGATAACTGACGCGTAGAAGTCTGCCAACTTCCATTTCAGATATTTTTTTTTTAAGTATCGAGCCACCCGGTTCTGCTGACATGTTGCACCGATTGCATTGTCCACAAGTCAAAACTCGCCGAAATTGCCTTGCGAGGTCTCAGAATCCACTTACAGAACGGCTAGGGACACAACTTCACTTCGCGAATGGCCATAACTCGATCGAGCAATTCCGGCGGCCCACTTCGTGTGAAATTGCTTCTCACCTCTGTTTTTGCCAGAGGATTGCCCCTACTCACCAACCCAGCTTTATGATGCCAGGCAGGGGGCTCTGAGGTGAAAAATGGCTCGAAAAACACACTTATAAATCAAATACCTATCAAACTGTTAGCTGCAGTTGAATGCCTTAAGCGAGCGACGGCTGGCCTGACAAGCGTGAAAGATAGAGCCTTTGGAGTTGTGGACCAGCGAAATCACCGTGGTAACCCCTTATATGGAAAAGCGAGGTCGTCTTGACCTCCTATCCTCAGAAAATTGCAAAGAAAGAAAAAAAAAAGGACGTGCAAAAAGTCGGCATTGAAGGGGTTAAGGGAGTCGTTGTTTACAGCGGTATTTCTTACTTTGCTAAGGGCCATGTTGACAACAAATTCATTTGGCTTTGAAACGTGAGTGAAATTGAGTTTACGTTTCCATGTAATAAATTTATACAGAGCGTGTTTGCGGAACAACACGCTTGTTTGCGGAGGATCGGTGCCTTGGTTAACGCCAAAGATTAAAGATCTCATGTACGAGCGTGATTATGAACATAAGAAAGCGATATCAACATATATTGAGCTACACTGGAGTAATTAGAAAAGATTACACAATGCTGTCAACACCAAAATGCGTAAAGAGAAATGTAATTATTATTCCGACAAGCTCTCAGGTGACCAGAATTCTAAGGAAATGAGGAAGACTTTAAACAACATCTTCCCCAAAGAAAAGAAATGCGCAACCAACAGTAGCCCATCAAATCTATCAGCAGCAAAGTTCAACGAGATTTTTTACATCGATTGCAAGGAATTTATGCAACGTCTTTAAAGACCCTGCCTTTCCTCAAATTTTGGTCCCCAGGGTTGACTGAGAAGGACTTTACCCTACATGCTACTTCGGCTATTGTTTTGTACGCAATAAGGTGTCAAAACTAAAACTATTAAAGGCTACTGGACTTTACGAAATCCCTGCAAAACTCCTCAAAGATGCAGTCTCCGTTATAGCCAAGCCAGTCATTTATCTTATAAACCTTACTATTTTGACGGGTGAAATTCCATCACAGTGGAAGAAGCTAGAGTAACTCCAATTTATAAGACTGGGATGAAGGATGATGAGCACAACTATCGTCCAATTTCAATTCTCCCCCTGGTTTCAACTATTGTCCTTTCTTGACGAAAACAAAGATATCTCAGATTTTCAATCCGGTTTCCGCATGAAACACTCTCTGAAACAGCGGTTGCATACATGGTTGATCATATTGTAGAACACATGGACAAGCAACAGTTAATCGGAGCTGCCTTTATCGATTTAAAAAAGCCCTTCGATCTTGTTGATCACCACTGCCTTCCTTAACTGTAACTGTTCGTTCGTAGATATTTCAATATGGGAAAAATGTAAATATAATTTGTTTACCCAAGATCCACCTTAGGAGCTGAGAGCTCGTTCAGCATGTGGCCAGATCGAATTGGAATTTGGTTTTTGAGAAGAGGGGAAAACCGGAGTACCCGGAGAAAAACCTCTCGTAGCAGAGAAGAGAACCAACAACAAACTCAACCCACATAAGACGCCGGGTCCGGGAAACGAACCCGGGCCACATTGGTGGGAGGCGAGTGCTCTCACCACTGCCCCATTTAGAAATAACACTGTGATGCTTTCGTTTACACTCATAAATTTCTGATTATGGACATTTTCTTGTCTGGAAAACCGCGTTATTTCTTCTAACAAAAGCAAACGGACAGCCTGTTGCTCTAAGACAGGGATTTGCTGTTAAAATGCAGGAACCAAGAGCATCTGAATAGCTTTCTGAACTTAAAAAAAAAAACCCTTTTGACCTTAATTCATCAGCTGGTCGCCTGCTTGCCCAGGAGTTCTTCGCGAGCCTGCACTTTCCCTGCCGTTTTGATGACACTAGCGTTCAGATTTTTGCTTGGACAATTTTTGCATCTGCGGAATTTTCTGATTTGTTTTAATTAGACGAGATTTGAGATTTGATTTGTTTTAGACGAGTAAGTAATTATTTTTTTAAGAACACGACCCCACAAGCTTTTTAGCTTTAATTCTTATCGTGTATAAATAAAGATTCTGTTTTTTTAATTACTTGTCATCATCATAAGGAATAAAATTTGTGGAAATTTCACACTTTTCCCTTCATTACCAAGAATTCCCATTAGCGCGAAAGATCGGTCAATAAAAATAATAAAAATAAGTTTAACTAAGAAAAGAAGGATTTCAATTTGTGAGATAGTCATTAATGATTTTTGTATCCAGTAGAAGATTCATTAAATATGGGTTATTGGCCAAGCTTTTTCGGTCAAGATGGCGGGATATTGGCCAAGTTCTTTTTTTGCGTGTTTATGGACCGAGACAAAGGACGCTATTAAAAGACAGTGAAACGCGGGAGGGACGGGCTATCCCGATCAGTCAAGATGGCTCATCTTGAATTCGCAGGTAGTCAATCACACCAGGAGAATTGATTCATCTTGACCTTTGAAAGAGCCTGTCATATGATAAGACCAATTAAAATAGTGTTTTATCAAAAACAACATTCTTTATCCCAGCCGGACCGACACTCAGGGTCTTTAAATAATTGAGGAGAAAGTGACGCCTTTGTTATTACATCTGCAAACGGTTAGACTTTCTAGTCTTCTCGGATAAAGACGATAAACCGTAGGTCCCGCCTCACAACACTTGTTTCTAATAATCCGTGGGACGTTAAAGAACCCACACACTGTTCGAAAAGAGAGGGGACGTAGTTCCCGATGTAGTGGTCTATCTCTGTCTTTCATATGACATTCATGTGTGGGTTGGGTGGGTGGGTGAGATCAAATATGGACTGATTGCGGCTGCCAGAGGCGCCTTTACAGGCTGACGTCCGATCTCACCCTGGAGAAGCATTGTAAACCGCCATGAAACTGTGACATGTGCGGTATATAAATGCATTACCATTACCATTTAGTGGCTATAAACATTCATTTCCTTTGGGTTAAAGTTCGATTTTGCAAATAAAATTGAAAACGAAGTCGTACATGTACAAGCCTTGCTCTCAGAAATGCAGCACGGAGTGCGTCGCAACCGTTCTCCAAACGAGCATCATGGTAGGATGGTTAAGGCGTTTGAATATTCCCACAAAGACTATCTTTTGCTGGCAGACGTGTTTGGGGTGAACTGCAGCACAGCAAGATGCATCGTCGCAAGTTATGTTCGAGAAGGACGTAGTCGCGACATATTACGTGGCGGCCGCAATAATGTGAAGATAGACAGTAAAATGAAGGATTGCGTGCCTCATTGCGATTGTTGATGGGAACTGTTTGTTGACTTTGAGTGGAATCAACCAGGAACTTTGAAGAAGACTCCCAGCAAAGCCTTTCATACACTACAGGAGTGTTGGAACGCTCTTGACGGTATGCTGATACTTGCGAAGCCACAATAGCAGCTGCCTACAGCAGCCGAGATCTGATATGAAGGCGAGTTGAATATAACAAAACTGGTTCATATCGAACGCAATTCCCCATCATTGGGTATTTATCGATGAATGCCGAGCAATATCTGGAACTCATGTGCGAGCTAGAGTCGATGAAAGGGCCTATAGACAAGTCCTCGGTCAACGCAGGGGAAATGTAACGATAACAATGGGCGTGTCGCCTACAGCTGGTCTAGTTCATTACACTGCCAAAGTTAGTGAAATGAATGCACGGCTCTTTAACGACTTCCTGGTACAAGCACGCCAACAGATCACCAAGACGAGCTAGTATGTCAGACATAAGCTGGTGCTTCCACCCATCGTAATGCTGTTAATCCAGCAGCCAATACAGAGTGGAATGTGCTACCAGCCTACAGCCATTTCCTTAACATAGTGGAAAAAGCTGTCAGCGCGCTGAAAGCGCCAAGAAAGGTAGAAATTTCACGACCTGCATTTCAGCAATAGCTAAATGATCGGGAAGAGATAAGGCGGCAGGGGATGCCTGTAGGAGATTACCGTTAACAAATTCTTTTGAGAGTAAGCAAAAGAAATACGAACATAATATAACAGCAAGAAAATGTGCTCAGTGGTTTCGGTTTATGCAGACCTATACATACATACATACATACATACATACATACATACATACATACATACATACATACATACATACAGACATACAGACATACAGACATACAGACAGACAGACAGACAGACACACACACATACATACATACATACATACATACTCGCCCCTGCCTACTCGTGGGGTCCATGTTTCCATACCCCTCTAGTGAGGACTGTCTCTTCTTTAGCGGGTATCGAAAAAATATAATGGTGATTTGGTTGTTTGCTCCAACCTCTCTTCATACATTTGTTTGAAATTTGGAAATTGCCAATTTTTTTTGTGGGGTCGCAATAGTGGGGACATGCTTGGAACTCAATTTTGGCTACTTGCGAGGACCACGTCCCAAGAAGTAGTTCTGGGTACGCGCCTCTGGTTGCTTGTGTGGTGTATGTTTTCACACCCCCTTTGTGAGGAATGCTTTTTCCACAGGAGGTATCCAAAAACTACTTGGTTGCTTGTTACTCTTTTTCTTGAAATATTTGTTATGCCAGTTTTTGGTAATTTCGCCCTTATAAGGCCATACCAATAGCTCAGGTTTGGCTACTACAGACAGTAGTTGTGGATGCATGCCCATACAAAAAACGTCAGCTACTTGCGAGGACTACTTCCCAGATAATAGGTGTGGGGACGTACACGCAATTTTCAATCAGATTTAATGTCATGGCCTCGTTAGTTTTCGTATTTGTCGGGAGTGAAGGGGAATCTGCCATTTTGCCTCAACAGAAGATTTAACTCCAACTCTTTTTCCATAAGGATAATTACCGCCACGCCCGATTAAGCGCCGCATCTGAGAGCAACTACTAGTAAGCACCACCCCTGAATAAGCGCCGAATATGACTAATACGAGTACAGCACAACATTGTCTGAAACAGCTTCTGAAACGTATTGTCCTGGATAACGTTTTTCAGTTCGAAGTGGCAAAACTTCTGTGTTCTTCCATTCTGCTCCTCTCTAGAATTTTCGCAATGCGCTGTTCCGCTGTTAAGGCCGAAACCTTTGCCGGCACAAGCCAACCTAAGGCCCGTTTCAAATGTTGTGCTAAGCTGGCTCCACTAAAGCTTAACTTGGTTTCAGACGTTGAATTTAATTCAACGTCTGGTAGGTGCTCTGGGTTCAGGCATGCTTTGTAATGCATGTGCATTGCATATATAGTTTTAATGAATTGAGTTCGGCACGACACTGGACGACGTTTGAAACGAGGTCGAACTGCTGCCGTTTAGCACGACAGAGCATGCCGTGCTACACGGTATGGGCACGAATTGGTTTCAAACGTCATGCTACTAACTTTAGTTCGGCACGGTAGTAGCAGTGACAATGAAATTTAGTAAACATAAAGCAAGCCAGTTCAAGGTGCAAGCCCATTTTTCCCACCAAAACGAGATAGTTTCTGACATTTTGGAGATGTTTCTGTTTTACTGTTAACATCAACTCATCCTTTAGAAATACGATTTTTAAATAAGCGCCTCCCTCAAATAAGCGGCGTCCCCGAATGAGTGCCACACCTGAGTTGCGTAAAATTTAATAAACGCCGAGGCGCGTATCGAGTAAATACGGTACTTTAACAATGTAAAAGGTAGTCGTGCATAAAGGATAAGCAGATGTACGAGTCAAATGCAAAAGGATGGATGTGAAATTTGCCTTTGAAACGGAAGAAATTGTACCACCAAGTACGTCTGAAGAGGCTCTTTTCGTCCCATGACACTGTGGGATTGCTGATAACTACTAAATCAAATTCTCTCAACTGGGATTGTTTTGGGAGATGGGGTTGGCAGTTATGAAGGGAAGGGTGAGATATTTAAGTATCCCATCATCGATCATTCTTAGCAGTATACAAAAATAAGGAGGAGAAAATTGAAAAGCAAAACTTTAATACGCATTTCTACCTTAAGGAACTGTTTACAATTGAGAATTGTAGGCAATTTAATCGTTATCGACCGCAGTCATTGTGAAAGCCAAATTTGCCTGGGGGCGGAGGTGCGGCCCGGGCGCTCAAACCCTAACCCTGTTTAAGACACAATTCTCTGATTTCCATATCCCGTTTAAGGTGGCTCCCTAGAGTAGTTATTTAATACCCTCCCTACCTACAGAGCGCGAGTTACAAAAGGAAACCTAGTTAGAGTTTTTCCTGTAGAGATTTACAAGTATAGGAACCGATATAATAAGGCTTTTTTTTTTATTAAGGCCGTTACCATGGCAATATCACATCTAATGCCAGGCAGGTTTATTCATATTTTTGGCCTAAATTCCTTGATATATATACTTTCCTTCGGTGAAATGTTTTTATTCTTTGCCACATTCGGGAAATGATATTGCCTGACATTTTGAATTGGTAAAAAGTCAAGGTCGTTCGGACGGTTTTGCCAATTTTCCGTAAAATGTAATTTCTGTAACTTTTTTCTAATTTGTGTTTTTTTTTTCCAATATATTCGATTTGATTATAGCTCTGACAGATTTTAACAAAAATAGGGTATTTGATAGGAACTGTATGTGGTTAGAACTGAGCCCGAATTAAGAAAAATACCGAAGGGAGCGCGAGAAAATAAGCAGATAATTTTACAGATTTTGTCAAGCTGACGTCCAAAACTCAGAAAAACGCGCGGTTCTGTGCCTAGCTTGCGCGCGGTCTTAAAACTCTAGGGAGCCTCCTTAAGACAGAACTCAGACTTTTTCAGACCCTATTTAAGACGTTTAAACAACGTTTTGCGGTTATCACTTATCTTTTTTGTAGTGTAATAAGCTGTAATTATCAAAGACAAGGGAAACCTACCAATAACTGGTGGCTTGTGGTCAGGCTTTTATAAACAAACATCTGAGCTTATCCTGTTTAAGCCATTAGGACATGTAGCGATACCCTGTTTAAGATAGAAAGTGATGAATTCGATACTCTGTTCAAGACAAAACACCCTGAAAACCATACCCTATCGGGCCGCACGTCCCCGTTAAGGCCATATAAGGGAGTATCCCCCGGGCAAATTTGTGACTCACAGCTTGAGTGATAAGCCAAAACGTTTGCTGAGCTTTCTATGAAATTCTACTTTCTTAACATCACATGATATCGGCTGCCTAGTCTCAGTACAGTACGTGTTAAAACAAATGAGGTTTTACGTAATCTTAATTTTTTTTCCTGAGCTAATCTGGTAGCAAAAAGATTTACTTATACTTCCTGCACAACGATGGGTCAACAACAGCCCTGGTTTTCACTAGCGACACAAGCGCAAAAGCGGTTATTTCAGCGTTAAGACGGCCGTCAAGTAAGGATAAGCGCAAGGACTCTCTTTTCATTGTCACGCTTATCCTTGCGTCGCTAGCGAAAAGCAGGGTTTAATCACTTGGTTAATCGTTTTGTTTATGAGTCACTTACTATAGCTACAGTGTATGTTATGTCCAGTGCTCAAATTAAGGTCGTGGGAGACACCTGACCACGAATAATGCAAAAGTTGAACGACTGAAACTTACCAGAAATTAAAATTCGGCTGGAATACCCTACAGAGGAGATTTCGTGAGATAGTATTGCGCTTTGCATGAACTCCGTCTTCAAAGCAATCCCATACGCATCGAAGCAAGTTTAACTTAGAAATAGCTGAATTCGGTTCTCCCTGGCAAGCAAGCTTTGCTCCAGTCAAATTCTCCACAACACACAGTGTTGAATCTGTGAATGATTTAATTAAGTTCAAACGCCTTGCCCATGGACGCCGTTTTGGTCTGTTTAACATTAATTTTTCTTGACGACTGAATGCTCAAGGTGACCCAGTACATATTATGGTATCAACACTGAGAGGTGGCAATTGCCCCCGTCTGAGCAGTGATTAGCGCCAACAACATTGTAAGTTTCTGAGAAGTCTAATCTAGAAATGGTTAACAGCCCACACTGCGGTATAACAACCCTGCAGGGCGAGATTCAAATACACCCCTAAGAAACCTTATGACTAAAGGATGTCTTTGCCAGTGCCGCGTTTCGAATGCTTAGGAGCTCTCTCCCGGACTGGGCGTACCTTCACATAAACCTCTTTAGAAATGCAAGTAGGCGAAGTATCCGACATTGTGTGAGGTAAAAAAAAAAACAGTTTTTCGGAACAAATATTAAAGATTAAGATCAAGATTAAGCAAAAACAACAACGTACTTTACGCAGGCGCAATGTTATCTCAAGTAGTCCATCTGTGGGTAACAAGGTCGAATTCGTAATCAAGCCGTTAGAAAAATTAGACATTGCGTTTGAAAAACCTGTATTGAAACGCCTCAAAAGCTTTATATCTGAGATGTTCGTAGGGCGTTTTCATTAAACCTTTAAAGAGATGTAGGAATAAAATAGATACAAGTCGACCAGTTTTTGTCGTAGTAGAGGAAGTAAAATTGGTTATGCCATAATTTTAAATGTAATTATATTTAAGCCTCGCACTTTGGAGAAGCCTATCATGAACGTGTCACGTATCTAGTAGGTTTCATTCGTTGCAATTCACTCATCCTATAACAAATGCATAACAATGAAACTAGGTGTAACTCTCGACTGCGAAGTAGCCGTAAGTCTGTAGTAAGTCAATAAGGAGAAAAAAAGACCAAGGTCTCATTTTTACTAGCGATGCAAACGCAAGCATAAAGTATCGTTTTGGCTACGACGTAAGCACAGTAATAACAATAGAAGACCTTACCCTTCTACTGGGGCGACCTGCACCATTTGCAGCACCTCACAAGATTGGTTAAAAACAACAATAAACAAAGAATTAAAACAATGGAACCTAGCCATAAAACAATAGAGGTGCAACTGATAAAGATCCAGTGAAATTAGAGGTTTCAAAGAGGTGCAGCCCTACCCCTTCTACTTGCGTCGATACATTTTATGCTTGCGCTTGAGTCACTAGAAGGCCTAAAGAATACTCGTCCTCTGGTATGCCAAAACACAACAATGGACAAATCAGGTGTGGGAAAAACAAAGAAATGTATTTTAAAACAGTAACGCAAACATTCATAAAATATATAACATCCTAGCTGACATATTTAAATATATCGTTCCATTTAATTTTTCCAAATTCTCAACGAGACTACTGGGCATACGTTTTAAGAACATTTCAAATTTTCACTATATTTTTCTTACTCGGTAACGCTCTCATAGAAATTCATTTGTAAACTTTCTGAACCTTGTGTCAGCTAGAAAATCTAGAGTTCATTTTCCAAAAATCCTATTATAATAAGTAATTCCTTCTGACCTACACTGTATGACTGAAAAAGGCAGACAGGTCTTAGGCCCTATTACTACAAGCAAAATTTCACAGGTAGCGTTACCCTACCACTCGGCAGATCGCAAGCGCATCGCAAACAACATAGAAACCAGTCAAACGATGCCCCGAGTAGGCGAGTTGTCTCTAGCAGAGCGTTTACAAGGTAGCTAAAGTTACCCTAGTTCTATGATAACCCTAGCTGCTTTCTAAATACGTTGATGAAAAAAGAAGAAAATTAATGTACAAGTGGTAAGGTAAAACTAAGGTAACCCTTCCTTCCTGTTTGCAAACAGGGCTTAAAGCTTAAAAAAATAGCTGCCACATTTAATTGTGTTTCCTTTCGGAAACCGAAGAACTTTTCTGAGATCGGTGAATTGCATGTACATGTAGTATGACAACCAAATTTAACTTTACAACAGTCAATCATTTACCTTCGGTGGCCTCAGTCAAACTGTATTTTGGTTTCCCAACAAAATACGCCTCTTTTATATACCAGAAAAAGTAATGTTGCAAGCATATTTCTAGAGTTGAGCATCTTTACTTGCTTTCCGCGGAACTTACTTTTAGTCTCTGAAATTGCAGAGTCTGTATTCTCCTTCTCTTGATCTTTATTTCCTGAGAGCGACCAGTGCTAGTCCTCTTCTTGTCTTCTATGTTCAAAGAAAATAAAGGAGCTTTTAAACATACCGACTTAATGGAAGGTGTGCAGATGTAAGGGTAAGTTAGGGGTGCTAAAGAAAGGTGACGCTAAATTTCAGTCCATGGTTGAATCAATTTTCGTCTGGTTTTCACCAGGAAGGCAACTGCAAGAATTACAATGGAGTCCATGTGCCGTTATCCCGTAATTATCTATCTATTACGCCCAAGCCCTTTTCACGGTAATCTAAAGGTTCTTATACGATAGTGAAAACCAGGACGAGGACGGGAAGTTGAGCACCCTGGGAACGAGGTTAGCCTGCAAAGCAAGAGTTTCCGTGGGTTTTCCCAGCGATCAAAACATCAAAAATCCAGTTGCCTGGTCTTTCTTTGGCAGGAAACCCCACGGAAACGCTTACTACGCAGGCTAGAACGACGTTGGCCAGGTCTTACTTGGGACAAAGACTAGATGGGGTAATTACTTCATTTCATAAATGTTTGAGCATACCTCAAAGAGCATAATTATGCATGAAAAGGTTTCTTACACATTTGCTTATGTTATAGATTGAAGGCCTCTTTACGAGGTTCATTGAAACAGGTACTGGCTGTTGTCTACAGTGTTTTTCATGGAAATAAAAATGATACGTTCTTCGGGAAATTTGCCAATAACCATTTTTTGTATTGCTGCCATGGCGATCACATTTTTGAAATCAGAACATTCTTCATTAGCGACGCCTGAAAGAAAGACCGAAAACTCATAGTGAATGTCATCTGATAAGCAAGCACGATTAAACATAAAAGATAGTAATGATTAAAAAGCAGAATAAAGCATTACTGACAAGGCAAATGGTAGTTGAAAAGGCACATACTGCAGAAGTGGTGGTGGTGGTAACTGAGCGAGTGAATAAAAAGGATAACCATTTGTTTGCTTTCCTAGCGGTTTCATCTCAGCTGTCATCTGTTCGAGTGACTTATGACTAACAAGAAGTCTTGATCAGTAACGGATTGCGGCCCATCATATCAGTTTACGGTACAATCTATTTTTAGAATGACAACTCAGAAGTTTCACGAGAAAAACTAGTTGTGGACCAATGAGAGACAGGAATGTTTTCTAAATTTAGATAATACTGTAAAGTGATTAGCCAAAGCCTGATCCGAGGATCAAGACTTATGGGTTTGGACTTCGGGAAGAACGAACTCTCAGTCTCTGAAATTGCAGGCAGCAATCATCTTATCTTGATGTTCAACTTTCTGAAAGCGGCCAATTCGCAATCTTGGTCTTCTTGCCTTGTATGTTGATAAGAAACGATAACAATAAATATGTAGATAAAATGTTTTGTGAATGATATATGAAATGAATCATACATGAACTGCGGAAATGAAATCAAATGAAGAATGATCCTCGCAGTTGTGAACGCAATTTATGCAATTGCGAAAAGAAGCCTGAAAAAAGGCTTCTTTTCGCAATTGCATAAATTGCGTTCACAACTGCGAGGATCATTCTTCATTTGATTTCATTTCCGCAGTTCATGTATGATTAATTTCATATATCATCCACACTCATTTCTTTCAGGGGAACATATGAACCCACAATTGACCTGCTCCCAACGTCAGTGGCTTCATAGCTCAGTTGGTTAGAGCATCGCACCGGTAATCGCGAGGTCACGGGTTCGAACCCCGTTGAAGTCCTGAATTTTTTTCAGGCTTCTTTTCGCAATTGCATAAATTGCGTTCACAACTGCGAGGATCATTCTTCATTTGATTTCATTTCCGCAGTTCATGTAAGTAGTATAGTGTTTGGGGGTACGAAATCAATTGATCTCGTTTTCCCCAAACACTATACTACTGCCTTCTGGTCTCGTATTCTGGAATATATAGTTATTTAATTTGATGGAATATATAGTTATTTAATTTGATGGAATATATAGTTATTTAATTTGATGGAATATATAGTTATTTAATTTGATGGAATCTATAGTTGTTCAATCTGATGGAACCAAGGTCAGCACACTTTTGAATTTATGGTTCAATCTGATGGAATCTATAATGCGTGTCGACTTTCTCGGAAAAATCACCAAGCGTGACATTCTCGGAAAAACATGAAATGAGTCATCGCCTATAGCTGCAGAAAAAAAAATAGCAAAACTGGTGGCCACCAGAACCTCTCATGAGGGACTTAATTTGGAATTTGAATCACCACCCGTCCCTCATGAGAGGTTTTTTTTGTTTTATTTTTTTGAATTCCCACCACCTCACCACCAGAGCTCTGGCCCTATCAGACCCTCTTGGGGCCAATTATTTGTTTTTTTCACCCTCCGGCTTGAGATTGAACCGGCACTTCTGTCAAGCCAAAGCTTCACTATAGCTCTACCCAACAATCCGACACCATCTAAGGGTCATTTTTTATTTTTCATTTTTTTTATTTTTCATTTTTTTATTTTTCATTTTTTATTTTTTTTTATTTTTCAACCCATGGAATAACGGCGGGGGTTTTTCGTTATTCCACGGGGTGGCTTGTATACATTTCGCTAACGAAAGGCCCCCGCTTTTTCCAATCGTTAGATACTCTGCATACAAGCCACTCTTTATCTGTGTGAAACAACCCTTATATTTTCGTTTGTATTTTCATTTTTATGCTTGTGGTACATAAATGAAATTTACAAAGATAAAAAATAATACGCATGTGTAAAAAGCGAAAAATCTGACGTAGTTTGATGACTCATTCGAAAGGGAAACCCCCAAAGAGGGCAGTATTTTAAAACTCACAAAAATCATATGGCGTGACGTCAACAGCTAGATTTCATAATGTCCATAGGCATAGCTTGTCACGCCATTATCATGAATATACCGCTTGTCGTCAAAGCAGCTGAGTGATACTTTATTTATCTCATAACTTCCAAGTTGATGGTTCTGACTTCTAATTGTTTTCATTCTATGATGCATCTGTTTATTATCAAATAGTGTCTCTTTATAATTTTCATGTTTGATGTTATTCTTAATAATATTCTTACTAATACCTTTTGCTGTTTTTCCTCCTTTCTGATCATCTTTAATATAGCTATACATCTTCGATCTCAGTCCTACGAATTCACATATTGGGACTCCAGCAGCCTCATCTTTCATCTTACCAATTACTTTTTTATTGGTCTTATCGGAGAATGGCGAGCTTTCAGGATAGTCACTGTTATCGAATTTATTTTTATCCTTCCAGAAATTTCTATAGATGTCATGGGTTCCAATTTCATAGGTCAGTGAGTCTGTGTCTGTGAATAATAATTTTGCTTCATCTCCATATTTCTCTTTGATGTAGTTGTAATGGAAATCGTACATCAGTGTCTTGCTAAGGTCTAGAATACACATCCCCACGTATGCTGGCCGGTGTAAAGTAAGTGTTTCTTTTATCTTATGAACAGCTACTAGATTTTCATTGAAGATTTTACTGCTAACATAAGTGGGTTTACTAGCCATTTTCAATAGCTTCTTCTCATCAGTCACCAATCTGACGTCTACTCGCTTTCTGAGGTTTTCCATCGTTTTGCCAAATACACTGTTATTCATCAGCTTGAAAAAGTCTTTCTCAAAGGCATTTTTAGCATTGTTACGTTTTTCAGTATTGAAATCAATATATTGCCTAAGCCACGCAGACTGATTGAATTCTAACACTCGATGGATTTTAGTTATTTTCAAACCGAGATCAGTATATAATTGGAGGTTCCTATAATGGAGCACGTATTTTTCTTTGTTGCTTAATGTTGGTATCAGTTTATGTACCAGACCAGTTGATATTTTATATTTCTTCGCGATGTTTCTACAATAATCTGATAGCATGTCCCCAGTCACTTTGACCTTTTCCGGTCCAAGTGGATAATCATTGTGAAGATCATGCAACTCCTGGGGGTATTCTAAATCAACTTCAAGTATCAAACCTTTGTTGCTGTCTTCTTTATACTTAGCCAGGTCTAAATTATTGATCTGTTTTTGTGTCATCCATCTGAATCCGCCTTTTGGTAAATATTGACTCATAGCCCAACCATACAAATTATTAGCATCAAGATACACGATGTACTTCGAGGGCGCCTTCTCGTCATACTCTTTCATGTATTTATTATTTGCTTTACCGTAACGGTTGGCTATATAGCTGATTCCTCCACGCATACCCTTTTCAATGAACTGGAACATATCAATGTCTGTCATCAATTCTAATTTTATGTCAGTCATTTTCAGCATGGCATCCCAAGATAAACCAGGAGATGTGAAATAGTGACACGGGTCCAGTTTATAGTACTCAAGGCATGTTTTTCTGAAGTTTTCAAATACATCAGCCAGTAGGAGTACATCTGTTTTAAGGTACAGGTCATGATAATCACCCATGTTTTTCAAAGAGAATGCTTTCCAAACAGTCTGAGCATGCGTATAGTCTTCATCTGATATATGCTCATCACTTAGTATGCTATAGAATTCTTCTTTTGAGGGAAGCTTCTGATTGAATTGATCGAAACTGTCCATGTAGTCGTAAGGATAAACACCTTTCTGTGCCATCAGATAAAGATCCTTTCCCTTGAACTCTTGTGAGGTGAATTTTAAGGCTTCTTTTGGTAGATTGCCTACAAGTTTTTCCAAACTGGAGCTCATGAACTGGAAACTATCAATGAAGGTCAAGTGGTTGCCAAGCATGAAAGCCATATACTTCTCCATGTTATTTGGGATAGCATTGATGTTCATTTGACAGTCTTCACCTTTCTTGTTTTTGTAAGTGTGCTTCTTAACAATGGCTCCAATCTCCTGCATAATAAAATGACTATCATAGCCTCTCAGATTGTGGAATATAACAGGTATTTTTATTTCTTCTGGGTTCACTCTGAGTTTCAGATTACAATCTTGGTGAGCAGAACCTCTATACTTGCCGCTAATGTGACAATGATCTCGGACTCTAATATCCTTTTCAGTATATTTCTTATCACAGATGTGACAAACTTTGGCTTTTCGGAATTTCTCTTCATCATCTTTAGTCATTTTCAATGGTTTGTTAAAATTTTTTTTCACAACATTCTTGCAATATTTGACCTCCTCCAGCATAGCTTTCATGAATTTATACACAGCCTTTTCACCCCTGTATATTACTGCTGGTTTGCTGTATTTATCATCATAACAACAAACTACTTTATAGCCGTGGCCACAGTCAGTATGCTTCTGATAGGCTTCAGTGTATGATTTATCACTATTGGGTTGGCAACCGTGTATTTTTTTCAGTGATGGCCTCAAAATCAGCATAGATCACAAATGGTACCTGCTGTTGTTTATGAAAGTTGTTGAATTTCAGTATGTTGTTATCTTTGTTTGGCATTTTTATTGCCTGTGTGCCATTTACTTGCATGCAGTTGCCCTTGTGATCATTCAGAACCCTTTCAGAGCTGAAACACTGTAAGCAATGCATACAAAAGTGTTTTCTTTCTTTGTGCTTTGTTTGATTGTACATGAACTTATTGAAATCTTTGATTAGCACATAATGCTTGTTTTCATTTTCAGTTATTAGAAGCAGATTCAAGCAGTCTGCATATTTCTCTTTTGATACATATATTGGATAAGGTTGTTTCTCCTCATAACCGAATACATTGATGTTGATCTCATTTTGTTTCTCTATCTTGTTGTAATGCTTGGTTGCAACTGGGAATTCAACCCCTGAATAATCTAATGTATTGACAAATTTTCTGTCAGTCTTCTTTATTCTCTGTGGGTATTTGTCTTGAGGATTCAAGTGCCTGATATGACACCACATGAAGCACAGATCATCATCATTCTTTATGTTAATCAAACCCTTCGCACTGTTTCTGAGTTCATTCGGTAGTTTAATGTATGAGGAGCCCTTCATTGGCGCATATTTCACAACATTGAGGTAATGGCTGTCAACAGATTCAATTGTCCAACCTGAACCTTCAGATACCCAAACTGCAATCTTATTCATTATTTGGTCTTTTGACAACTGTAGTGATTCAGTTACTTCCAGATTATTCACAATTGTTTGAGCTACACTGTTGAAATATGCGGTTTTGTATTCTATTTCTCCATCAGTCATTTTTGCAAATGTTACCTTGAGTGTTTCAACAAATTTGAGACCTTTAATTTCATTCAACAATTTTATAATATTATATGCAACAGCCTTTCTTGTGTTTTGCAGTTGCGCAAGCGGGTCTTTGTTATTTTTTATACCGATTTCAAAAGATTTTGTGAAGCCCTTCAGAGCTTTCTCTGTTTGCTCTATCTTAGTCCTGGGTGTAGGTGTCTGAATCACCTGTTTGGTTCTGGGGGCTGGGATCGGTCTCTTTTTCAATTGTTCTATTTCTTCCAACCATTCTTTTGGTGGTGCTGGTAATCTTTTTCTTTCGAAGTAATCAACCAATTCTTTGACAGTTGGTCTTTTCGTCCTTGGGGTGGGAATTGGTCTTGTTCTTGGTTTAGGTACAGGTTTTGTGTCATCAACTATAATAACTTTAGGCTTTTTCTGCTGCTTCAACAGCAATTCGATTAGCTTGGATTTGCTCAATTTTTTGAGACTTTTCTTGTCCATATTACTACTAGTTTCGATAATTTTTTCCATTTATAATATATCTATAGTTATTATTTCTTTAAAACATTTCCGTCTGTGTTTAAATATGGTTGAGAATTCAATTAATCCAATTACTGGATCCTTTTGAATTGTAATTATTGAAGAATATTTTTTTGGTGTTTTTTTGTTTTAATATGACAAGATTTTCCTGCCATTGTGTAGTTACGTCCTGTCTTACATATGTTACAGTACCATTCTTTATTTAGCATATAGGTAGTCTTGTGTTTTTTTCTTTCCTCATCACTGAGAACTCTAGGCCTTCCCCGACCTCTCTTGACATTTTGATTCTCCATATATAATCTATATATTTTTATTTTTATATCAATTTAATTTTCTTTTAAATCTTTCCTTCGTGATAAGTATAATTTGCTTTCTTCCAAGTGCTTGGTTATTTCATAAATAAGGTCTTCGAAACAATTGCTCATGATGTACTTACACTTATTTTTCTCATACATTTGCTTCATACTTTTTTGTTTATCTGACACTTGATACACACCAGTTGGACTTTTGAATTCAAGACATAGAGCATTGTATTTTCTAGTGGGATTCAACAGCATTAAATCACACTGTCCAGCCATATATCCTTTCTTATAACTTCTGATTCGCATGTTTGAGCTTATTTGATTTTCACCTAATCCCGCCACCATTAAGGCATCTTCATATTTTTTTCTGATGAATGATACAATCTTGCAGTGCAGATCATTTTCACTTTCAATCGTCAGCATGTTATTACTTCTATCATTGAACTGTTTGTAATATCCCTGTTTTCTGATTGATGGTAATACTTTTGATGTAACCCAATGTTTGAATTTTATGGCTTCTTGTTTTTTGGAAGACAGTATAAGGGAATAAAATCCTGATTCATTTATAAAAAACATTTATAAGACTGTTTGACCTGATGGACACTTTCGGTCCCTCTGCTTCCGACCTGATGGACACTTTCGGTCCCTCTGCTATTCGTCATTATTTTGAGGTCTATCAAGATTTTATCATCAGGTACAACATAATTTCTAACCGCTCTTTGTGGATTTTTATAGTCAAGAATTTTGGCTATATCTCTTCCTCTGAACCAAACGTTATTTTTATCATCAACATAACAGTCTATTGACACATCTAATTCTTTGTTATCGTAGGAATATTTTTGCATTTGTATATTATATTAATTTATTTTTTAATTCATTTTCGACCTGTGTTTAAATATAGTCAGGAATAATAATATTCTTGGCTACATATAATAGCAAATAACAGATATACTGTAGGGTCTACTCACATATATGTTAGATAATTTTCTCTTTATAATATGTCTTTTAAATCCTTGAACGGTATCCAACTGTTAAATTCGTCACTGTAACCCTTCCACTTCACCAAAGCTTGTTTCTTCTTGTAATCTCTGCGAATGACTTTATCAATACGGAAAACATCCTGTCTGGCTTTCAATAATTCAGCTTCATAAAAACTCCCTTCAATATCTTCTCCTCTAAGATCTTTTAGTTTGTATGTTATTGGATTAGTGTACTGGATTTTATCAACTGTAAACACTTCTTCAGTCCAATTTGGTGTATAGCCCTTGTCGAACACATTCCGTTTATACTTGGATATTCGGACCTTGTCACCTTCTTCGCTAAATACACCCTTCTTCACCCTTCTTCGCTAAATAAGGGACTCCATGTTCCAAAAATCCTGTTAGTGCCATATCAGCAGCTGAATCTAGTATGCCCGCCCCTTCAGACGGGCTAATTAGTTTCCCCGATTTCTGACAAATTTAGTCTTTGTGATTCCACATTCAGCACAAGTACATTTCATCACAGTTCGACCATTTTTTGTCTTTTGATATCTTTCACTTCCTGGTACACATTCAGTGACTTTCTTCTGTTTCACACAATATGATTTTACCATTATACATATTGGTTAGATATTTTCTTTAAAAACTTGTTTCACTTCACATATTATTATAACATCTTCGCCGAATTGGTTCTTGAGTACTATCATTATCTTGTCATTAAGAACTACAACAGGTGTTCCAACAACTTGCACAATAATTGTTTCCATATAATTTAGTTAGATATTCTTGAAATAATCTATGATAAACCTGTGATTGACTCTTGTGTCTGTTGGATCAAATTCAGCATTATGTATTGTATTAAGAATGGATCTCCCATTTTGTCTCTCGAGAAGATAGTATAAACACCAATATCCACACAATACTGAATCCCTTTCTTGTATCTCATCACCAGAGTATTCAAGTTGTTTTCCACTTGTAGCCATGTATTTCTGTACTTCTGTTGGCATCATTAAACCGAATGAGTCAAAGTATTCACAGTATCTATCATTTTTGAAATTCCGATAACATACCCAATGAGTACCTGGTCCAATTTTGGAATCAAGATTGACTATCCCACATTCATTGTTTCTCATCAGGTTCGGCAGATTGTCTCTTGAAAATACTCCTCTAAAATGTTTTATTCCAAGTTGTTTAACCCAATTGATTAAATCAAAGTTGGATAAGGGTTTATTTACAAAATGGTTCCTAGTATGGGGATTGAATTGAATGGACTGTTTTTGCCCAGTAGAAGTCCTTTTCCTTTGGTTTTTCTTTTTTTTTTTTTCATTCCCATGCCTATTGGGTTATCCCATGTACCAAAAACAGGAGGGGATTGCCATGGAATCATAGCATGTTTCCCACCACTTTTATTTTTTGCAATGGAATCTGGAACATGAACTGGTAATGACCGTCTTGGACGGCTGCTTTCAACATGCAAACCTTTTCCAGTTAATTTTCTAATTGCTTCTATGGCTAAAGGAATACCAATGCTTGCAAGAATTGACGCAATCCCCCGTCCAGTCTGCGCTTTTGTGGGTCTGATAACAACATCACCACCAGACTGCAATTTGCTCATTATCTGTGATAGCTGTCCTTTTGTGAGCAAGTTACCTAAGCTCAGTAATTGAGGCAGATTATTATTAGGAATCATAAAACCACCTGTTTGTCCACTTCCTTTCTTGCTGCCAAATAATTTGTCAATACCAAGACTACCAAGTTGACTTATTGCACCTGTAGCCAACGCTGGGATAGCTTTTGATGCAGCTCTGGTAGCATAAGGCAGAAGTTTAGTTCCAAGTGAAAAAAGACTGGACCAAAGAGAGCCTCCTTCTACAACTGCTTTTCTGATTTGATTTTTTGATATCTTGATGTCTGAACCTTTTCCTGATCTACTTGATTTAATCAGTTTGTTGATTTGTCTCTTAGTCAACATTAGTTGATCACCACCAGACAATTCACTATGTGTCAACCTGATTGTTACAGGCGAATTTGTTGCATAAGCTTTTGCTAGCTTTTGTTTCTGACCCTGTGAAAGTTTCACTCCATGACGATGATAAGTAGTCATATAATATATGTTTATACTAAATTGTATTTAATATAAAACAATCATTTAATTTAATTATTTAATTTATTTAATTTACATTGATCTCAGAATTAATTTTCCATCAGTCTTTCTCATCTCAATATCCTGCTCATAGAGGACCAGTGCATACACACTGTAATCAGCATTTGTTGCAGCACTCAAAGTGTATTTGAAAGTCAGTTTTGTCATTCCATCTTTAATATCCTGTTTCTGTTTTGTCAGATCGAAATAAACAAAAGGGAATATTGTACCGAAATTGCCCCTGTTGAGAAGGGTACTTTCACTGAAATCGTTTACAGCTTGAACATATTTCAAAACATCTCTAAATACTCTTGTTGGTTCTGTTGATGGTTTATAAAGAACCTCTGGATAATCATTTCCGTTGCCAACCTCAAGATAACAATCAGTCAAAGTTCGGTTATTTGCAACTGAGAATGTGTTATAGAGAAATTTATTGGCTGTCTGATCAGAATCATTAGCATCATTGATGATGAATACAAAGACATGCCTGGGTTTGTTTATTCCTGTGGAAATACGGAAATTGGCTGTCTGCTGTCTTGTTGAATTGCCTCTCTCAACCATTTCTCTCATGTAAGTCCACTTTCTGTTGTCAAGATACTTGCTCATGTATAAGGACTTTCCCGCAGAATTAAAAATAATACGAGGAACAATTAGCTGGAATTAAGTTAGTACCACACGACATTCATCAGCAGCTTGCCAAATCATATTGTCATCACTTTCAAGTGTCAGGTTCAACTCTATTTTTGAGTTAGGCATAAGCTCATCCCAAAAGCTCTTGAAAAAACCGTATCTGTTCAATGCAAGCTCTACATTTACTTCACCAGCTGCACCATTCAACAGTGCTTTGCGAGCTGCGAAACCTTTGTTATAAGTAGCCACCTGGGCAACTCTATCATCAGCTTGTCTTTTGTCGTCAAGATAGAAGAACTCATTGGTTCCCTGACTTACAGCATAACCCTGTGAATACTCAAGCAGTGACTTAATATTTGTGGCCTGGTTAGCGTCTCGGCATTCATAAACATCAATACCATTCATTTTCACATTAATAGTGTTTATAAGAGCGTGAACTGAATTAACGATACCATTTCGATCTCCTGCAGCAATGTCAGCTCCATCTGCAAGCTTCTTTACAATGAAAATAACATTGAAACGGGCATTATACCAGTCAAATGGTGTAGTCTCTCCACTGTTATCAACAACGAAACGGTAACCTGTTTTCCTCTGATGAGCATCGTTTGCTACTACAGTATTAAGTGCTGTCTCTAGTTCGAACACTACATCTTCATATCTTTCGATATATTTTGAGTCACGATAGTTTGACATATATTATTGTGTTAGATAAAAGTTATTTTATTTTACGAGGTCGACCTCTCTTTCTTTTGATTAAACCACCAGTCTGGCTCACACTCTCAGTTCCACTCTTGTTTCCACTTTTTCTCTTTTTCAAAAGTTCTATGATTTTGTCTCCAGCTTTTTTGCCAGCATGTTCACCAATTGTTGTGGCTGCTTTTTTTCCAACTGTTTTGATCATATCAGTCACAATACCTTCACCATGTTGTTCATATTTTTTAAACTCAAACCGTTTCATATACTATTAGGTTTTATAATTCCACACTTCTCAAGAATAACTCAATATACCAATCTATCCCATTTAAATCGACTGGTTGTCTAGAAGAGTCTGTGACATAAAAGCGTATTGAGCTGATTGTATGTGTTGAGACAGGATTCCATGAAAGAAAACGAGGTTTGTAAGTGAAAGGTAAACTTCTAACGAGATCTGTGACTGGTATAACTGCGATTGTATTTGTGCTATTGCCATCAACAATGCTATCTATCACCATATCACAATTGATATAAATTTCATCTACTCCTCTTGTAATATCAGGTAGATTTGTTCCATATTCTGTGGCTGAAACTAATTTTGAATCGAAACCGATAAGTTTTCTGAAATCAACATTCCTCAGATCCACACGATAATTTTCATTGAGTTCAATCAAAATGCGATATGTTGACAAAACGAAATACATGTTAATACCATACAGGAATTTTGATTTGTCTGTTTCAGATGGATTCAGTACATGGCTGTTTTTTCTCATATACTCATGAATGTAACTATCGTCGTATGAATACATCCCGTTAACGAATGTTATTGTTTCCCAGTTTACACCTTTGTCATAGCTGTATTTCATTTGATTATTCCCAAAAATATCTCTGATATTGTACCAACTGTATGTCATATTGATGACATTCACAGCCATTTCATATTTTAAATCATTCGTTAATTTAAGAGGTGTATTGAATCTTTTTTCAAAATCATGACTCTTGCTGACACCAATTTTGTCTCTGTTTTTACTGTTGAATCGTAATGAAATTTCTGTCATATACTTTTACATTAGATATTTCATCATTATTTTATTCAACTCACCGGTTTTCAGGATTCCCAGTCTGTTCAATGTATGCAATATTTTTGTGAATTCATTTTGAACATTTTTGCTGTTGTTGCCGGCTGAAATAGATCCACCAAGTAATTGCAGTCTTGAAAGCATGTCACCCAAAAATCCATCCCTTGAACCCATTGCACCTCTTCTCCTTCCCATGCCTGAACCAATAGTTTGTGCACCTTCCTCAACGGCGTCAATTCTTTTTCGGTACTTTTGCAGTAATTTGATCCTTTGAGTCAAATGATATATCTTTTCTTTGTTTTTATCCCTATTTGTTTTGGTTGTTGATAGATGAGCTTTTTTTCTTCCAACATCTTTGGTTATTTCCCCAATATTTCTTTTATACTCATCGATGTCGATTGTACCATCCATTATCCTTTTCAAAATTGTTGTTGGAGGAGACAATTCATATTCCTGTAATACCTTGACCTCATCAAGTGAAAAACCTTTATCAAGATTCGACTTATATGGTGCTTCTGTTTCAGTCATCATTTTAGGTTTGTAATCAATTGGTAATGTTGTTTTCATAGGTACTGATTCAGGTAATGTGTTTAATAGCATAAGATCTTCAAAACCAGATGTTAAGGCTTTTTGATTTTTTTTCAACTGTTCGATGACTTCATCCTGTTTTTTGTCGACACTTTCTTTCACACTCTTCTGGACATCAATAGAGGGTTTCAGCAATTCTGATGTTGTATCATATGCATCCTGTTTTCTGTATTCATAAGTCTTGATAACATCACGAACTTCTCTTGTTTTGTTTCCAGCTTCAATTCCACTTTTAAGAAGCCTTTTCATTCGTTCTATATCCATATACAATTGTGTTAGACTAATCTAAACTATTTACATATGGAAATCCCTAATTATGATATTCAGGGTTCAAAGAATTCATTCAGACAGTTGTATCCGTATATGCCAAAAGACACTTTCAGGATGCTGCTGGCTGGTAATTCTGGATCTGGAAAGACAACATTGTTCATGCATCTGATTATAGAACCATTGGTTTATTATGATCAGATACATCTTTATGCAAAAAATTTAGATCAAGACAAATATCAATATCTTCGGAAAGTAATGGATGAAATAAGCAGTCACATTGGATATCCTGCCTTGGTTTGCAGTCAAGAAGAGATATTGCCAGTTGAACAAATAAAAGACACAGATTTGCAGCGATTGGTTGTTTTTGATGATTTCGTGACTGACAAGAAACAAGATCAAATCATAAGCTATTTCATTCAGGGGAGACACAAGAACTGTTCAGTCATATATCTCACACAATCATTCTATGGCTGTCCAAAATCAATCAGACTCAATTGCAGTCACTTCTGCCTTTATGATTTCCCATCCTCAAGAGAAAGGAACTTGATTTCACAAGAACTTGGAATCGACAAGAAGAAATACATTGAAGCAACCAAAAAACCATATTCCTTCTGTTATGTTGACAAGCCGATGAAGACAATCAAGAGAAATTTTTATGGTGCAGTTTAATCTAATCTAATATTATATGGCAATCAATAATTTCCAAGATGTTGAAAAACAGGAGAATCCAAAAACAGAAAGAATCGAAAAATTAACTTCAATCAAACCTTCTGATGTTGAAACACCATTTGAAATCGCTGAAAAAATCAAAATGGAAGTATACAGGAGGACACAAAAAGTATTGAAAAACAATAAGAGACTACCTGTCATCTATGAAACCATACCACCTGAATTCTTGGAAGATGAAAGCAGTGATGAAGAAGATTAATCTAACAAGATGATATAATGGGAGTTTTTAATTCTCCACTAGATCAAGATAAAATGAAAACTGGAACTGGTGAAAGAGGCCCAGCTGGTCCAATTGGTCCCAAAGGTGAAAAAGGTGATAGAGGTCCAAAAGGTAATACAGGTGCAATTGGTCCACAAGGAGCTACTGGAGCTGTTGGTCCCAAAGGTGATGGATTTAGATTAACACAAGATGGTAATTATGACATTGAAAATAAACGTTTGACAAATGTTGGTGATCCAGTAAATCATTATGATTCTGCTAACTTGGGATATGTCAATGATGCTGTTTTATCAATTGAAGGAACACGTGTTAATCCATTTAAATTTCTTCTTGAAGATGTGTCAAAAACAACTATTCTTAGAAATGCGAATAATCTGCAATTGGAAAATTTTAATAAAAGCCCTTACTCAATAAATAAAAAAGCCTTGTCTTTTGTTATTCCTACTGCTGGTCTTACAACTGTTCTTCGTTTTGATTTGTCACAATTGGAAGTTTCAAAGTACACTTTAGTTGTTGAGTTTTATACTGATGGTAACCCAAATAATGCAACAGTCGATGACGACAATCTGTCATCTAATTTAATTGAAAGAAAGGATTCGATAAAAAGAGCATTTCCAAAGACTCATCTTGTCGATGGTTATCTTAAGAGAATATTCTTCCTTGAAAAAACGAGAGTTGGTCAGACATCAATGGAATTATTGTTGATCTCACCATATTTATCAAATAATGCCAAACATCATGTCATAGTTTATGGTGTTTATGGATTTTCTAATATCATTTTATCACATATTCACGACCCAGCTTTTGAAATAGAAGAAGGAAGAATTGTATTTGATCGTGAGGTTAAAATGAGTTTTCGTAGAATAGTCAATGTTGGACGCCCTATATTACAACAAGACTGTGCAAATAAAAAATACGTTGATGATGGTGTAAGAGGTAAAGTGAGTACAACATATCTCAATAATAACTTTGTGAAAAAAGATGGAAGCGTTACAATGACTTCTGATTTGAATCTTGGAGGTAATAAATTGACTAATGTAGCAGCGCCAACAGCAAACAATGATTCAGCCACAAAGGGGTATGTTGATACTGAAATTGCTGGAATTACTGGCATTGATGTTTCTCCATTTCTTAAAAAAGATGGAAGTGTTGCAATGACTGGTGATCTTGACATGGGTGACAATAAAATGACAAATGTTGGATCTCCAAACTCTGATAAAGATTCTGCCAACAAAAAGTATGTTGATGACCTTGTTTTTTCAGCATCAGGAGCTCAACGCAACCCATTCGCTTTTCTGTTAAAAGACAAATCCAAGTCTTCTGTAGTTAGTGATGCAACAAACCTTCAAATTGAGAATTTTGATAGATCACCATACCACATAAACAAGTCCTCATTGTCTTTTATCATTTCACATAGTGGTAACTTTACATCCAAAATTCGTTTCAATGTGGCATCTTTGAGAAATGGACGGTACACATTTGTTACTGAGTTTTTCTCACCCTCAGACCCAAGAAGTGCAACAGTCGATTTAACCCTTCCAACTGTAAATATACGAGATGCGGGACAGCCGTTTCAAAAACCTTTTCCCCAAACTCCACACGTTGATGGTTATATGAAGAAGCTTTTCCGAATCGAAAAAACCAGTGGTGGGCAAGCGGCAATACAGGTGGAACTTTCCAGCACTGCTCCTGCGTCTAACACCAAAACACATATCATCGTTTATGGGGCCTATGGCTATCATACCAATTTGTCTTACTTTCTCCATGACCCAGCGTATGAAATTGAAAACGGCCATGTTGCGTTTGGTAGTAATATTGACATGAAATTAAACAAAATCATCAACCTGCAGGATAACCCCACAAACCCACAAGACGCTGTAAACAAAAGTTATGTGGACCAGAGGTTGCAAACCAAACTCGATACGATTGCACAACAAAATCTAAATATGAACAACAATGCCATTACAGATCTTGCTCCACCTGTCCACCCAGACGACGCAGCGACGAAAAGATATACTGACGAATATTTTCTTCGAAGAGAAGGTTCAACTGCAATGTATGGTAATTTGAACATGGGTGGAAATAGAGTGACGAATTTAGCGGACGTGGTGAATGAAACTGATGCAGTGAACTTTAGAGTTTTAAATCAAGCTGGAATAGCTATTAGAGCGAACACTTTATTATTGAATGGAACAAATGCGATGGCAGCAGATATGAAACTTGGAGGGCATAAAATCATTAACTTAAAAGAGGGAACAAATAAAACCGATGCCGTAAATTTAGATCAATTAGAAAAAAGTCATATTTCATCTGCTTCTCATCCAAAGAATGCTTTCAAATATTTGATGAATGATATCGATGAAGTCAGTACTGAATATGGCTTGAAAGTCAATGGATATGTCAATTTACCTCGTTCACCGCATTTGATTTCAAAAAAGGTCATTGATATAGACTTGAATAAAGAAGCTAATCATATTTACAGAGCTAGAATTGGATTTAATATGTACACAATAAAAGACGGAAAATACACATTTATTCTTGAATGGCTATTTCCTGATTATGAAGGAATGAATCTTAGTAGTGTAACATTCAGTGCAACTGGTGGAATTACAATTCATAAAACTGTAGGGAGAAAATTTGATAACAGAAATGAAGATCATTCGAGATATTTATTATGGATTGAAAAACCTTCAGTAAGTTCACCTCCTGAATATTTATATTGTACGATTCATATTAATGCTAACCCAACTTATCCAAATAAGTACAAAGTTCATTGTGTTGCATATGGTATTGATTTTGAAGCTGTAGACGTTCCATCAAGTGTTTACGACTTCGCAGAAGCTTATAAAATCGTGAATGAAAAAATGCAATTACAAACTGATTTAGATTTGAATGGACATGCCTTGATTAATAATTCATCAAACTTATTTGACGGTCAAAATGGTGAATTGACAATGCTAAATAATATTAATATGAACAGCTTTCTTATAAGTGAGGCTAAACTTGGTGGTGATTTAAATCTGAATGGCTATAGAATTCATAATAATAGTTTGAATCTATTTCGTTCAAGCGTTACAGGTGTAATCATGGAAACAGCTCTCGATTTGGGTGGATTTGCTCTTTACCAGCCGAAATTAGGAGGTGATCTAGATTTGAATGGGAATGGAATAATCGGTCAAATACAATATTTAAATTGCTCTGTCAAAGCCAAACAAGGACATAATAAGAATGCTTTAAAGCCTGTATTGATAAATGGCTCTGATTTTTTAGTCATTCATAACAATAACTTTCATATCAAGAATATGTATGTAATACAAGGAACAAAACCCGGAATATTTTATTTCAAGACAAAAGCTGAAGGTGGTAGGCCTTTGCCATTACCAGCAACAATTTTTGAATACAGACATAATACTATGAGTAGAAACATCGCAACGGTTAACGTCAATAAATCATTATCGAGAGGCTATCTTATAATTGACTATTCACATCCCAATAGTGGAGAATTTGATACAGCATTCACACTTGAAGTAGTCATGAATTAATCTAAAATAATAATATATGGGAGTTTTTAATTCTCCACAAAATCAAGATAATAAAGGTGATACTGGTGCAATTGGTCCTAAAGGTGAGAGAGGTGATAAAGGAATTGGTTTTACATTAACACAAGATGGTCACTATGATCTTGGAAACAAACATTTGACTAATGTAAAAGCAGGCAATGATTCTGATCATGTTGTTATCAAATCACAAGTTTCTGATATTGTCAGAGATAGTTTTTTAGATTTATGGGTTTCTGAATTCATTAGATTATACTCTAAATGTACTTATCAAATCGACAGAGCGAATAATAATTTTGTAGATATGAATGCAGACAGAAAAGTTGAAACATTATATGATCTCTCAAATGAAGAAAATAATGCAACTCAATCAACTTTAAACATAAGACCCACTGTTTGTACCAAAGCTAATAAACATAATGGTCGTTATTATTTAGACTTTAATGGATCACAGAGAATGATAAGTCAAATCAATTTAAATAATGATGTTGTTAATATCTTCATTGTTTATAAATTAAATTCAAATACAGGTGGAAGTCCATGGAAAAATGGTCTTTTTGGTCATGATAATAGAGGTTATGATAAGTTTGTCAGCTATTACAATGGTTCAAATTTAGTTATAAGTGGTGTTGACCAATCAAATTGTGTATATTTTGGTTCAGCAGCATCTATACAAAGTTTCAGAAAAATAGCAGATTATTCAGTAAATGATTTGGGTCAAATAAATGTTTGGCACTGCTTGTCTGTTCACTGGGATAATTTATCTTCTCCAAAAACAAACACAAGTAAAATCTATTGGAATAAAAAACATATTGGAAGTTTTACAGCGGCTAACAGAAGTGGTAGTCGGCAAATGACTTTTGGTGATTTGGATCCTAGCTCCATCGCACCTCTTGACGGTAGTGTTATTTTTTTCTGTGTGTACTTGGATTCTATATTAGACGAAAAAACAATTTCAGATCATCATCAAATTTTAATCCAACGATATAATATAAATGAACAAAATAATTAGATACGTAAGATGGTTTATTCGGGATGCCGAACGGAAAAACCCTGGTGTTGACAAGAGGATTTTGAAATCAGCTTTGGTTTATCAGTTTCTATATCACAAACATTTTAACAAGTATGTTGAGGTGAGAGATATCCTTTTGGAGCATGAAGACATTGGATTAATTGGATATGGTGATGGTTGCCTGACACATTTGTTGGAGCATACTCTTGGATGGATTAATGTGTTGCAAACACATGCAATATTACATGATGCTTTCGGTCGATTCTACGTCAAACATTCACTTGACAGAGGATATTCTTATGCTTTCCCCCGTTTCATGACAACGAAATTGAACAAATTGTCACCTCTAAGTGGACAATTGTCTGGTTTGTGGTACTGCGTGTTGAACAGAATCGTTATATAAGCATATTGTATGAAAGACAGAAAGAGCATATTCAACTGGAACCATATTTCAGGTGAATTAACAGAAGATCAGGTAAATGAATTAAAATCCTATTACCGAACATATCACAGAAAGTGTTGGGCTCATAAACAGGCTGTTAAACGGTTCAAAAAATGGAAATTACTGGGGAATTCCTTGTCCATCATCTTTGCAACTGGGGGTCTCGCCACAAGTGTGGCAACAGGTGGTGTTAGTTTGGTAGCCATCAGTACAGCAGCACTTTTGATACAAGGGTGGATGAAGCATAAAAACCTAGATTTGAAAATCCAGAATTGCACATATGCTTATCAAAGCTACCAACATCTACTCAATTCAATAAAAGACAAGTTGAGAAGTGGTGATTTTGATGCTTCAAGTATACAAATCTCAATGAAGAATATCGATGATTATGTGACTGACAATAGTCCAATTATTGATAAGTACCTACAGAAATATGATGAAAAATTCACTGCTTGATAATACGAATAATCTTATCAAATCTCAACAATAGAATCTCAACCCAATATTGATCATAAAATCCAAGCGTCTTTTTTGATCTAGTAACTATTATTTTATCAAATGGAAGATCAAGCATTAAAAATATTTGCTTAAGCATAAATTTCATACTTATCATCCTTTTACGATTCTTATTCACCAAAGGAAGGACAGTGTCTATCTCTTCGAATATTTTCAATATTTTGCCTTTATCTTTTACAGAAATTTGAAGTCTATTCTTGCGACATATACCATTTATCACATTTTCAATATGGTACTTCCGATGATATACAGATTTTCGCCGTATTTTATACATATTATTATGAAAGTCAACGTACTCTTTACAATAATCATAACCATGAACTGAACCACAATTTAGACAAACATTTTCACCATCATCGTTAAACATTTTCTGATTATCACAGCAAGGTGCTTTCACACTTTTAACAACTTTGACCAATAGCTGATCACAAAAATAACATGACAATTCTCCCATATTCTTTAATTCATTGTGGATTACTGAATTACAACTCATTCTATAATATTATGTGATATTTTATTTTTATGTAACCATCGGATGGTTCCACGTGAGAAATAATAGCTATAGGCGATAACTCATTTCCTGTTTTTCCGAGAATGTCACGCTTGGTGATTTTTCCGAGAAAGTCACGCATTTTAATAAACTATAGATGAAGTGTGCAGACCTTGGTTCCATCAGATTGAGCAACTATATATTCCATCAAATTAAATAACTATATATTCCATCAAATTAAATAACTATATATTCCATCAAATTAAATAACTATATATTCCATCAAATTAAATAACTATATATTCCATCAAATTAAATAACTATATATTCCAGAATACGAGACCAGAAGGCAGTAGTATAGTGTTTGGGGAAAACGAGATCAATTGATTTCGTACCCCCAAACACTATACTACTCATGTATGATTAATTTCATATATCATTCACACTCATTTCTTTCAGGGGAACATATGAACCCACAATTGACCTGCTCCCAACGTCAGTGGCTTCATAGCTCAGTTGGTTAGAGCATCGCACCGGTAATCGCGAGGTCACGGGTTCGAACCCCGTTGAAGTCCTGAATTTTTTTCAGGCTTCTTTTCGCAATTGCATAAATTGCGTTCACAACTGCGAGGATCATTCTTCATTTGATAAAATGTTTTGGTGGTTAGTGAAGGATATTGACTAAGAAGCAAAGCGGCTAGGTATATATCCACCACGTTAATCAACACCCCCTTGTTTTCTCTAAAAATAAAGACAAGAACAATATTGTGTGGCTGAAAATGGGGAAGTGGGTGACAAAGTGCTCAACTGATATTTTAGCCCCATGAACCCCTGGAGTGTCAAGAAAACAAAACCTACTGCACCAGGGATGCACACAATGGATGAAGAGGAATGAGTTGGCCTTCTCTCAGGAACATTGTGAGCATTCTCGGGTGGACAAGAGGGAGTTAGACCTCCTCTCTGATTGGAAGGGCTAACCTAACTCCACCGAGTAGAGATTGGAGGGAACTGTGCCTCCGAAAATCGAGTCTATGTGGGCAAACTTTTGACGAGAGGAGTACTTCATGCCCGTTCTGTGTTTATTTGACCGCCTAAACATAACTTAAAACGAAAGGTAGCGCTATAAATCGACGGCATAACTTGGGAATAAAACTCTACATTTAAAGCATTAATACTGGACTAAGAAAGCGATCAACAATTGGATCTTCATTTGAATAGTTAACATACCTAAGCAAACTGAAAAATTAACGTATCTAAGCCGATTTCTAATACAAACGAACCTACAGTAAGTGTAGTACTGAGTTTCACTACAACCTAAACTGTTCATTCAATCAATTAACATATCTGAACCAACTCAAGTTCGGTTTAGTTGAAGTGTACACAAAGCAAGCTCGAAGGAGTATTTAGCTGGTAGGAGTCCTATAAATCATACCAAGAATTAACTAAGCCATAAAGGGCCTGTTTACATGGAGGGAGGGTGCCCCGGCTAACCAAGTTACCCGGCAAGGAGGGCAAAAACATAGTTCGCCTTTACATGCAACTCACCGGCGGGATAGTCAGCGGGCTATTTTTAGATCGGCCGTGAGAACAGCAAACAAGATGGCGGACGAGGAAATCTTTTTTTAACGGTAAGTTCATTTTGTTGATCGCTTATTCCGTTAGTGGCCGCTTTTTAGTGTGTAGGGTCGTTATTTTGCACTCTGGTAATCGATCGTTGTCACCAGGGGTAGTTAACTTTAAAGTTGACCTAAAATTTATCACTGCTTTCACGGTCTTCTCACCTCGGCTAGCCGGGATAACCCGGCACGAACCGTTTACATGGCAAAAAGCTAGCCCGCCTAGAAGGGTGCCCGGGCAAGTAGACAGGGTGCCCCGGGAAGGCGGGCTACCCTGTCTAGCATATAAACGCTTCAATGCGTTTTCTAAAGAAACGTATGAAAAGAGTAGCTCGGTTAGCCGGGTAACCTGGTTAGCCGGGACACCCTCCCTCCATGTAAACAGGCCCTAACACCAACTCAAGTGTGGTGCTTAATCATTCGAAGATTTAAATATTCATTTAAGGAATTTAAAGGCTAACGTTCAGAAACTAACCGAAGTATAGCACTGAGTTGCACTTAATTAAAGGATTTGAGTTTTCATTTAACAACATTCTAGATGTCTGGACAAGCCCCTATGAAAGCTATATTACTGAAAAGTTTGAGCAAGCAAGAGCTTTGGATGGAAGGGAACAAAAAATATTACGTACCAAAATGGCGCACTGTTGTTTATCTCGTGTAGAAAGGTGGCAAGGTTCATTCTGATTGAATGATTTGCAAGGTTCTCATGTGAGGTCACCCTGAGGTTAGTGACTGGATATTTGGAGAAAGCTAATACTTCAAAATAGAAAACTGAAATTAATTTCCCACATTAAATTAACTGTGATTTTACCGACACCGAGGTGAATGGCTGTTTGAAGTATATACCACACCTGTCCAGTGAATATCCAGCTGCCCAATAAGCTACTTTTAGTCCTTTACGAAAATTGCCAACACTATTCCCGGGCTTCAGTTGCCAATCAGAGGACCCAAAAAGCACTATTTACTTGTGTGGTATAACCTGAATATTTTTTTTGTTAAAACGCTGCTCAAGACACCTTTAAGGAGGCTCGCATCAGAGTATACCTATTCAAATCAAAATTTCCTACGGAATACAAGCTTTGATTCCTTGGCACTACAACACCTTTTCGACATATGATCAAAGTTTATTTTCTCAAAGGTTTCCAAGTGACAGCTGTTACCATAGCAACGATAATGCATGGCCGCTCATTTTCAAAAAGGTCAATTATCTCAAAATCCGGTCAGGCACTTCATATAGAACTTCAAAAGTGTAAATGCTTCAAGTCCCACAACTTGTAGGCCAAATTCGAAAAAAAAATCTGTATGTGCGTTTTCAAGTAAATTGCAAATAAAATATCAAAGGCTGGTTTTGCTCATTCCCACACTTTTCTTCAAGCTTTACAAGGAATGTTCAACTCTTACACTTTTCTTCTCTCTCCAAGGAATAGACCTTATTTTTAGCTTGTAGGTTTTGTTTTCCCAATGTAGACCATGTGATTTTACCCTAAAGAACTGTTTCTTTGAAATTTTGCCTTATTTATGTGCATGTGTATGCATAATTTATGAAAAGACAAAGGACGAATCCCCTTGGGAAGATCACACGGTCTACATTGGGAAAACAAAATCTACAAGCTAAAAAAGTCCATTATCATGGTAGCAAAGCATTAATTTTTCAATTTACATTTAATTGAGCCTCTTAGGTGGCTGTGACAGTTGATATTTAAGTACAGAAACAGCTAAATTCATGCAAATTTCGAGCTTTTTTACTTGTCCGTGCTTTTAAATATTTTACAATCACACCCACCTAGGAAGCTCAATGCCGGTGAATTTAAATGTTTTGCTACCATGATAATTCCTTGAACAGAGAAAAAAAATGCAAAAGCATAATATTTCCCTGCAAAGCTTGAAGAAAAATTCAGGAATGACAAACCCGGCCTTCACAACTTTATTTGCAATTTACTTGAAAATGCCCTTCCAGATTTTTTGGTATTTGGCCCACACGTTGCAGGACTTGAGTAGTTTATACTTGAGTAATTTCATTATGGAGTGTCTGACTGGAATGCAAGATAAGTGGCCTTTTTCAAAATGAGCAACCATGGGTTACTGTTGTTATGATAACATGGTTCCTTGGAAATTGGTGAGAAAACAAACTTTGTTCATATGTCGAAAAGATATTGTTGTGTCAAGGAAATGGAAGCTTGGCTTCTATAGGAAATGTCGATTTCAACAGGTACACCCTAAATCCAAAAAACCTGATGCAAGCCTCCTTAACCCATTGGCTACCGCAGGTTTTTACATTTTCGGAGTGATTTTCCACCTATAAACGATGAATAGCAATTCGTGACTCTTTATTTGAACTACCAGGGAAAAGTGGTGCTGTCCTAAGCCACTGGAGGCTCAAGGTTTCTGAAAACGTCATTTTGACGTAGTTTTTTTTTATCCGTGAAGCGACAGCAATGGCCCAAGTTCGGTTTGCTTGCGATTTCTGCTAAATTTACAGCCATTTTTCATCTTTAGCGGCTGCCTGATGAGCATCATTAAGCGTGACGGTAGCTAAGAGTCCACTTTCTCAAAGAATCGAGCAAGGTGATGTACTTTGTTGTTGAATTTGGCTTGTTACTCGACGAACTGGGAATTTGGCCGGTCGAACACTTAGTACCTTTGGGACTCGACTATTGATGAATTTCTGGACCTACCGCCACATATTTTGGAATTTCTGTGTACTGAAGATGACCACGAGCAGGAATTTTGGCGGTAGGTCGGAGTGGCTGTATGTGAAAGAATTGGGGGAAGGAACGGGCGCTGTCAAAAATTGTCGTTAGTTCCCAGCATGCAATGCGCTCAAGATGTGGAAAATGTCGGGAAGGTCCGAATGCACTGGAACAAAAGGCTGTATCTACGCTCGGGAGAAGAATATGAACAAAAAAAGTCATTTCTAAGCTAGAAAAAGGACTGAATTTCGTTATGATGGTTGAGTTTTGGTTTTTCGACGATGATTTCCCTAAAAAAACATGAAGACAAAAAGGGGCATTTTTGTTGTTTCTCTTTGACGTTAAAAACGGCCAGTTTCGTTCTTGTCCAAACTCAAAAGGCCATATTTGGTAAAAATCGCTACGTTTCCTGCATTTATTGGATATCCAAATTTAAAGGGCATTCCATTTCGTGCTCACAACTAACAGTTAAGGTAATATTCGTGCGATTGAGAGAGTTGCAATGTTTTGAAGCATGGGAGTTTTTTACGGCCGGTTTTGGCCGGCACGGGTGCCAATGGGTTAATACAATGTTTCTATAACTCAAATGTTCAGTATGTAATAGATGTTATGAGGTTCAATATAAAGTTTTAAATACAGTATGTTAAAGGCTTAACAGCTCCTCCTGATTAGAAATCTTAAAGAACTATCATGCCGAGGGGAGTTGGGTAGGATATACCGACACAGCACAAAAAACAAAAACAAAATAAAAATAAAAAGAGTTCAACCATTTATAAGAAATGGATAGCCCCAGGCTGTCTGATTAACAATAAGAACTAGTGGGCTTGCCAAAGGCCACCCTGCCCACTCAGTCAATAATTTCATATTAAATCAGGGATTGAGAATGGCGGGTCCTTTTTCAGTCTCTGTGGCTGACATAACAAGGTACTTCATGTAACAATAACACAAAAAATATTAATGTTAAGATGAATTCTACATAGAATCAGTTTGGCTTAAACAGAATAATCACATGTGAAACTTTACATTTTTCAATCCATACCTGATGAGCTTGCTAACCAAAGCCGGGTACAGCTGTAAGTGGCACTCAAAGCATTATCGAACTCTTCACTGTCAACATCACTTGCACTATCAGCAACAAATTCCTAACAACAAGATAGTGCATTAAAATTCACTCAGCCTTCTGGAATATTTAGGTTTGATGGATTAAATTTTAAGCAAGTGCTCATACTGATTGCTTAGTTAAGGCCTGCCGGTGACTTATCTGAAATATTCCAGTTAGCATAAAATTGGTCTTTACTGGGTCTGCATTTCATGTCATTTGTCATGGAGAGGTGGACACAGATAGAACATTACTTCACTTCACTTCACTTTACCTCAATAATTTATAATATACAATTTAGAAAAATACACAACCCGCATGTAGCAAAGCTAATCGAGGCAGGTTGTGTAACTTGTATTAGTATGGTGTGATCAACCTGGGTTAAGGGTTAAGTCCTAAAAACAGACAATTGTTGCTCCAAGCAGAAGTCCTCTTCAGAGTTAAGTGGTGTGATCCAGCCAGATGACTCATTCACACTCAGGCTTTTGAAACATCAGTAAAAAAAAAAAAAAAAAACAGTACTATTCACGACTACATGTACCCATGACATAATGCAGACAGAACCAGCAGTACGTTTCAAATCTCTTTGTCCATGAGTGAAATGAACAAAAATTAATAGGAAGATGCAAACATTTTTCAAGAAAATTTGTTTTATCAACGGAGTTGATAATGTAAATTGACCACCGTACAGGGATTCGATTAGCTGACGTTTTGAGCGTTAGCCCTTTGTCGGAGCAAGTTCTTTTTTCTTTCCAAAATGCTCCACAACAGACCGTCTGTAACTTGTTCTTTGTGACGAATTCTGTAGTGATTTCATTGCCTTGGTCTCTACAGTACAATCATTTTGTAACAAATCATGATTAACAAATTGTAAATTTGGAAGAGAAAAGGTGAAATTTAATCTCTGTAATACTTCCCAGACCTTCAAAGCCAGAGCACTAAAAAGGTTTCAAAATGAGATATTCTAGTAGGTAGTAATATAATAATTATTGTCAAAATTTGAAATAAGTCATAAACCATGATACGTACATCTTTTGTAAAACAAATCTTGCCACATGGTAATAAATTTAAATGTTAATTCTCTTGTTTACTTTGGTCAAATGACAGAAATCAATATTTATAATTAAGTTAATGTCCTATATTAAAATACCGAGACTGAAGATCTTTAAGATTACGTGACTGCCTTTACCTTATCATTGTCACATTCAGCTTTGATTCATGCAAATTGTCCCTAACAGAAAAAAAAATACAAAAAAAATTAACACTGTAAACAGAAAACAAATCGGGCCATAATTTTTCAGCCCAAACTGGGCCGAAATCAACCAAAATAAGGCCTAAAAAGTTCAACCAAAAGTGAACGAAAACGAGCCTCACTGAAACGTAAATGTTTGAGCCACAAAATAAACCAAAATAGAACCCAAATGGCAACCTTACTCGAGTGATGCAAAACTGGGCCAAAATTGGGCTTAAACTACGCCATCATTTTGGCTGAATGGTAACGCGATACTGATATGTGTCGACATGCTGCATATTTCTTTAATCCTGTTCGACCTAACTTTGGCCACATTTGGGCCAAAATTACGCTGTAGTTGAGGCTGATATCCAGCCATTTTGGGGTCAAGATTACGCTCAACAGTAACTCGACACTGGCCTTTACTCGAGATGGGTCGGTTGTTGATGACCACCAAGGCGCCAAAAATAATCTGAAAGGCTAACGTCTGTATAAAATCATAACATAAAACACCAGTATACGCAATGTAAGGGAAGTTTTTTTCTTTAATATTGTCAGCTTATTGATACAGCTATTATAAAATTATAACGCTCAACTGTTAAGGTAAATACATTTGTATTAATCGCTAAGAAGTTAAGCTTAATTTTGTTCAGCTCCGAGAATGCAAGTTTGCTGATGACCACGCAAAAAATTTTCAACCTATTACAATCCAGTGAATTGCACCAACGACAATCATCTAAAGTAAGAGAATTGATTGCCACCAGCTGCCAAATTACAGAATTAATACCAAAGAAACACGGAACAGTTTGCTTCATGGTTGAATCTTAGCTTGTTTGCCAGCTAGGCTAGGTTTGCCGGTATTTCTACAACAAAGAGAGCGGTGAAATTTGCTCACCTACATGTAGATCAGTCTCGATCGGTCTGCTACTTCCCTTTCTTTGGAATCCATAAAATTAGATGGGTGCAAGTTTCCTGGAGGTTACCAGTTCACTTTTACAGCAAACAGTGGGACATCCAAAAGCATCTTTCACATTTTGCAGTTCCCGCCGAAAACAATGCAGAACGCTGCTTGCTTCCACGGAGAAACCCCGACAAAGATGCCGTGAAAATCGCTCCTTTCAAATCGTATGGTATTAATTAATGTCCTGGCAAAATCCAAGGTATATTTCCACACTTTCATCCCGAAATGAAGACACTCCACTTAAAATTTGCGCGCTTTTAGTTTAAACTGAGCAACAGTAAGTTTGACTGAATCACTGGTTGTAACACGAGATGGTCACAAAACGGCAACAATACAGATCTCGTCTCAAATGTCCCATGGGACTGGGACCGTCACGTTCCAACTCCGTGCTACGAGAAATTGAAACTTTTATTCATTCGCAATCGTAATTTTCTTTCCAAAGAATTGTGTCTACTATTTTCTTTTTCTCGATAAAGAATATTTATTGCGGATTGAATTAGGACTCCTCGTGTTTTTGGAACGTGAAAGATTCAGTTTGTTGCTCAACACGTGGAGCGTGCTTTTGTTATCTTTTATCTTGATGAACGACATATGCATTCCAGAGAACTGCCGCATGAAATTAACTTCAAACATGAAGTTGACCTTGCAGTGGACTTATCCTCATGATGTTGGATGGACTTTACTTGGGCTAAATGACAAACTAAAGGAATCCATGTACCGTATGTGATAGGTCATTAGTTGTGTTTTATGATGGCGTGCTACGTCTGCTAAGTTGACAGAATGAGATCTTTGTATTATAAAAAAATACTTAGGTTTCGTTAGCTTCCAGTTAGGTTATAATTTGGTTGATCCCAGTTATTTTGAGGACCGAACAAATGTCAAACTTTCAGTAAGGCCGATAATTAGGCTACCGAGACACAGCTAAACAGCACTCAATCCCACTGAAAAAATTACTCTATTATGTTACTTTAAACCTAACGAAACCTTATTTTTTTACGGTTTAACGTTTTTAACCAAACAAGTTCGATGTTAGGCTTTCGTTTGGTTTGTGTAAGGCGACAGCTTGATTTAGGCCTGAATAAGGCTTTATCAGGCCAGACATGAGTGAGACATTTTCGTACGGAGAAACAGGCAGGTGGCTGGTGGCTGGTGGCTGGGCATCAACGATCGATCGAACGACTCACATATAACGTGTCGGCCTCCGGCTTCTAAAGCGACCTTAATCTACGACTTAAAATTTTTTGCCTGCTTTAAGGTCTTAGCGAGCTCAATGTGAGAGCCTAAATAACAGCCCAAAGTGATTTTGGTTCACATTTGGCTCATTTACTGTCAACCAAATTTATGACCTAAAATATTTTGCCTGCTTTTGGTCGTTTTTGGTTCACGGCAAACACAATAGCAAACAAAATTTTTTTGGCTCAGGCTGTTAGGGTCAGTTTTGGTTGGTCTTTTGCCCTATGTTTCCATTTAAGGCCTTTTTAAGGCCTTATTTTGGTTCAGTCAGGCCATAAGATTTCGTACGGGGGGCCACATATTAAAACAAAGTTGTTATTATTAGTGTCGTTGCTATAGTCATTGCAGTAAGGTACACCTCATTTCATCTAGTGGAACACATACATGTAAGCCCAGGAAACTGACCTGCCCCCAAAGCATGTGGCTTCATACAGGTGTAGCTCAGTTAGTAAAACACTGCACCAGTACTGCAGAGGTCATGAGATGAGATAATGATATGAACTTAATATGTAAGAGTGAAGAGTAACCTTTCATTTCACATAGTTCTTCTTTAATTCTTCTTTTAATACTAATAATTAGTATTAAAAGAAGAATTAATGTGATAATTAATTATTAATTATCCAAAAAGTTACAGAAACATAGTCACTGTGGGCCTACTGGGCACTGCTAGAGCACAGCCCTGGTCAGATTACTTTTCTTTTCATTACAACAGTACGTGTACATTACAGTGTGTAAATGTATGTAGCCTGCGAGCAAGCCCTCTATTGACAGATAACAGTGACTCCTTTCCATTCTTCAGCAGTTTTCTTCTCTTTTTTTGGGCCTGCCACTTTTCAACTGCTACCTGTAATCAGTGCCTTGATTCAGGTGTTCCAACTTGGGGGCCATTGATGGCAATCATTAGAAGAAATGACATGCCACCAATCAATTATGATTGATGACAGCCTCATTCGACTTGCCACAAATTTTAAACGTGATCGCATTCCTGGGAACACGTGAAAATAATACCAGAATTCACTGGTACCAGGCAAGGAAGAAAAACTTTTTTCATTCGGTGAAGGATTTCTGTCGACTCTGTGGTTCTTTTAAAGTTGACAAAGTTCAATGCAGAAGCCAGGACCATCACTTTTGAACTGAAAATTTGTTTCAACCAGCTCGGCTGGCTTGATGATCGGTGTTGTTATTAACAGTGAAATATTCGTCTGCATATGATAACCGGTGTTGTTATTAATGGTGAAATAATTATTCCTCTGCATAATTATATATTAAGCGGATCAGTTGCTTTGTGGTTTGTGGTCTATTTACAGTGAAATATTCCTCTGTATATAATATAAATGGGCCATGCAGTTACAGTTGTACTTCCTGGTGCTGTTTATTAAAATGTGAAATACTGCTCCGTATATTATATGAATTGATCAGTGACTTCGCAGTTTAATTGTTAACAGGGAAATATTTTTCCTCAGCATATAAATTCCCACGTGAAAGCAAATTGGACTGAGTTTGCAGCCCTTCTGGATGAAAAATAAAGACCTTACATAAGCTAGCTCTACTCGCCCGTTGTAAGCGCTTTGTATACAGGTAATGATGACCAAGAGCAAGCGCTGCCTTGCCATGTTGGTTTCTTTCCATGAACAAAAAGTCCAGAAGGAAAACTCCACAGCTCAGAAAACAGTAAGGAAAATTTGTTCTTTCAGATGGAAGTGCATGAATACCTGAAACTGGCTAATAAAACCTCCGAAATACAAGCAACATTGACTTGGAAGCAGCTGTAGAATTTCTTACTTCTGGTTAAATTTAATCCATTTCCTCGCTGTCCTGCGGTTTCCGGGGCGGAAACACAGGGCACCCGAGTATTGAGATATTTATAAGCATTATAGGTTATTCAGGATATTACTGACAATAAAAATAAAAGATTTGCCTGATATGTGTTTGTCATTCTTTGGTCATTTTGGAAGGGATCTGTTAGCCCGAAGACGGTTTCTCCGTTCGATTTCAAAACACAATCGCTTCAGGAGCATCGAAAGCTGTAGACGCCATTAACGTCTAGGGATTCAAGTATTAATTATTACATGAAGCTCCCTCCAGGAGCGAGTTTTGGATGTCAATTTTTAAATTTTAATTATAGTAAGAGAGAAAGAGAGTTACTAGTTAAAATTTAAAACTTGACACCTGAAACTCGCTCCTGGTGGGAGCTAATTGTTAATACTTCAAACTTGAGACATTAACATCGTCTCCAACGTGCCTAAAGCAATTGTGTTTTGAAAAAAAAAAACAGAGAAACCATCTACGCACTAACAGATCCCTTCTAAAATGACCAAAGAAAGACACATACATAGGCAAAGCTTTCATTTTTTGTGATAGACACAAAGGTAAATCTTTTTCTTTTTTAGTATGAATAACCTATAAAGCTTATAAATATCTAGTGTTCGGGCTCTCTGTAGTGGACACGAAAATTCTTCAGTCACCGTGACAAGCTCTCCTTCTTTCACCCCCACCCCAATCCTCTCATAGCTCGCGATCTCACAAGACCCCAATAGAAAGCTTGTTCGCAGGCTAAAATATACACATCCAGTTGAACATCTGGAGCAATGAGCTATAATTATGCTACATTTCAGTTTAGCCGTCACCACTTGACGAAGAACTGAACAACCGGTAAGAATGATTAAAAGAACTCTTAAACTTTAATTGCATTTGATGTTCATTGAACACATCCTAATCTTGGGCACCCTGTCATACTAAGCGGTGAGATTTTTTTGTCGTTCGTTCTTGAATTACGTCATAAATGATAATCGTGAGTTCAGCCTTGCTTTGTTTATTTACGTGAAGTTTGACGTTTGACAACAGGCAAACTTAACTAATTTGGGTCGACCTAAACTGCATAGTACGGCTCATGTAAAGTACAGCATTTGACACGATAAGTTGTGGTTGTTTTTATTCTACTGACATCCTTATAATCAAATCCTTATAATCAAAACAGCTCTGTATAAAGTTATAATTATAATACTTAAGAGTAAAGAGCAACCTCAACTTAAGAGAAAAAAATTCCACAGAGAAAGGCATCGCATTGCTGGGGAGGGAGGAGGGGGGGGGGGGGGGGGAATTCTTTTACAAGGTACCAGTCATGGGAAGTCCAGTTTTCCCCACAAAAGTTGTGAACTCTTTGAATAAAAATTAATTTTTGCAAAGTACTGCATGTTGTAAGTCAATACAATACAATCTTAAACTTTCACAAACTTCCTTAACATACGGAAATTAGAATCATAATAAATAATTATCATTATTCTTACTTTCAAAAAATGATTGCACTCAGTTAAAACAAATAATAATGATGATCACTTGATCAACATGAGTCAAAACAGGTGGAAAATGGTCAAAAGATGTCCTTAATTGGCTTATTTGTAATTACTTTCAGCTGGCATATGCATCCTCTATAATGAGTATCAAATTGAGTGACCAATAACTACATAAATGAACAGTAACATTCATCAAGCCAATCCTCAACAGGATTGTTTTTTTTTTTTTTTATAATATTCTACAGTGTGCATTCCTCAAGACATTATAAGCACACTTCTTATGGAAAATACAACAAATGGCATCTAAAATAAATTTTCTGAAGCCTCAGGGTGTTGATGTCCATAGAATGCTTATCTTGAGAATAATAATTATGCTGATGTTGTGCCGTGGGATAGTTACTCTGAACATGATCAGCCTTCAGGGTTTTGAATTATTTTAATTTGCATATTCCTACTGCGTACACAAATAGCACCCCAATAGACCCTATGCAAAAATGGCTGCCTTTAAATTATTATTTTGTGTGTATATTCAAAATAGCCTCACTAACCTCGTTTTTGAAACAAAAATTCTAAAGAATTTCTTATCCCGAACGAGGCTAGTGGGGCTATTTTGAATACAAACAAAATTTTGAATAATTTTAATAAAGGCAACCAGTTTTGCATAGGGTCTGTATGCAGCCACATCATACACAGAGTGTGGGCGAAGAGTGAACAATGTACATGTAATCGAACACGACACACATGGCAACTCTCTTAAATGCCTGCAGTGAACCCTGTTTTAGCAGATTGATTGAAAGAGTACAAACCAAAACGAGACAACCCATTGGTTTTCTGCGAAATTTCTGACAGAATATTCACTTAAATTTGCATTTTAAAGGGTCCCTCCAAGTCGCACAGGTTCCTTGGTTGACTCTAAATTTCATTTTTCATTTTCTTTGTTTACTCCACATTATCATATAAGATTTCTTACACTGACTAGGAATAGAGAAAAAGTGGAGAAGGGCATGATATAGTAGACTAATTATATGTTATATGCCCTTTTAAATTACAATACATAATTTGTTTAGATAAAAAGGGGAAACCTTACTATAAATAGAGGTGATGAGAAACTGAAGGAAAAGACGTTTTACATAGGCGCATGGTAGAAATTAATACTGAGCAAAATAATACTGAAAGAGAGCTCCTTTAATAAATTGTTTTGTGGGTTTTTGGCAAATAGAAATGGGAATATCATTCCATGCAAATACTTTTTGCTGATGTTTATCTCGCATGAAAATACTCTTTGCTGATGTTTACAAGCCTCCATAGAAGCATAATAACCGAGGTGATCGATGCAAATTTAAGGTGATTTATATGTTAAAATTCGGCAGCATGTTTACCGAGTATTCATTCTCGTGTACATGTATTCATCAGTCACGGGTATATTATGAACCAACAAAATCAGTTGGTAGAGCAATTCACTGATATCCCAGAGGTCGTGGGTTTACTTTCACTATACTTTATTTTCACTATGCTTTATTTGCACTACTGCTTAAGTAGTGTTCAAAACAGTTACTGTCATGGTCATTCACATTATCATCTGATGTTTACATGTATGTCCTCAGACAGACGATCACAACAGTACATTTTGTGCTTTTGCTTTGAATGTTTGCTGCATGCGCCAGTGCAGATAGTTTTGAAGATACTCATCAAAAACGAGCAGAATTCTCGTTGGGCCAAATTTTCCTTGTCTTAGATGAATTCTCCCAACTCCATAATGTTTCCGCGGTCTTAGGATTGGTGAACTGTTTCATGGCTTACAGTAAAAGCGAGCTGGGTTTCAAAAAATGCGCTCTTCAAAATTAATGAACAATGGAAACCTCGATGCAGCAGCGTAGAGTTTTTGCTACAAAAAATAATAATCTGCCCCACTGCCCCCCATGAGAATTTTTGACTTCACAGACAGCTCCCTCTTTACATTATAACTTCCACATCTGAACAAGACTCTCCAAACATCAGAGATTTTTCACCTAAGTCCAAAAATACCTCTCGCTTTCTGAACTTCTAGCATGGCAACCTTTCAGAAATGAACCAAGACTAGCAACGGTGTGTCGCTTTTGAGACTTTTTCTTCCACCTTACTCCTAATTTGTACTCCAAAACTAAGAGTCAACTTATATCACTTTGTGATTTCGCAAGCACAGAGAAAACCTTACTGGTTTCTTTCAGAAGAGCTAGTGACTTGCAGGTCTCCAGACTCAGGGATGTCTTTCAACCACCAGGCAAGTAGGCAAACATAATTCAATTCTTAATCAATTAAGCTAGCGATTGAGACCTCGCAGGCACGTAAAATTTCGTATCATAAAACTTAAATTGCTGTTTTTAACCCTTTAACTGCCAAATTCCTTGAGATCTTGGGGCAATTTTCTCAATGCAGGTAATTAAACGGGATTTAGCTGCCCTACATGAAGGGCTCCCTTGAGAGGTCTGCGCTCTAGAATACCGAGGACTCAACTTGTATTGTGACGTCGCCAATTACAACCGTTGTTTTGCTCGCGAGCGTAGCAACGTTTAGTCGGTAAGCACTTGGTTTATAAGTGTGTTTTTGAGCCATTTTCCACTACAGAAGCTCCCAGTCTGGCATCATTAAGCTGGAATGGAGAGTAGCGGCAAATCTCTGAATGAAACCAGGGATGAGGGATAATTTCATGCCGACTGGGATGCCAAAAGTGTTCGTGTCAAAGCGTGGCGGCTCTGAACTTGAGGATGTTTCTCTCGCTGTTCTGCGGTGGATTCTTGGACCTACATGGTGTAGCAAGGCAATTTTGGTGAGATTTGACTTGCAAAGAACATGACTTTTACAATATTTCGCTAGTAGGTCCGAGTGGCTCGACACTTATAAAAAATCTAGAAATTGTTGAAGGCAGGACTTCCATTTCGCTGTGGCATCAAAGTTCCCAGAATGCAATTCAGGTGCCAAAGAGGAATGCAGAGGCTTTCAAAAGTGGTTCGAATGAAATAGCTGATGCTTGACTCACTGTAGGCGCGAGAGGCAGAATGGAAGGTAAATGCTCAGTCATGAGATGAAAGTTTTCTGTCATTAGGAAATTTTGCTTTCAAAAGGAGATTTTAAATTAAAGAGGTTAAAGCAAAGATGTGTGATTTTCGCTTTGCTCAATGGTGCATAAAATGGGCATTTGTGCTTTTGCTTGAAAAGGAACAACGATATGGAAGAGTAATCGAAGGTTATCCTTAGTTAATTTGCCCTTCAGGCCTTAAACAGTTACTGGTTGACACTAGAAACAGGCCATCATAACCAGCTCTTTCAGCATAAGCATTACCAGTTAATAAAACAGAAACAGAAATGCAAACATTTCCTGGATGGTGTGATACATAATACACATACAAGAATTGTTACATACCATATAAAAAATATCATCGGGTAGAAGCAAAGAAAGACGTAAAAGAAGACAGAGTTGATTTTGTGCAGTAAGCCAAGAAGAGCCACCGAAGAACACTGGAGTTTGTACCACCGACTTCCAAAGGCTATCTTAAAATTAAATTTAATCTCCTCAAAGCCAACAAGAAGTTCATAAGGTTATTCCAGGTAGATAGTAGTCTTCATTTTTAATTTGAATTTAATTTTGTACATATTTGGCAAGAATATGAATATATCTATGGCTGTATAGAAAAATTGCATCACCCTAAAACGCCCAGAAATGAGGATGAAAACGAAGGCTTTCGAAAATCAAAAGTGGAGTCTTTAGTAAACGTATTGTTTTAAAAACGCCTCGTTTCTTGTGTGGATAGGTGAAAATGCATGGAAATGATAAAGCTTACATCATCCAATGACCCCAAAACGAATACTTTTGAAAACGCATTAGTGTGGATGACTGAAAACGCTGCAAAAAACGGTAGTGTGTATGTGGATCTATTGATGTACGTTTTCGATGGCATCAAAAACAGATACATGCATGTACTTTTGAAAGCTCATTAGTGTGGATTGCCTTGAAAATGCTGCAAAAACATTAGTGTGGACACCGATCTATTGATACGTTTTATTTTGAAACCAAAAACGGATACTTTTGAAAATGCATTAGTGTGGCCAGGGCCTTATTTGCTGTCATTTAGTTAACTGTATTCTTTTCTTTTGAGGATCAAAAATAAATTTTCAGCTGAAACGTAACTTGTCTTCCAATATCAGAGGACTAGCCTGGTCATGTTTTGCAAATTCCACTTACCTCGTTTGCCAAATTTTCTCTTGATTTTGCCTTCTTTTTTATTAGACACAAAGCTTTACTACACGGTATGATCGTAGGACTGTTTACAATACAGTGCGCACTATCACTATCTGCTGTTACAATGCAGTACTTGTTCTACAT
>JAEMWC010000972.1:0-30000 GCA_016490735.1 Pachyseris speciosa | reverse complement strand
TGATTCCTTTGATTAAAACTGGGCACCTTGTTTGTTGTGCGAGAAACTCAATGGCTACAACAAATGAGCCCAATAATGGACTGCCTTGCCGAACACCTCTCTCAAGAGAAAAGGCTTCTGACACGTGACCATTGTCTATAACACAGCTGGAAATGTTATGATAAAACCATGAATCCACTGGCAAAGCTGGGGGCCGGAGTTAACTGCCTTTGAGGCACCTTTGGATGTAATTCTATTCCACAGAGTCAAAAGCTTTCTCAAAATCTAAAAAGACAGCAACTCCTGGGATGTCGTTCTGCCAAGTGTATTCCATAATAATTATCTGAAATTAACCTGATGCTTTCTCCTATAAACCTTCCTTTTGCGTAGCCTGATTGCCCAGGGTGGATTAGGGTTGGTAGCACCTTTTCTAACGGAGCGCAATAGCTTTTGTCGCGATCTTATAACCTACAGTGTACTTTGGTAGGGATATGGGTCTCCAGTTCTTTAAAGTACAACTAACCCCAAAATATTTTTTTCGCTTAAATAAATCTTTACACCTGTTCGAAACACACCGCGCCTTTTTGCGCCTTTTTTAACCAGATCTTGTCTTTTTATAGGCTGTAAAAGTTACGAATCATCTGTCCCACGACCGAGCTAGTAAGGGGCATGGGTCTATTCCTTACATGACGTCACAAACTGCTTTGCATGCATGTTTACAAAGACTTAATGCGATGGAAATCGGTTTGTGACGTCATGTAAGGAATAGACCCATGCCCTTACTAGCTCGGTCGTGGGACAGATGATGGCTAAATTTCGTAACTTTTGCAGCCTATAAAAAGTCAATATTTGGTTTTAAAAGGCTCAAAACGGCGCAATACGTTTCGTACAGGTGCAAAGATTTATTTAAGCGAAAACAATTTTTTGGGGTTAGGTGCACTTTAAATACTGGGTGTCCTTATCTTTCTTTGCCGGGATCATGCAATGATACAATAACAACTCTTTGGGAAATAGATAAATGCCTATTTTGAAAGCATAATTGAAACTATTGATAACATAGTCACTTATGATGTCCCAGAAAGCAAATAAAATTCTTTTGTTAGCCCATCAGAGCCAGGAGATTTTAATTTATTTGTTATTTTGTTGTTTAGCTTCAGCTTTTGTGCATTCTGTCAGTGTCAACTCTCCCTCGCATGTGCTAGCCATCTCATCAGTTAGTCTAAAATCTACAACAAAAAGTCTCTTAATTCATCGCAGTTAGGGTCTACATGAAATTCCTAGATTTATATAGTTGTTTTAAAAAGTTTCGCTCTTCATTAAGAATTTCTTTTGGATCATTGATCTGGGTGCCATTGATGTTAATTAAAGATGTTATGTGTTTTCATTTATACACAATTGAGTTTTTCTAGAAGTTGAAGAAATATTTGTTACTTTTTTCCTCATGTTCGTAACAGCATAGAATTATACAAAATTAACCTAGCTATGCCTTTTTTTAAACTTTTTCTATGCGGTATCCACTTGACAGGTTTATACAAAAGGTTAAATTTCATTCCATTTGATTGGTCTCTGAAGAATGCGTGACATGTTAGAGATGTCATGCAGTGTGTAGGGGGCTGGAGGACTAGACTGGTTTTGCAAATCATGGTTTTTCTTGCTTTCCCTCCCTAACCCCCTACCTCTCACTTTGTCACTCATCGCAGATACTCCACTATTCTCCACACTTTTCCGGATTTACCGGCTTCGAATTTCACGCTTGAAAGCACAAATAACCGCCGGCAAGCAGGCTATAAGCTGACTGTGACTTCTATTTACACTGAAATCCCGAGAACAATTCCAAATAAATGTCTTGTATTCTCACTTTATGCCATTCTGGCCTCTTACGTTGTCTCATTCAGCTTAGAAACATTAATTTTATATGGGAAAATTTGGAACCAACCAATCAATCTGTGGTGATAATTATATCCATCAGCCACAACCGATACTTCTAACGAACCGAATAGCGGTAAAAATAGGTATTCTCGCCAACCTAAGCTCCACTGCGTCTTGTCAAGTTCGGACGGGTTTAGGTGCAATGCGATCGATTTTTTACCCAAGATCGTGATCCAATCTAATGAAGCCAGAAGATAGAGGTGTCACGAGAGCCAACCGCTCGTTGTGCGAAAGCCAATAAATCAGGAGTGCTCGATGGAGCCGATCTGCAAAATAACCGCTCTGCAGGCCGATTTTGGCTGGCTGGCAAAATGTTTACTGAAATAAACATCTTGCTGGCAGTGTTTTTTAACGAAATCTTGCTAGAATTTGTGTCCGTAATGAGTCTTACTGGCTGACAGGAATCAAAACACGTTATTTCTGGCAGTTGTCTTATTTCAGTTTTCATGCTGGCTGAGAGTACTGATGGCGCACTTTTTCTGCGTGAGATTGAAAATAAAGTTAATGAAAACAAACTGTCCTTGGGCTCGTAACGCAACTTTCAAGAGTCTCAACTTATTGTATAGCATGTGCCCTCAGTTGGCTTCGTATTTTGGTGGATTTTTATCTGCGAGAAGATAGGACTTCGGGGAAAAAACTAAAAGTAAATAACACGGGATACAGATAGAAGCTTTCTGCCCGTCTTGGAACGATCTGACATCCGAAATAAACCATTCGACATATTTTGCCCAAAAATTTAAAGTTAAAATCAATACTTAGCTGGCTGGGTATTTTTCTTCTTTACGCGACTGCTGGCTGGCAAACTGGAAAAATTCCACCCGTGCTGGCTGGCATTTCGTGTTTGTGGCATTTTCAACTTTGCTGGCTCGTTGAGAAACGACACGCTCGTAGCTGGCTGGGATTTTTATTTCTCAAACGTTTTGCTCGCTGGCATTGAAGAGCGGTTTATTTTTTGCCAGGAAAGTTAAATATTAACGAAGATTGACAGGGGGACACTCAGCTAGTGTTTAGTACATCGTACGATAAAAATTCTCAGAAAAGGTCGTTGGGTACTCCTGATAAATTCCCAAGAAGGGTAAGCATCCACTTCGAATCACCAGTAATAGTCCCGTAGATTAATTTCATCTTTTTTGTGTGTTAATTTATCTGCAAACGCTTCCCACCATTTCAAAGGCTGGCTTAGTGACCACGGCTGCTCAACAAAAGGACACTTACACGGAGAGGGATGGTCAATTTTGTCTTGAAAATACCAAAGATACGTGTCTCGGTCAGTTTGAAACCCAACGAAAATACAAATTATCGAAGGTCTCCAAAAACAAACTGATAAACGATAGTATAGGGATGTGCTGGGACAACGCGTAAACGGATTTCTCCCGTCAGACAAAGAATAATTGCATTGCTTAGCTTGTGTTATAACACAGCTAAAGAAAAGCGCGCACTCTGATTGGTCAATTAGCAATGTTTATAAACTAAAATTTCGCCTCATAACATGGCTGCTAAATTAGTGCAGTCAAATTCAATTGCGCGAGCGTGCTTCATATTCCTATTGTGCACGCTGTTGACGTAGCAGAGGGAATTTCTTTTTATAGCGGAGCTCCGCGCGCCAAACTTTCGTCGTGTAACCTGATTAATTTTCGATTTTTGTTTGTATAAACCGGTAAGTATCAGCGTTTGAATGTCTTAGCTGGCTGTGGTAATTTTAGAGTGTACGTGTCTACGAGGGAAAGTGTGTTTTAAGGCAGAAACTCTCGCTCGAGGGAAAAAATGTCGATCAAATGCATGTCTCAAAATCTGGCAGAAAGTTGTCGAAAATCTGTCAAGAAAATGTCAAAAACCAGCTCTTAAAGGTGGGCCCACACGAGGGGATTTGTTGCAGGAACATGTTGCTGCGAAACGTAGCAGGGACACATTTATAAACTGTGCACATTAGGGGTTATCTAGCTGGGACGTGCAGCAGGGACATCGATCAGACATCAATAGATGTTGCAGGGACACATCCCCTTGTGTGTATTGACACTTTTTCTCTCGTGCAACATAAATTTTGCGCAAAATTTGTCCCCGTGCTTCGACGACACCATGAGTTTCGAGGAACACGTCATTGAACTATGCAGGACTGCCTTTTTTCATATCAGGAACATTAGCCGCATACGCCCATGCCTTAGTATTGACTCTACCAAGACACTAGTGCACGCATTAGTAATGTCTCGTTTAGATTACTGTAATGCGCTTCTCTAAGGCCTACCTGATTATCTTATTCAGACTACAATATGTTATGAACGCGACGGCCAAAGTTATCACTTGCAAGCGAAAGTTTGACCATGTCACACCATTACTTATTGAGTTACATTGGCTCCCCGTCCGCCAGCGTATTGTTTTTAAGATCTTAATTCTCAGGTCTGCTGATCAACTTCTGCTAGAGCAGCCAACGCATAAGCTCAAATCGATTGGCTTGAGGGCTTTCTCGGTGTGTGCGCCTTACCTTTGGAATTCCCTTCCATTTGAGATTAAAAGCAGCGCATCTGTCAGTATTTTAAAAGCTAAGCTTAAGACCCATCTTTTTCGACAAGCCTATTTTTAAACTTTAAGATTTTTTCAACTTTTATGACTTTTAGACTTTTGCCTTTTTCGATTTTTAGCTTTTATATTGCCATATTTGTAGTTTTTACTGTATAAATTATAATTTATTTAATGTTGTAAATGCGCTATAGAAATTTCTTAATTAAATTTCTTAATTAATTAATGTCCCATGAAGTTCAACAAGTTGAACTCCGTGCGACATGTTGCAGGGACACATTTTGCACAAAATTCATGTTGCACAAGTGAAAAAGGTGTCAACGCACACATAGGGGATGTGTCCCTGCAACATGTCCCTGAAACATATCCCGGGAACTTTATCAAAAGTGTGCAAACTCTGCGATTTGGTCCCTGCTACATGTCCCTGCTACACATCCCTGCAACATGTCCCTCAGTGTGTACTTAACACGATTTTGTCCCTGCTACATGTTGCAGCAACATGTTCCTGCAACATGTCCCCTCGTGTGGGCCCACCTTAAAGCTTCACGCTTCATTTGAAAAAGATCTTCGTCCAAAGACTGTAAATAATGAAGTGTCGCCGTTTAACTTGATTAATTCTCGAGCTTTTTGTTGAACCGGTAAGAATCGGTGTTTGGATGTTAAAAACAGCAAAATGTGTTGGTTGGCTTTGATAATTTTATCGTGGATGGGTCTGCGAGGGAGAAGCTCGTGTGGTTTTGCAAGCGCTGTCTTCGTTACAACTGGATGACGTTTTGCCGCTGAGAATCTTTAATTCTGTGAAGAGGCTTACTCGGTGGACATGGGAAGTAACAGTGAAACTATCAAGCCACTTTAGGGTTTTGTGTCTTTTTAGCCAAGGAAAGATTTTGTGTGAAATGGCATTATTATTCAGCTCTGCCGCGTTCCGCGTACCGCGTTCCGCGTCCCTCCCTCCCTCCCTCCCTCTCTCTCTCTTTCTCTCTCTCTCTCTCTCTGACTGAACTATCAGGTTTGTATAAGATTACCTTTTTGTCTTTTCTACGGACATTTATGTCAAATTTGCTTAGCAATATTTAAAAGCTTACTACGAGATATGTTTGTTACTTGTCTCAATTCTCTACCTTCTCCAAGAATCTTCGGAGAAAAGTACGCATCGTGCTTTGTTTTCTTACAATTTTGCTTTGTTGTTTTGTAGTTTCTTAACCGCGGTCAGTCCTGTTGACTGCTATAAACAATCAGTTTCGTATCCCTTTTTATCTTTTCTACGGTCATTTATGTCGAAATTGCTTAGAATTTTTTCTGGCTTAATACAAGATGTGTTTGTATTACTAGCTACTCTTGTTTACTTACTTCACCTTCTCCACTGAGAATCGTTTGACAAACATACGCATCGCACTTTGTTTCCTTGCAATGTTTTGTTTTTGATCCGCTTGGTATTCCTTTACGCTTTCATCTGAAAGTTGTGTGGACTCAAGAATGTTTGTCTTTTTTTGCAAACGTTTGCCGTATCGAAAACTCTTCACTTACCCCACAGCTTCTCAATTTTTTGGACACAAAATTGGCCCAAGGAAAGCCATGCGAAGTTGCTCGGTGACAGTAAGCTTTTATATAATATTTAAACTATTACTACCGCGTTGAAAACGTTATAAAACAATTGGTCCATGTGTCAGCTGTGCGTTCATCGAGATATGAAGCACTTGGGAAGTTTGGAGAGCACTCAAGAAGCTAGAGTTGCTCTCGGCTACGCCTCGAGCAACTCTTACGCATCTTTCGTGCTCTCCAAACTTCCCGCGTGCTTCATATCTCGATGAACGCACGCTGACGCATGAACCAATTGTTAATTTTTGGGCGAGATTTTACAAAATTTGTATCGTTTCAATCGTCATTGTGTCTACCGAAGTATTAAGCTATTGCAATTTCTGTGAATAACGTCTCGCGCGCTTGTTTTTTCTTGGTCATGTAAGACTACATGAACTTTTTAGTACAATAAAATGGGACTTTGCTATGATGTTTATGATATGTTATAAAACAAATGGTAAACGTATTAGCGTGCACTATTGAGTTATGGATGCACTTGGGAGGTATGCTAAGCATTCAAGATGCTAGAGTCGCTCTCGGCTACGCCTCGAGCGACTCTTACCCTTCTCTCGTGCTTAGCAACCACCCGCGTGCATCCATAACTCAATAGCGCACGCCTATCCGTTTACCATTTGTTAACTAAGATAATAATTACTTTGGACAAAGGTCCCAGAACCGACCTCTGAAGGCAACAGGCAATCACTGTGGCTTTCTTTAAAACACAATTTGGTTAAGGTACTTCACTGGAAGGAAACATTTCGGATCATTTCGACCTGGGTCTCATTGTGACCATTGTGTCTTTCTGTATGAAGGCTATTGACATGCAGGCTGTCCCCACGTTGAATCTAAACTCGCATACTTGCACAGACGCTGCAAAAGCCGTCAATATTAAACACTCTCTATTGTAGGAATTTAGGGTATCGAATTTTTGGTTAGGTCTGAAGTCGCAGATTTTGGTCTGAAATAGAGTAAGGGTTTCAGGAAGCGGGCCGCACACCCCTACCTGATTTTTCTGGAGTACAATCCCCCCCCCCCCACCCCGGGGGTTTCCCCGAGAAATTTTATCTCCGAATTGTTTACCTGCGTATCTGACCACATTTCCAGTTCAAGCGGTCGGCTATACATGTACTGTGTTTATCAAAATAAAATATGTTCCATTATTCGAGACTGAAATTTTTTGCAGTCAGACAAGCATACACGAGGGGACTTAGTTATCTCTTCTCAACAAGACAAGCGTAAGCTTTTCACACAAACCTTTAACATGGTGTGATAAATAGGCCTTACCCTCAGAGAAGATAACACCAGACAATAGTCAGCCAATCATGTGATACGCTTTGAAAATTTTGCCAGCGAACTTCTTCTACCTCTTATAAGGCTCTATACATTGTAGGTTTCCCCGCCAGATTTTACCTCAGAAATGCTTATGAGACCACCGCTAACATCAGTGCCACATTCCCAGTTCAAGCGGTTGAGCTCATCTCAGCAAGGCTATAACATCAGGGGCACCCAACGAGCCAAAGCAGCCAAAAGCTGTAGAAAGGCATTTTTAAGTACCTTATGGTGTTTGAAGTCTGTTTAAAGTGATGTTTTGGTTAGCTAGAAAACTTGGATATGTTCGGATTCCCTAGCTGAAATGTTAATTGCCCGAAAATTTTAGGGAACAAAATCTTTCTTTGTGAAAATACTAGCTGGAATGAACTTTCTAGGGAATCTTTTTTTCTTTCCGAAAATGCTAGCTGACGTTTTTACTGCCAAAAACAGCAAAAACGACCTTTCAGAAAATCTCAGGGGTTATGATTTCCACATTACGAATCTTTTGGGCCACGTTTTACTTACGAAAATCCGAGTACTCTCTTTAATCGACGCCGAAAGCCTAAGGCGAACTACCCTCCACCGAACAGATATCTACCGAAACTTGTCGTTGGGTGCCCCTGATAACATGTTGACACTGTCTTTATTTTAGAGGACTACGTTTCAGTTATAATATGGAAGAAAGACATAGCACTAAACATAGATTGAGGTCTGAATGCAATTGATGTGGGGCAGGAACCCATCACTAGTGATGGGCTCCTGTGTGCGGTCGTCTCTCAGCTAAACGATCTGTGTCCTCTGTTCAGCAGGAATTCAACCCTTAAATCGATCAGTGAATTGCCTATACATCGCATCCACCACAATATTACAATTGGCGACAAATTCCTCCCGTCAGACAAAGAATTGCAAACAGTCTGGCGGATGAAAGAAATTAATACGATCACCTTATCGTTTGATGGTCAAGATGAGGATCGATGAGCTTGCGTTACGATAGAATGAGTCAGTTACCACCGACTAACAAGCGCGTCCGGCTATGAAGGCAATCGCTGTGTGTCAGGCCAAGGTCCTCACAGTCAACGTCCTCACGAGAAATTATAAGCGGCCAAAGAAGACTTTGGTAACTACTTCACTGCGAAAAATTTTTACCTGGATGATCTGGGCTGTGTTTTCACTAGGACAAGTTTGACTAGTTAAAGTCGGAAAAGTCCGGAAGTTCAGTGAAAACAGCTTGTCCTAAGTTAAACGAGTTAAAAATGCAAGCTGTTTTCACATGAAAAAACAAGGGATTATCTCGCCTTTATGACAGGAAATTCATGCAGAGTTATACTACCTCGCGAGATGGTATAACTTGTCCTGGTAAATGCCGCAGCCAATCACATTGCTGGTAGTGACAGATGCCTGCCAAATCGTGAACTGCCAAACATTTTCCAGGAATTCATGCTGTGACATTTTACTAGCGAAGTTTGCTGTCTCGTAGGTCTGCCGCCAACTTTACCCGCCTTAATGGCACAGCGCCATATCTCGAAATTTTTGTCACTCACCGTACACTCCTTGTACAAAAGCGCCTGCTCTCTCCTCAACAAGTCAAACGCAATTTTTCTAGATGAGTCGTGACGAATGTGGTCCACTAAGTGAGCCTCAAATCGTTTACTTTTCTCAGGCCGGCATGAGGGAACAGAATAATGCACATGTCATCGGCTTCCCCGTGGGGTCGACCCCAGGGCCTACCAGGGAGATATGTGAGGAATGCAAGGAGATGGATGGGATTCGTTGCCCGAGGGTAGGGGAAAAACTTGACATTGTTTTACGATCAAAGATTAGGGGGTGGGGGAATTCACAAGTTTGAAAAGGATGTCAAGAGGATTTTCTGCTGAGAGACACCTCACCCAGGAGACTTTGTCTTGAGAGATTCCCCGACCCCCGGGGAAATTCCTCAAGTTTTTTTGACTGATTTTACAATCCCCTGGTTACCCCGGAAGTCGACCCACCGGGAAGCCGATGACATGTGAATAATTATTTCTCAATCAAATCTAGGCTTGTTTTTGCTATACAGCCGTAGAATTTTAAGACTTGTTTTTGCTACTAAAGTTTAGAATTTTAAAGAAGCTAAAGAGAACTTTACCGCTCAAAAGTCTCCAATTAGATAAAATAGAGTACAAAGACATAGCCAGAATGAATGAAAGTCCCATAACTGAAGTGTCCATGTCCCCATAACTAACCAAATTTACAATGCAACTTGGGATGATATCTCGTGGCAGTATTCATGGGCTCCTGCTTGTGGTATGTGAAATCCTTGCTCACAAGATCGACGAAGGAGAGCCGACTAGAAGGGACTGCTCGCGGTCTAAAGCACAATTTTACTACTGAATTTTTTTCTCTTATAGATTTCGCGCCAAATTTACCCGCCTAATAGCTCAGCGCCATCTCTCGTCTGTTTTCCTCATGATCATCACATTAATTGCACAAAGTGCTTGCTTTCTCCACACCAAACCAAGCGCAATTTGAATTGCCTTGCTTAATTGTGATTATCACCGATTAATGTGGTCCCGTCTGCGAAACTGAAATTTTGTTTTGTCAGGCCTGCATTCATGAGGAAACAGAATTATTTATCATTCGAAACTAGGCTTGTTTTTGCTATACATGCAGTGCAGAATTTTAAAGAAGCTAAACAGAAATTTACCGCCCAAAAGTCTACAATCAGATAAAATACGGTAGAAAGACAGCGAGAAATGAATGAAAGTCCCATAACTGAGGTCTCTAGACAATTCATGCGAAGTGTCAATGTCCCCACAAAATTGATGTAACTTGGGATATCTCGTGGTATGTGAGAGCCGGCGAAAATTATAGCATGTCGCATAGCATATAGCTTTCGGCAGCGATCAAGAATAAATTCACAACAGCATAGCATCGTGTCTTAAATCTATGATTTGCCAACATTAGGGTAATCACAGCTTTACATGTGGCGATGAATTTTTTTTTACCTTCAGGAAAAGAATTGCGAACAAGCTAAACAGAATTAATGAGTCAGCTTACCATGTCCCAAACTGTTAATACAAGCGGGCTCCAAACTGGCGCTGTGAAGGTAATTGCTGTGGTGAACTATAAAGTATGCAGCGCTAATGGGTCACTGTCCCCATAGCTAGCCAAAATAATTCTATCTTGGAGGACTGATATCTCGTGGTATGTGAGAAACAAACGTGATGCTCTGTGTCCTCCGTTGAGCAGGAATTCAGCCCTTAAATCGATCAGTAAATTGCCTACATCGCATCCACCACAATATTACAATTGACGACAAATTCCTCCCGTCAGACAAAGAATTGCAAACAGTCTGGCGGATGAAAGAAATTAATACGATCACCTTATCGTTTGATGGTCAAGATGAGCTTGCGTTACGATAGAATGAGTCAGTTACCACCGACTAACAAGCGCGTCCGACTATGAAGGCAATCGCTGTGTGTCGGGCCAAGGTCCTCACAGTCAATGTCCTCACAAGAAATTATAAGTGGCCAAAGAAGAATTTGGTAACTACTTCACTGGGAAACATCTCAGTTACCTGGATGATCTGATCTCTTTTGTATCAAGGAACTCATGCTGTGACATTTTACTAGCGAAGTTTGCTGTCTCGTAGGTCTGCCGCCAACTTTACCCGCCTTAATTGCAGAGCGCCATATCTCGATGTTTTTGCCACTCACCGTACACTCCTTGTTCAAAAGCGCCTGCTCTCTCCTCAACAAGTCAAACGCAATTTTCCTAGATGAGTCGTGACGAATGTGGTCCATTGAGCGAGCCTCAAATCGTTTACTTTTCTCAGGCCGGCATGAGGGAACAGAATTATTTCTCAATCAAATCTAGGCTTGTTTTTGCTATACAACCGTAGAATTTTAAGACTTGTTTTTGCTACTAAGGTTTAGAATTTTAAAGAAGCTAAAGAGAACTTAAACGCTCAAAAGTCTCCAATTAGATAAAATACAGTACAAAGACATAGCCAGAATGAATGAAAGTCCCATAACTGAAGTGTCCATGTCCCCATAACTAACAAAATTTACAATGCAACTTGGGATGATATCTCGTGGTATGTGAAATCCTTGCTCACAAGATCGACGAAGGAGAGCCGACTAGAAGGGACTGCTCGCGATCTAAAGCAAAATTTTACTACTGATTTTTTTTTCTCTCCTAGGTTTCGCGCCAAATTTCCCCGCCTAATTGCTCAGCGCCATCTCTCGTGCTGTTTTCCTCATGATCATCACATTAATTGCACAAAGCGCTTGCTTTCTCCACACCAAACCAAGCGCAATTTGAATTGCCTTGCTTAATTGTGATTATCACCGATTAATGTGGTCCAGTCTGCGAAACTGAAATTTTGTTTTGTCAGGCCTGCATACATGAGGAAACAGAATTATTTATCATTCGAAACTAGGCCTGTTTTTGCTATACATTGTAGAATTTTAAAGAAGCTAAACAAATTTACCGCCCAAAAGTCTACAATCAGATAAAATACGGTAGAAAGACAGCGAGAAATGAATGAAAGTCCCATAACTGAGGTCTCGAAACAATTAATGCGAAGTGTCAATGTCCCCACAACATTGATGTAACTTGGGATATCTCGTGGTATGTGAGAGCCGGCGAAAATTATAGCATGTCGCATAGCATATAGCTTTCGGCAGCGATCAAGAATAAATTCTCAACAGCATAGCATCGTGTCTTAAATCGATGATTTGCCAACATTAGGGTAATCACAGCTTTGCATTTGGCGAGGAATTTTTTTTTTTACCTTCAGGAAAAGAATTGCGAACAAGCTAAACAGAATTAATGAGTCAGCTTACCATGTCCCAAACTGTTAATACAAGCGGGCTCCAAACTGGCGCTGTGAAGGTAATTGCTGTGGTGAACTATAAAGTATGCAGCGCTAATGGGTCACTGTCCCCATAGCTAGCCAAAATAATTCTATCTTGGAGGACTGATATCTCGTGGTATGTGAGAAACAAACGTGATGCTCTGTGTCCTCCGTTGAGCAGGAATTCAGCCCTTAAATCGATCAGTAAATTGCCTACATCGCATCCACCACAATATTACAATTGACGACAAATTCCTCCCGTCAGACAAAGAATTGCAAACAGTCTGGCGGATGAAAGAAATTAATACGATCACCTTATCGTTTGATCAGTGGTCAAGATGAGCTTGCGTTACGATAGAATGAGTCAGTTACCACCGACTAACAAGCGCGTCCGGCTATGAAGGCAATCGCTGTGTGTCGGGCCAAGGTCCTCACAGTCAATGTCCTCACAAGAAATTATAAGTGGCCAAAGAAGAATTTGGTAAGATACTTCACTGGGAAACATCTTTACCTGGATCAGGGGCACCCAACGAGCCAAATCAACCAAACGCTGTAGAAAGGCCTTTTTAAGTAGCTTATAGTGTTTGAATTCTGTTTAAAGTGATGTTTTCATTAGCTAGAAGAAGTTCATCTGTTCGGATTCCCTAGCTGAAATTTTAATTGCCCGAAAATGTTAGGGAACAAAATCTTCCTTTGAGAAAATGCAAGCTAAAATGAACTTTCTAGGGAACTATTTTCTTTCCGAAAATGGTAGCTGACGTTTTTGACTGCCAAAAACAGCAATTACGACCTTTCCGAAAAACTTAGGGGCTATGACTTCCCAATTGCGAATCTTTTAGGCCACGTTTTAGTAACGAAAATCCGAGTGCACTCTTTAATCGACGCCGAAAACATGCCGAAAACCCAAGGCGGATTAACCTCCACCGAACAGATATCTACCGAAACTTGTCGTTGGGTGCCCCTGCTGGATGATCTGATCTCTTTTGTATCAAGGAACTCATGCTGTGACATTTTACTAGCGAAGTTTGCTGTCTCGTAGGTCTGCCGCCAACTTTACCCGCCTTAATTGCACAGCGCCGTATCTCGAAGTTTTTGCCACTCACCGTACACTCCTTGTACAAAAGCGCCTGCTCTCTCCTCAACAAGTCAAACGCAATTTTCCTAGATGAGTCGTGACGAATGTGGTCCATTGAGCGAGCCTCAAATCGTTTACTTTTCTCAGGCCGGCATGAGGGAACAGAATTATTTCTCAATCAAATCTAGGCTTGTTTTTGCTATATACAGCCGTAGAATTTTAAGACTTTTTTTTGCTACTAAAGTTTAGAATTTTAAAGAAGCTAAAGAGAACTTTAACGCTCAAAAGTCTCCAATTAGATAAAATACAGTACAAAGACACAGCCAGAATGAATGGAAGTCCCATAACTGAAGTGTCCATGTCCCCATAACTAACCAAATTTATAATGCAACTTGGGATGATATCTCGTGGCATGTGAAATCCTTGCTCACAAGATCGACGAAGGAGAGCCGACTAGAAGGGACTTCTCGCGGTCTAAAGCAAAATTTTACTACTGAATTTTTTTCTCTCCTAGGTTTCGCGCCAAATTTCCCCGCCTAATTGCTCAGCGCCATCTCTCGTGCTGTTTTCCTCATGATCATCACATTAATTGCACAAAGCGCTTGCTTTCTCCACACCAAACCGAGCGCAATTTGAATTGCCTTGCTTAATTGTGATTATCACCGATTAATGTGGTCCAGTTTGGGAAACTGAAATTTTGTTTTGTCAGGCCTGCATACATGAGGAAACAGAATTATTTATCAATCGAAACTAGGCTTGTTTTTGCTATACATTGTAGAATTTTAAAGAAGCTAAAGAGAACTTTACCGCCCAAAAGTCTACAATCAGATAAAATACGGTAGAAAGACAGCGAGAAATGAATGAAAGTCCCATAACTGAGGTCTCTAGACAATTCATGCGAAGTGTCAATGTCCCCACAACATTGATGTAACTTGGGATATCTCGTGGTATGTGAGAGCCGGCGAAAATTATAGCATGTCGGATGGCATATAGCTTTCGGCAGCGATCAAGAATAAGCAATAATCGATCGACTATGAAAAAACAATAGTTTGAAGAAATCTAAAGACAGTGGCCGATAATCTTAGCTCAGTGTGCTCAGTTTAAAAATCCTCTGTCGCTGATATTCCTCTTATAGCCTTCGCGTCAAAATTTCACAACAGCATAGCATCATCTCTTAAATCGATCATTTGCCAACATTAGGCAGGGGCACCCAACGACAAGTTTCGGTAGATATCTGTTCGGTGGAGGTTAATCCGCCTTGGGTTTTCGGCATGTTTTCGGCGTCGATTAAAGAGTGCACTCGGATTTTCGTTACTAAAACGTGGCCTAAAAGATTCGCAATTGGGAAGTCATAGCCCCTAAGTTTTTCGGAAAGGTCGTAATTGCTGTTTTTGGCAGTCAAAAACGTCAGCTACCATTTTCGGAAAGAAAATAGTTCCCTAGAAAGTTCATTTTAGCTTGCATTTTCTCAAAGGAAGATTTTGTTCCCTAACATTTTCGGGCAATTAAAATTTCAGCTAGGGAATCCGAACAGATGAACTTCTTCTAGCTAATGAAAACATCACTTTAAACAGAATTCAAACACTATAAGCTACTTAAAAAGGCCTTTCTACAGCGTTTGGTTGATTTGGCTCGTTGGGTGCCCCTGATTAGGGTAATCACAGTTTTACATTTGGCGAGGAATTTTTTTTTTTTTACCGTCAGGCAAAGAATTGCGAACAAGCTGAAAAGAATCAATGAGTCAGCTTACCACGTCGCAAACTGTTAAGAGAAGCGGGCTCCATACTGGCGCTGTGCAGGTAATTGCTGTGGAGGACTATAAAGTATGCAGCGCTAATGGGTCATTGTCCCCATAGCTAGCCAAAATAATGCAATCTTGGAGAACTGATATCTCGTGGTATGTGAGAAACAAACGTGATGCCGGCACCGGAAGCAGAGGGCTTCCGGTGGCAAGTAATGATTAGACAGCCGTCTACAAGAAAACAATAATTTGCAGTGATAGAAGTAGGAAGGTAATCTTAAAATTAAAAATCAATTTGATACACATGCATGCTTTAAAAATTTGTGATTTATTTCACTTGGCTTCTATTTCAGGGGCACCCAACGAGCCAAATCAACCAAAAGCTGTAGAAAGGTATTTTTAACTACCTTATGGTGTTTGAAGTCTGTTTAAAGTGATGTTTTCATAAGCTAGGAGAAGTTCATCTGTTCGGATTCCCTAGCTGAAATTTTAATTGTCCGAAAATGTTAGGGAACAAAATCTTCCTTTGAGAAAATGCAAGCTGAAATGAACTTTCCACGAACTTTCTAGGGAACTATTTGCTTTTCGAAAATACTAGCTGACGTTTTTGACTGCCAAAAACAGCAATTATGACCTTTTCGAAAACTTCAGGGGCTATGATTTCCCACTTGCGAATCTTTTAGGCCACGTTTTAGCTACGAAAATCCGAGTGCACTCTTTAATCGACGCCGAAAGCACAAGGCCAATTACCCTCCACCGAACAGATATCTACCGAAACTTGTCGTTGGGTGCCCCTGCTATTTGTCCTATCTCTTTAAACGTGCTTTTGAATAGACATCGAAACGACAAACTACTCATTGTAGACAATTGTACATGGTGAATCATACGGTAATCTTTCATGGCGTGTCTAAATTCCATGAGCTCATGGGTAGTTCATGGACGAAACAACTCTACTTGTCACAACATGATTTCCTGCAAGCGAAGGGAAGATAACGTACATACTCTTCCAATAAGATGTTAATCCGATCGCGATAATTCGCGATAGTTCTTCGACTAGCGTAGAAATTGCGCTACAATTGATTTGCCTATCTCAGGTCTATTCCGATGGTGGTTCAAATCATTACGCACACAAATCTTCACTCTGATAAAAAAGCCACCTCAGAGAAGATAACACCAGTCATTATAATCAGAGGGGTTACTAAGGTTATGGGCTATAAGTGCGTCAACTAATAACACATATGGGGACCTGTATTTTATTTCAACAAGCCACATAGTCAAGCTTCGAAACTATCCATAAACAGGCTCCATATCGAGTACTGATCATTCTTCATTCGTCACACAAGTAGAAACGTGCGTAGAAGTGATTTTACTTTTAGTGATAAAGGGTTGGTGTCCCCATTATCCCAATATTCAAAATACAGTAGCCATAACACAATTTTCAGTTGGTAACTGACATTTCACGGGGAGACATTTTGGCCTAGATCTGATCGTCCCTTTTGTATGACAGTTAACATACCTTGTCGAAACTCGCTTGGTTCAAATGAAGCTCTCTTGGTCTCAGCGAGGGTAGGGATTTACCTGTAATGTAACTTTCGCAATGCAGTCGGGTAAACGTTTCCTATACAGTGTACTGTCTCACTTCAAACTTCAAAATAGTTCCGGAGAAAATATAAAACGTAATTAGGCGATATCTTCCGTCTGTGCTGTCCCCTAGATGTCCCGCCAAATTTTCCCGCCTAATTACTCAGCGCCATCTCTCGAGCTCGCTGTTTTAAATTAGTCATGCGGTTACTACACTACTTGTACAAAACACTTGCAGACATTGCAATATAAATAATATAAGAAAATGTGTCCTCTGAAATGTACAGTGTATCCTTAAAATTCTATTTAAATGCCAGTGAAAACACAACGAGGCAACTCATGCGATACGCTATAAACATTTTATTAGCGAATTCTTCTGTCTCATAAACTGAGTTTCCCGAAACATTTGAACTTCAAAATCGCTTCCCCGCTTTCATCATCACACTCCCAGTTCAAGCGGTTGAGCTCTTCTCAACAAGGCTATAACAAGTTCTATACTATGTTTACCAAAACATGTTCCATCATTCGAAACTGAAATTTTGTGTAGCCAGACTAGGATGCAAGAGGGGACAGAATTATCTCTTATTAATGAAAGTCCACATTTCAACCAAAAAATATCCTCCAGAAATGGTAATGAAGCACAGAATTTGAAGCTAGGCAAAGAAAAACTTAACCGTTTAAAAGTCTATGTTTCAGTTATAATAATGGTAGAAAGACATAGCACGAACCAGATAAAAGTCCCTTAAATTGAGGTCTGAAGGCAATTGATGTGGGACTTGTTTTCTCATACAAACGCTCTCAGTTAACCATGAATTCAGCACTTTAATTGATCAGTGACTTGCCCACATCGCTTCCATCACAGTATTACAAATGGCGACAAAATTTCTCCCGTCAAACAAGAATTCTGAAGCGTTTGGTCCGTTTGGCAGATGAAAAGAATTAATGTCATCAGCTTATTGTTTGGTGGTCAAGATGAGCTTGTGTTAAGATAGAATTGATTTTGCTGCAAATGACAAGCACGTCCATAACTGTGAAGGCAATCGCTTTGTGTTGGGTCATGGTCCCCACAAGAAATTCTAAGTGGCCAACGCACAATTGGACTGCGAGAAGTCTTTCTTTCTTTCCGTCGATCTTGTGAGCGAGCGCGAAGCACGAGTGAGAGTGAGACTTCCGCTCGCCCCAATTTCCCTCTTGCTCGCGCTTCGCGCTCGCTGACAATACATCGAGAAAGGAAAGACTAGGAGGGACTGCTCGCAGTTAGCCTGCTTGGAAGCGTTTCCGTGTGGTTTCCTAGCAAAGAAAGACCGAGCAAAGGGATTTTTCAATATTCTGCCCGCGCGAAAAATTGGGCGAGAGCAAACTGAATTTGATGTCTCCAAGGTTTCGCGCCAAATTTTCCCGCCTAATTGCTAAGCGCCATCTCTCGCGCTGTTTTTCTCATGATCATCACACTACTTGTACTAAGCGCTTGCTTTCTCCTCAACAAACCAAGCGCAATTTGAATTGCCTTGCTTAGTTGTGATTATAACCGATGATTGTGGTTCAGTATGCGAGACTGAAATTTTCTTTTGTCAGGCCGGCATATGACAAGGGAACAGAATTATTTATCATTCAAAACTAGGCCATTTTTTGCTATACAGTGTAGAATTTTAAAGAACCTATAAAACAGAACTTTATCGCCCAAAGTCTACAATCAGGTAAAATAAGGGAGAAAGACATGGCGAGAAATGAATGAAAGTCCCACAACTGAGGTCTCAAGACAATTACTGCGAAGTGTCAATGGCTAACCAAACTTGCCATGCAACTTGGGATAATATCTCGTGGTATGTCAAAAATACCGCATACTATAGCATGTAGTTCGGCAGCGAGCAAAGCGGTCGACTATGAAAAAGCAATAGTTTCAAGAAATCTAAGTACAGTGGCGTTAAAAACCAATCAGTGTGCTCAGTTTAAAAATCCTCTGTCGCTGATCTTCGGGTCAACATTTCACAACAGCATAGCATCATCTCTTAAATCGATGATTTGCCAACATTAGGGTAATCACAGTTTAACATTTAGCGAGGAATTTTTTTACCGTCAGGCAAAGAATTGCGAACTAGCTGAAAAGAATCAATGAGTCAGCTTACCATTTGATGACCTTTGATCGTCTCCATTTCAATCCCTTAAAATACAAGAAACATGTCACAAAGTGTTAATACAAGCGGGCTCCAAACTGGCGCTGTGAAGGTAATTGCTTTGCTGAACTATAAGTATGCAGCGCTAATGGGTTATTGTCCCATAGCTACCAAAGTAATGCAATCTTGGAGGACTGATATCTCGTGGTATGTAAGCGCCGCAAACAGAAGGCTTGCGCTGGCAAGTAACGATAAGACAGCCGTCTATAAGAAAACAATAATTTGCAGTAATAGAAGTAGGAAGGTAATCTTAAAATTAAAAAGCAATTTGATACATATGCTGTTGAAATCTGTGATCTATTTCACTTGGCTTCTAGTTGTCCTATGTCCTTTAACATGCTTTCCGCTTTCTAGCGTGGGCTAGACATCGAAACGACAAATTATTCATTGTACACGGCGAATCGCACGGTAATCTTTTCATAGCTCGATATCAGAGATGTTCCAAAGACATGCAAGCTAAGATAGTCTGGTGCAGCTCCTGCAATCATCCAGGGAGAATTTATAGTCATCAAGATTTAAGAAAGCTATTATTTTGTTGATTAGATGATCGACAATATAACTCCAGACTTGTGCAAACTGTTTTTGCTTCAAATTAGATAAATATTAAATCACGTTCTATCGGCTACCTCCAACAAACTGAACAACGTGGATGTGAACTTACCGATCCCAGGCATGGTAGTGGGGTCGTAGTGACAACTTCAAAGTTATGGTTTCCACACTGCAAGTCCCCACCACGAGCCATGAGCTCATGGGTAGTTCATGGACAAAATAACTCTACTTGTCACAACAAGTTTTCTATCAGCCGAAGGAAAGATAACCTACATACTCTTCCAATAAGATGTTAATCCGATCGACAGTTTAGTTGTTCATTAATTCGCGTTAGTTCTTCCACTATCCTAGAAAATGCGCTACAATTGATTTGCCTCTCTCAGGTCTATTCCGATAATAGTTCAATTCATTACGCACACAAATCTTCACTCTGATAAAAAGGCCACCTCAGAGAAGATAACACCAGTCATTATAATCAGAGGGGTTACTAAGGTTATGGGCTATAAGTGCGTCGACTAATAACACATATGGGGACCTGTATTTTATTTGAACAAGCCACATAGCCAAGCTTCGAGACTATCCATAAACAGGCTCCATATCGAGTACTGATCATTCTTCATTCGTCACACAAGTAGAAACGTGCTTAGGAGGGATTTTACTTTGATAAAGGGTTGGTGTCCCATTATCCAAACATTCAAAATACAGTAGCCAAAACACAATTTTCAGTGAAAATACTTCCACGCAACTCATGCGATACGCTATGAACATTTTCTAGGGAATTTCTTCTGTCTCATATAAGTTTCCCGAAAAATTTTAACCTCCGAATTGCTTAGGTACCCGCATTTATCACCACACTCCCAGTTCAATCGCTTGAGCTCTTCTCAACAAGGCTATAACATATTCCATACTGTGTTTACCAAAACGTGTTCCATTATTCGAGACTGAACTTTTGTGTAGCCAGACTAGCATGCAAAAGGGGACAGAGTTATCTCTTGATAAGGAAAGTCCACATTTCAGCCAAAAATTAACCTCCAGATTTGGCAATGAAGCACAGAATTTGAAGCAAGGCAAAGAAAAACGTAACCGTTTACAAGTCTATGTTTCAGTTATAATATTGGTAGAAAGACATAGTAATTGGTGTGGGACTTGTTTTCTCAAACAAACGCTCTCAGTTTAGCATGAATTCAGCACTTTAATTGATCAGTGATTTGCCTACATCGCGTCCATCACAGTATTACAACTGGCGACAAAATTTCCCCCGTCAAACAAAGAATTCCGAACAGTTTGGCCTGTTTGGCGGATGAAAAGAATAAATACGATCAGCTTATCGTTTAGTGGTCAAGATGAGCTCGTGTCACGATAGAATGAATTTACCGCAAATGACAAGCGCGTCCCATAACTGTGAAGGCAATCGCTGTGTGTTCGGTCACGGTCCCCACAAGAAATTCTAAGTGGCCAAAGCACAATTAGACTGCGAGCAGTCCCTCTTTCCTTCCTTCGTCGATCTTGTGAGCGAGCGAGAGGCACAATCGAGGGGAAATTGGAGCAACCGGAAGTCAGCGAGTAGGACTTCCGCTCGCTCTGCGCGCGAACGAAGGAAAGACTAGGAGGGACTGCTCGCAGTGTAAAGCACATTGTTACTATTGAATTTTGATGTCTCCTAGGTTTCGCGCCAAATTTTCCCACCTTATTGCTCAGAGCCATCTCTCGCGCTGTTTTCGTCATGATCATCACACTACTTGTACAAAGCGCTTGCTTTCTGCTCAACAAGCCAAGCATAATTTGCCTCGCTTAGTTGTGATTATCACCGATTAATGTGGTCCAGTGTGCGAGACTGAAATTTTGTTTTGTCTGGCCGGCATACATGAGGGAACAGAATTATTTATCAATGAAAACCTGGCTTGTTTTTACTATACAGTGTAGAATTTTAAAGAAGCTAAAGAGAACTTTACCGCCCAAAAGTCTACAATCAGATAAAATACGGTAGAAAGACAGCGAGAAATGAATGAAAGTCCCATAACTGAGGTCTCAAGACAATTAATGCGAAGTGTCAATGTCCCCACAACTAACCAAACCTACATTGATGCAACTTGGGATGATATCTTATGGTACCTGAGAACTGGCGAAAATTACCATGCCGCATGGCGGATAGCTTTCGGCAGCGACCAAGAATAAGCAAGCGGTCGACAATGAAAAAACAACAGTTTCAAGAAATCTAAGTACATTGGTCGATAATCTTGGCATTAAAAACCAATCAGTGTGCTTTAAAAATCTGATTTGCCTTCATTACGGGAATCACAGTTGAACATTTGGCGACGATTTTTTTACCGCGTCAGACAAAGAATTGCGAACAAGCTGAAAAGAATCAATGAGTAAGCTTACCGTTTGATGGTCTACATTTCACGATCATGTCGCAAACTGTTAGCACTAGCGGACTTTAAAGTGACTCTCTGAAGGTACAGTGCTGTGCTGGACTAGTTTGAAGCGCTAGTGGGTCACTGTCCCCATAGCTAGCCAAAACAATGCAATCTTGGAGAATATCTCGTGGTATGTGACAAATAAACTTGATGTGCCGCACTGTAACAGAAGGCTTCCGGTGGCGAGTAACGCATCGACAGCCTTCTACTGTTATAAAGTTATAATTTGCAGTAATCGAAGTAGTAAAGTACGGCTTAAGATTAAAAATCATTTTGATGAACATGTTTTAACAATCTGATACTGTGAAGGTAATTGTTGTGCTAAACTTATAATGTGTACAGCTGTCAAATTTGTGGTAATCTAACTGCGTATGATTATTGACATTAAAAATCAATTTGATGCAACATGCTTTGAAAATCTGTGGTGCATTTTGTCTTCTAGCTTTCCCGTCGAAATTTGTAGCAAAAACAATAATAAGGTACACGGAGGCGCCAATGTGAGTAACAGATTCGCGATTGTTTGTCACTAGTCACGTACTAATAGTGGTCTAATTTATCACGCTCTTTGTGGACTCTGCTTCTTTTAAATTTTACACAAATCTGCTCCTTGATAAGTTAGTGAGGTAACCAAGAGAAGGTAACAACAACAGCTGTCCTTCATCAGTCAGTTATTTAACTAATGACTGCTATGGATATCTTAAATATCAGGAAATAAAGAGGAAGAATAGAATAAGAATAACCAACATTTTTGATGATGTGTTAACGGAGTATTGGAAATATCGAATAAAGGGATTAGTTTCTAAAGAAACTGTGGTGCTGCGTCGGTGGGGGAGTGAAACACGAAAATTTGGTTTATCAACGGAGTTGATAATGTAAATTGACCACCGTACAGGGATTCGAATCCCTGGAAATATCGGTATGATGAGATTTCCTTTCGAAGAATTGGATATTTCTCAAGGGTTAATGGAATGCTCCTTTCTGAAATAAGGGATAAATTTGAATTTGGGGCAGAAATGGTTGAATAATAATCCCTTTATTATTCTCTTAACCCCTGAATTAAAAAGCTCTACATAGACTAATGAGCATCGTTCTTATATCAAACGCGCTACATCTGTAAAAATATAGAAAGGTCGAAATTTAACATTTTAAGAGTCACTGTTCCCTAAGCAAAACAATTCTAACTGGCTAAAACAACTTGATTTCTTCGGGCTGAATTTTCTCTGTAATCTTATTTGTTTACGGTCACCATGAAGCGATCATGTGATGCGAAGTAGGGCGAAAAGTGGCCGTTTCAGTTATCAACGTATACGTATATACGTCCCTAACGTTAACATTTCATTGGTAGCTCAGAAGAATAATGAACGAGAAAAAAAAAAAACGAACAAGAACACTCAGTCTGGTAAACTAGACAAAGACGTTATGCTACCGCAACAAAGAAATACAAAAATTAAAAAAAAAAATTTGCGCCGACAGTGAGTCGTTGGTGGTAGTCCATACTGTAGGTAAAGTTTCAATGGGAGTACCAGTCAATTCTGTGGTTCGCTTGTAAACGGTGTTCAGCGATATTATAGTTGAGCTTGCCATTTCTAGTCGCCCGTGTGTTTTTGAGTGAATCGTATGTTTAAATTTCTTCCGGTCTCACCAACATAAAGTTTGTGTCCTGTCAGTTGCAACAATTGATCTTGTTATCTGCTCCAGCTCTGTCGTTAAGTTCGTTTTTGTCCGCCTTCTCGTTCAGTGTAAGTAACATTCGTAAAGTAGTGATAGGTCCGTCAGCAACCCGGATGTTGTACGGTTGAAGAATCCGTGCAATAGTTACAGACGTCCTCTTATGTAAGATATGGTTGCTGTAGGACAGCTGTCCAGTTAAACTTGGTGACGTTGTATTCGATGACGGTTGCTGAATAAAGCCTCTGTTGCAGTTGTTCGGTCCCTGAAAACATTGTCTAACCACTTAGTTTCGTCTGTTAAGCTGTCAGGTGAGACACAAACTAGTTCTGCTCTTCTCGCCAGATTCCGCAGGGTCATTGCTTTGTGAGGAGACGGGGCTGGTCAAATAGTCTGTCGGTATGATTCGGTTTTCTTTGAAAAGTGGTCATTAATGTGTTGTCGTCGATCTCCTTGATAAACTGAATGTGGCCGTTCTGTCTGTTAAACTGTTCGTGGAAATCGTCGATTTCGTCTTTGATGAGTCACAACATCAAGTATTGTGTGCAAAGCCAGCAAGTACAGGGCAAGGGTGGTACCAGGAATCGTGATGTCAGTTGACAATAACACAACTTTAATTGATTTCCGGCAGTTATCTCATGTTATGGCCGGCCAGTGTTGTAAATTATCCCTGAACAGCCACGATGGAGAGAGGAAAATTAAGAATGTGTGTTAACAATATGTTATGTTTGTCTATGTTATGTTATGTTGCTGTGGCGGCTGCAGTGTACTCAAAATCAATACGTATTGAAAGAAGCGTGCCCCAAGTTTTTCTGTTCATTTTCCTTGGGGTGCGAAGCGATACGATCGAAAATTATCGCTGATTATGTAATCAAGTTTCTGTAGACTTTCACGGATTTTACCAGAATTTCTGCATCTTATTCGAATTCATTACTGAAATATTTGGCCTATTTTAACCACTGAAAAGAAAATAGTTACTGCTTATTTAGTCACGTTTCTACAGATTTTCACGGATTTTACCGCATGCAGACTGAGAATTTCTGCACCTTATTTGAATTTAGTAAATTTTTTGCTTATTTTAACTACAGAACACGTTGCAGAATTTCTGCATCTCATGAAAATAGTCACTACTTATGTAATCAAGTTTCAACAGATTTTCACGGAGCTTACCGAGTGCAGAATTTCTGCATCTTACAGTGCAGCTGAATTCAGTACATTTAGGCCTTTTATGACCATTAGTGAACAGGATGCAAAATTTCTGTATCCTACGCAAATAGTCACTGCTTATGTAGTCCAGTCTTAACAGATATCCGCAGATCTCACCTCCTGCAAAATTTCTGCCTCTTAGCTGGTTAGGGTCAGTACATTCAGAATTTTTACTGACATGATTAACTGACTGTCAAATAGAGGCCTTCTTTACTGGGCCGGTTGGTTGTTGTTAAGAATCATATGTTTTTAAATGAACACAGTATAGGCTTCGAGGAATGGTCACTTTGTCAACGGAAAATAGTGATTTTGGAAAAACCAATTTCAGGTTGGAACGCGTCCCATCACAATGGAGTGAGTACAGGGTTAAAGCGTCTTGGTTGCGTATGTCAAGGTGTTGCACAGCAAATTCTTGACTTTTGCTTCATCTCCTTCATATTGCGAAAAACCAACTATTCTTGCTATCTCTCGTTGTACCTAACGCGCGTTTCCCGGTTTCTCAGCAGTGCTTGATTGTCGTTTTTGTTCCATGTCCTCTCCGACACTCGGTTTGATGGTATCAGTAAACTCTTAAAAATTTGCTTTCGTAACAATGTTTCTTGTGCGTGCAAGCGAAGAAACATTTAGAGAAGCGCAATACTAGTAATACTGGCATGACTGCCATTTCTTTATTTGCAATTCTTCCCAGTGTGCAGAGAAGAAAACGAAAATGAAAATCGTGGCTGGAGGGAAGAAAAACAAAATTTTAATTACGGTTTGCTTTGTTATCTTTTCTTGGAACGTTAATAATTTTCTAGTGTCTACGGTTTTTGCTGGTTTCACTGTAACACTAGAAAGTGACCATAAAACATCTAGCACCAAATTTCTAAGGGAACTATCAGATCGGTAGTCCCGAGACAGATTAACTCGGTTGTTTTTATTTTTAACCACTAAATCGCGGGGCATCAATGTATAATTTTCCGAGAAAAATTCTTCTTCTTAGGTTTTTGTCTTAAGATGGTTGCTTTTTAGTCTCCTTTGCTATCTCAGATTATCTCAATCTCAAGAAGATGTAGAACGATGACACCAGAATTGGACTCCCAAGTGGAATTGTTAATTGAATCCAACGTTCCTGCAGTCATCCGTTCCAGAGAAGTTATCCCTGCTGTTAATGGAGGCCCATACACGACAAGAGCAAACTTTAGCAAGGTTATTAATAGTCCGACCAGTCAGAAACTGAAGTAAGTTCTGTCGTCTTTTTTCTTCATTAAGCCGCGGTCTTTAGAGGCTGATCCAATGTATGAGGCCTGTGCTGACTTTGCTCATACGTCTCTCAGTGACGACGTAGGCTTGTCCAGAGATGATCTGAAGTTCATAAATATTGTAGAAGATTCAGTTACGCAGTGTAAAAGTGGCTATTATCAGATTTTGCTTCCGTTAAAAAAATCCATCCTTGAAGATACCGGAGAACAGAGTTCAAGCAGAACGCAGAACTCTTAAGCTCAAGTGTAAGCTATCTAGAGTTGAAAAGTTTCGAGAAGATTATGTTTCCTTTCTCGAGGGTTTGATCAAAGATGGCTTCGCTGAAAAGATTCGCCACAGTGCTCTCAGAAGAACAGAAGGAACTGAGGTTTGGTAAATAAAACATCACGGCGTAGATCATCAAAAGAAGCCGGGGACATTACGGGTGGCCCTTGACTGCTCAATTCACTTCCATGGAACTTCTCTGTACAATGAGCTATTTCAGCAACTGGAATTGACCAATAACTTAGTGGGATTGTTGGTTCCTTTCCAACATGATTGAGTTGCAGTGATGGGTGACATACAGTCAATGTTTCATCAAGTACAGACCTCGAAAGCAGATTGCGATTTTCTCCGTTTTCACTGGTGGCCCTACAGAATGACCATGCCTTTGTTTGGTGCAGTTTCGTCAGTCCAGGCTGCGCGAAATTTGCCATTCGCAGAAACGCAGAAAATCACAATCACGAGCGCCACTCTGATGTTATCAGCACCGTAATCAGAAATTTCTACGCTGAGGACTGCCTTTATTAAGTATTTACTGTCAATTAATGTAGCCGTTAAGCACGAGGAAAACCTTCGCAAGCTTATGTTGAGAGGAGGCTTCTGTTTGACGACTTGGATTAGCAACGATCGACAAGTCTTGGAGCCAATTCCGATTCATGACAGAGTAAAAGATGTCAAGGAGCTAAACCACACTAAAGATGCACTTCCCACTGGAAGAGCCTTGGGCGCATCGTGGCTGGTCAAAACTGATACATCTGGCTTCAAAATTAGCGTGAGAGAGCGACCCTGTACCAGGCGCAGGTTGCTGTCTGTTGTCAGTGTGATCTCTGATCCGCTTCGAATGGCAGACTACTTTTTATCTTGCCTGCTTTACTGGAGCAGCACCCCCTGTGGCTGAACAGGCCTATGAACGAATGGCAGCCTCTGTCGCACAAGTCGCAATTGTGAATCGTCTCTGTACTGTTGGAGCCGCAGCGTTCTTTCTTGCGGATCCGCTTCTCTACCGCTTCACTGATCAGTGTTTCTTCTCTTGACTTCAGTTGTCTTGTCAGGGTACATTTCCATCTGGAGCGGCCGGCTGCAAAGTCCTCCCAGTGCTCGGTGTTGATCTCCAAGGCCTTCATCTCTCTCTCTTACAGACATCTCAGAAATGCAGCTGCGGGCCGCCAGTGTCTCTCCTGTCAGTCACTAGTTCTCCGTAGAGGATTTTTTTGGGAATTCTGCCATCTTCCTTACGATGGACGTCTGGCCTAGCCAGCGAAGTCTGCGCTGCCTGAGCAGAGTGAACATGGACGACAGACCAGCGTAAGACAAGACATCTGTGTTGGACACTTTGTCCTTCAACGGTATGCCCAGGATGCGGCGGATACACCTCAAGTGGTAGGACTTCAATCTCTATTCCTGCTTGGGGTACATTGTTCACGTCTCTCTCCCGTAGAGCAGTGTGCTGATGACGCAGGCGTTATACACTGCAATCTTCGTCTTGACGGAGAGTTTGGAATTCTCCCACACACGTGTGGTGATAAGAGCGAGAGTAGTTAATGTTTTTCCAGTCCTCTTGTCGATCTCTGTATACAGGGAGAGATTGCTGGTTAGCGTGGACCCCAGGTGCGTGAATTGGCTCACGACTTCCAGCTTATAGTCGTCGATGGTGATGGCTGGTGGTGCTTCTGCGCCTTGTGCCAGGACATTCGTCTTCTTCAGGCTGATGGTCATCCCGAAGTCCTCGGAGACCTGGGAGAAATGGTCCATCAGGCTTTGGATCTTCTGGTGTGTGTGGGTCGCAACTGCAGCGTCATCAGCAAACAACAAGGAAGGCCCTGATCAGAGTCTCACGTACTTTTGTTTTGGCTTTGAGGCGGGAAATATCGAAGAGCCTGCCGTCAGATCTGGTATGAAGGTATATCCCCTCTGTTGCTGTGCCGAAAGCGTGCTTCAATAGCAAGGCAAAGAAGATCCCAAAGGGCGTTGAAGCAAGGACGTAGCCTTGTTTGTTTGACAGTTCCTTTCATGTTGGTGTGGACCGATTCAATGAGGCTACGCAGCTTTGGGGGGCAACCTATCTTTGCAGGATCTTTAATAGGCCCTCTCTGTTGACCAAATCGAAGGCCTTGGTGAGATCACTGAAGGCAACGTATAGGGGCATGTTCTGTTCTCTGAATTACTCCTGCAGCTGGCAAAGGGAGAATCATGTCTACCGTCGATCTGTTTATGCGGAAGCCACACTAGGACTTAGGGTAGACGCGTTCGGAGAGTTTCTCTAAACGAGCGAGGATAACTCGTGCATAGATTTTGCCAACTATTCTCATGAGAGAGATTCCCTATAGTTGCTGCAGTCACTCTCGCCCTTGTTTTTGTAGAGGGTGATGATTTTCACATCCCTCATGTTCTGCGGTACCGCATCTTCTAGCCAGCACAGGCAGAGAACCTAATGTAGAGGAGCAGTAGGGTAGTCTTGCAGTGTTTGATCAGGTCAGGTGATATTCCGTCGCTACCAGGTACCTTTCCTGCGACAAAGCTGTCAATGGCCTTGCTGAGATCGCCGAGAGTTGGCTCAGCGTCCAATTCGTCCATAATTCGTAGACACTCGATGGCATCAAGGACTGAAGTGGACTAAGTGTTCTGTCCGGAGTAGAGGTTAGAGTAATGTTCCACTCATCTCTCCATCTGCTTGCTCTAGTCCGTGATCTTTTCCCTAGCGGAAGATTTGAATGGGCCAATATTGCTCTGGACTGGCCGGAGTGCTTTCTTGATGCCATAGTACATTCCTCTGTTATGGTGGCGGATTGAACATCTTTGCTGAGCTAGGTCCAGTACTCGTTGGCACAGCGCCGAGCTGTGTGCTGAACTTTGCTCCTTGCAGCCCTGAGAACCTGGAGGTTCTTCTCATTTGGGGTCATATTGTACAGTGTGAGTGCGGCGCGCTTGGATTCAATTACGAGGGTAAACTCAGACGAATTGGCTTCAAACAAGTCCTGCGACTTTGAAGTTTTTCCTTCCCAAAAGTAGCCAAGGCTGTGCGCTGGATTGTGTTATGCAACGTTTCCCCTTCTGCGTTGCAGACTCTCCTGGTTGCGAGGCGTCAAGTTCTTTCTCAAAGGAGTTGGAAAATTGCTCCACGAGATCTGGTTGGGACATCTTGCTGGTGTCAATGCGTGCCTTTCCTTGCTGTCTGGTGCGGTGGTTGGGATGATGAGATCACCTAGCAGCTACCTTTTCCGTTGATGTGACTGGGTAAATTGATTGTCAAAGCTGACTGAGTTCTCAGTCGACAGGTGTGTCTAACAGTTGTTACCAGTCAGATTCACCACTTGTGCGACGTTTCCCAATCTGGATAGGGGGCAGTTTCTAATCTTTGCCTAGTCAACTCAGATGGCCACGTTGATTGCTCGAATTTTGATCGGAAAGTCTCCTCTTGCCCCATTGAAGAAAAACGACTATCCCAGACTAGAGTTAGCAGTCGCCAGTGTCTATTCGTTGAACAAAATGCTAAAGAAGGTATTGGAAAGCGCAGTAGAGTTATCTGATAATGAGCCTGAAGTTGACATGACCGTAATTGTCTCCTCTTTATTAAAAGTCGGTGAGGCCTACTTAAACAAACGATTCTTGTCCTGGTTTAAGCTGCTGACGTTTATTGCAATGCGGTCCGTTGCCAAAGAAGATTCGTTGTGGGGAAGAAAGATAAGACCAGATGTCCAGAGCACTTCCGAAAAGCCCACATAAAATTGTTGACCCACAGAATTGGGAATGCAGAAAGAGAGATTATAAGTTCAACCAGAATTGGCATTCACAGGAGAAAAAGAGGCCATAACTAAAGCGAGTCCTGTCAAGAAATTAGTGCCCTTGAGAAGTTGGATCCAATTCTAGTCCAAGGCCTCCTCCGTCTTGGTGGACGTTTAAAAATAGGCAACTTTTGCCGGATAAACCTAAATCTCATATCA
>JAEMWC010000971.1:317500-325736 GCA_016490735.1 Pachyseris speciosa | reverse complement strand
TTGAAATGTGGTGCATTGCATTATTCCGAAAATGCATACAGACCTGAAACAGTCGGTGCTACTGATAGTTTATCAATGGCACTTGCTGAAAAGTATAAAAAAGCAGTGTTAAAAAAGTGTCTATATTCCAGTGAAATATTTTAAATGTTATAGATTACAATTATGCAGTTGCTAAAAGGTACAGAAAAATGATTCTTAAAAAATGTCTGTAATTCAGCCTTTGCGCAGAAGTATAGACTGTAAATAACTGAAAAAATGACATTTAATGGTAAGTAAAGTTAAAGTGGCTCACACCTGTTCCACCACTTTTTAGCTTTTTCACTATGATTGATCATTACTACCAATCTTTATAAATTATAACCCTTATATAGTAGCCTCAATGTCTAATCCTTGATTAAGAAGTTTTGAAAATACAGGTCACCTTTGCTTGTTTTGAACTCGCAAAAACCTGCTAACCAGAGCATTATATTCCGCATACGCATGTAATAAGTTTAACCGAACCGCAGACTTAAATGGCTTAAACACCAGGGAAGATGCTGCAGTACGGTAAATGTTGTTTATAAATTTCTATTTACTTTTTAAGAATTGTTTGAATGATCAGTTTAGCTGAAATAGTATAATATTCGTATTTTGGCCAAACATTGCGCCATCTCGGCCACGCTGTTTTATAAGCGAGAGTGTTGTGTATGCACGAATAATTTCGAGTGCTTTATAGGAATGCAATGAAAGGTAAGGAAACAAAGGCCGCCTATCATGTGACTACAAGAACCAGTGATGTGTGAAGTCATGATTTTGAGACAAACTAATTGTCCTGTGTGCCCTGAGCTCAGAGGTGAGTAAAAACACAATTTTTCCATTTCTCTGGCCGATGTGTTGTGCAGGCACTTTATTTGAGTGTTTTTTAATATTTCTTTTCGAACCAGCGTGTTCTATACTGAGTGAACGAGCTCAAACTGAACCAGCGTACGTGTTTTTATCCGCCGATCAATTTCGGCCAGCGTGCCATTGTCGAGAAGAGCAGTTTGTTTTCCTTTTTTGTGACCACTGAGTTGCGCACAATTTAGCTGAGTTTTCTTTGATATTTATGTTTGAATCTTTGTTTTCTAGATTGAGTTAGCGAGTTCAAAACTGAACCAGTGTGTTCAAATCGGCAGCATGCGATTGTCGAGTCGAGCGAGACTCCCTGAACCAGCGTGTTCAAATCGGCCAGCGTGCCACTGTTGTCAGTTGCAGCCAGCGTGCATTGTCGAGCCGAGCGAGACTATATTGAAAACAAACTCAAGTCAAACTTATTTACTGGTTGCAGTTGCAGTACTTTGAAATAAAAATTACTGTTGAGTTCCAGCGAGGGTACACAATTTATATCTTGGATATCTCTTCTACAAATTTGCAAATGATATATTACATCGACTGACTCGTTGGCACTTAGCGATAGCTACTACTAGTATACCTAAGTGAAACGGTACAACCAAAATTACGATCATAAGAACGGCCAAACGTAAAACAAATTTCATCAACATACTACAAAAGACTAACGAAAGATTTCCAGATGAAGAGGAACTTGGCTTTGACAATTTTGTCCGAGAAAAAAAGGGAACAGGCATTATGGGACTATTCGTTTATAATAGGGCTGTCACACTTAAATTTGGCCCTTACGAAGACTTAATCATGCGTCAAAACTAAGTAATATTTGCATATGTGGTTGTAATGTGATACGCCAGAGGTTTGTAATTTATTTTCCGGGCTCAGTACCTCGTAGCCTCTTTGATTAAGACATAGTTATTAACACGTGAACCTAAATTAGGGTTGTTTCAAACGCGTTAAATTGTTGCTATGGTGACGTAAAATTTCAATAAGATCGCCATACCTTGTTTAATAATGAATGGACATTTGCGTCATACCACTATCATGGTATCAACTGATAAAGCGTGGTAGTATCTATTCATCAAAGCAAAGATGCTGGAAAGTGCTGGCAACCGGTGTCAGTCACCTTAAAAGAGGAGTGCCATTTATTTTAGTGACTCATTGAGAGGACACAATTTCACCCAAGGCATACACATTATGCCAAATTTTCTTTAAAATGGAATAGTGTAGCGTACGAAACTGTTGATGTTTTCGGTTACGCCTGTAGAAGATGGAAAGGATGCCAACACAAAAACGTCGGGCCATCGTTTTCAAGTGCTTCCCTTAAGTCTTAGAAGAACTGATGATAACTTATTATGTACGACATTTTTAGTGAAATAAGCAAGAGACGAATACATTTATGTGCATTTAAAAAACAGAGCGCAGAACCGTTCCCCACGAAATAAAGTCCTGCACAAGAACTGGAAGAAAAAAATCGTACAAAAGAAGACTTGGAGTTGTTTTCTAACGGTTAGATGTTTGAAACATCGGACGTCGAATCGCGATTAGCATCCATAGGCGGCAGCACACAAGCTACAACCAGTTGCAAACTACTTCTTTTGCGCTTTAGTGATGTTTCCATGATCTTGCGCATTCCATCCCTCTCACCCTCTTATTAAAGTTGCTTGCAGTGCAATACGTCCTCGAAACTTGGACGAACAAATTCGAAGGAGGAGAGTAAGGGAATGTGTGCTAAATCTTACAGATTTCTTACCAGTAGCGATTTTAAGAAAGAAAAGCTTTGTTATTTAAAGTTTCTCAACAGAGTCTCAACAATTTTACAACTGGTTGTCTGAGTGCTTTTATGTTGTATGGTTTGTTGTGGCTCAAATTTATTTGATTTTAAAATTTTCAAACCGGTATGATTTTGTTTGTTCTTTGTCTCAGATCCATTACCATTAATCTGAGAGAAAGAAAAACAAAAATTAAAGGTTTCATTCAGTCTTATATCACGTGGACTAATCAATAATAATAATAATAATAATAATAATAATAATAATAATAATAATAATAATAATAATAATGACGGTGCCTGTCGTATGGTATCTGGGAGCTTGTTCCACAGGTAGGGCGCGACATAGCTAAATGACCTGCTTCCATAAGTCTCAAGTTTAAACTTAGGCACTTGCAAGAACTGTTTATTAGAAGAGCGTAAAGTTCTGGCTGGTGTGTACATGTACTGCACTAGCATGTCCGATATGTATTGAAGCACCAAGGCATTCAAGGCCTTATATGTAAGTAGTATAATATCTTGAAAGATATTACTACTTACTACTTGCTCCTTTGAGCCATCTCATTAATTCATCTTGCTACATGCTACATGCTACTTGCTACATGCTACATGCTACATGCTACATGCTACATGCTACATGCTACATGCTACATGCTACTTGCTACATGCGATCTACACTTGACCAGTAATGCAACCTCTTTCCCAGAGTTTATCTAGCTTATTATCAAACTAGACTGGTTGTGATGTATTCTCGCCCGTACGCAAACAGTCCCTTCAAAGAGAGCGTTATGTGACACCCTGAAAGTTACAGCATGGTAACTGTTTTTTGCCACAATATTGAATTACTTTCAAAAATAATTTTTATACTGATCGTTTATTTAAGCCAAAGGATAGACTTTCTGAACAAGATCAGAGTCTTGGCGGCTAAATTTCAGAATACGCGGCTATTTCGTTTACAAACCATTGAATAACAATAGCGCCCATTGTAATATGCCTCCGACTTGGAAAGCTATTTCAGACATTTCAGTAATCATGAGTATTTAGCGATCTCGTCTTCGATAAGATTCAATACGTGCCTGCATCAGTTTAAGCAGTAAAATCGATCATAATTTTCTCCCAAAACAAATGTGTTGCATGTCTAAATATGGTTTTTTTGGTAGAAAAGCTCTGCTGGTTACTTTGTTGTTGATTCGGTGTAGCGTTTGCGACTTTGTATGTTGTGTCAAACATCAGGGGTACCCAACGACAAGTTTCGGTAGTTATCTGTTCGGTGGAGGGTAATTCGCCTTGTCCTTTCGGCGTCGATTAAAGAGTGCACTCGGGTTTTCGTAACTAAAACGTGGCGTAAAAGATTCGCAATTGGGAAATCATAGCCCCTGAGGCTTTCGAAAAGGTCGTAACTATTGCTTTTTTTGGCAGTCAAAAACGTCAACTCGTATTATCGGAAAGAAAATAGTTCCCTAGAATGTTCGTGGAAAGTTCATTTCAGTTTCCATTTTCTCAAGCAAGATTTTTTTCCCTATCATTTTCGAGCAATTCAAATTTGAGTTAGGGTCAGCTAGGGAATCCGAACAGATGAACTTCTTCTAGCCTATGAAAACATCACTTTAAAGAGAATTGAAACACCATAAGGTACTTAAAAATGCCTTTCTACAGGTTTTGGTTGATTTGGCTTGTTGGGCGCCCCTGAAACATAAGATCTAAGCTTTAACCTGATATGCAACAACACACAGTACTCATCATGCGACGGGGCATTCAATTCATTGTTGAATGTTCCAATCCTTTGCTCAAACGAATTAGTTGCTTTTGGTCCTTGTCTAAAGCGCCTGAGGATATAGGAAATGTCTTATTGCGTAATGCTTACGGTCGCAGGAAATTTATTTCCAAACTCTCGGTGGTCATGAGTAGTTTTGTTTCATAAACATATGCTTTTGGCGTTGTTTTCTCTCTGCTCTCATGTCTTGAACTCCAGCCGTGCCCTTGAGTGCTAGTGGCATCAAAATAACTTGTTTTAATTATTAAGACATTCATTCCTCCTGCTGGCTTTTAAGCTATCAGCGTGCAATTTTTGTCGATTTCCTTCTTCAGTTCTCGCAGTTCTTGTGCTTAGTCGTATTAACTTTCCACTTTCCAACCCCAACACGGTATATTCAAGAGGATCGGACGAAAATCATCCGCTTTACAATCTTCACATGCTCTGATCGACGCCATTCATATTCACTTCATGATACATAAATGGTCGAGCAAGAATCTACGCATTTCTACTACCCCCTTAAAAACCTTGAGCAAAGAGGACTGCGTGGACAAATAATAGTTACCAGGGGAGGGACAGAAGAAGTTGTTCATCCAAGTTTAATGAATTAATTAATGAGAATTGAGTGAGTGAGTGAGTGACATCGGAGTGCCTCCTATACCTCATGGCATGACTACGTCATCCCTGAGCTAAAAATGGCCAGCGAGAAATTAAAAGCTCATTTTGTGGTGTTTCTCGTACGACGTAACCGGACGAACTTCATTGTTGAGGGAGCAAGTCATAAAACATGGTTAAGTTTGGAGATAAAATATTGATACAACTGCTTTTCCCTTTACAGTCTGTAAGGACGTGATTCTAAGGTGTTTACTGTGAATTCACGTCAGACAAGTATATTTACGATCTTCAATGACACAAAAAGCGGCGCTAGATCGACGAGATAAACTTTTGTTGACGTACTTGAATTGGAGGTGTAAACACTTGCTCATGGCCATTAAAAGGCAAATCCAGTTGCTGAGAAGCAGTTCTTGGCACACATACTTTATGTAACATATATTCTGATACACGTTCGCACTCCTATTTTTTGAACTGGAAAATAGCCGTTTATTTACATTAAAAACGGTATTATCGATCAACGCGAGACGGACATTATGTCTATAAGGCGGAAGATCATTTTAATGTACACAGAATGTCCGAAAGGGAATCCTAAAGTGCTCTAAATGCTTTGCGTCGTTTCTGTTACACTGATTGAAAAGACTTTTATTAATTTCCCACAGCCTGAAACTGTTATGAAATTACGCACGGACGGTCAATGCGGTCTACACGGTCTACCATAGCGATTGATTTATAACCCCATATCATATTTCTTTATCTTGTGATGGTAGACCGTCAGAAAATGAAACGCTTATATCCCTGTCTGACTTTTATTGTTTGACTTTTATCACTATTTAGTCTTTTTTTAAAGACTTCGCTTTGACGAAGACATCACTAACATATGTCAAAGATAACGAATCAATTTAATGTTATAACTAGACTCCGTAAGCTTATACCTGCTACTGTCTGATTACGTCTCTAGAAAGCATTTATAATGCCGGACTTTATATATTGTTCCACTGTATGGCATTTTTTGCGACGATAGGAATAAGGAGAAGGTAGAAACAAACGTATTCTTGGGGTCATCTTAAATGACAACGTTTATGTATGTATATATATATATATATATATATATATATATATATATATATATATATATATATATATATATATATGTATGTATGTGAAAGAAATGAGTGTGAATGATATATGAAATGAATCATATATGAACTACGAAAATGAAATCAAATGAAGAATGATCCTCGCAGTTGTGAAGGATATTGATACAACTGCGAAAAGAAGTCTGAAAAAAAAAATTCAGGACTTCAACTGGGTTTGAACCCGTGACCTTGCGATTACGGGTGGGATGCTCTAACCAACTGAGCTATGAAGCCACTAACGTTGGGAGCGGGTCAATTGTGGGTTCATATGTTCCCGTGAAAGAAATGAGTGTGAATGATATATGAAATGAATCATATATGAACTGCGTAAATGAAATCAAATGAAGAATGATTCTCGCAGTTATGTACGCAATTTATACAATTGCGAAATGTGAGCCTGAAAAAAAGTCCAGGATTTTAACGGGGTTTGAACCCGTGATCTTGCGATTACCGGTGCGATGCTCTAACCAATTGAGCTATGAAGCCACTGACGTTAGGAGCAGGTCAACTGTTGCTTCATATGTTCCCGTGAAAGAAATGAGTGTGAATGATATATGAAATGAATCATATATGAACTACGAAAATGAAATCAAATGAAGAATGATCCTCGCAGTTGTGAAGGATATTGATACAACTGCGAAAAGAAATCTGAAAAAAAAATCCAGGACTTCAACTGGGTTTGAACCCGTGACCGCGCGATTACCGGTGCGATGCTCTAACCAATTGAGTTATGAAGCCACTGAAGTTGGGAGAAGGTCAATTGTGGGTTCATATGTTCCCGTGAAAGAAATGATTGTGAATGATATATGAAATGAATCATATATGAACTGCGGAAATGAAATCAAATGAAGAATGATCCTCGCAGGTGTGAAGGAAATTGATACAATTGCGAAAAGAAGCCTGAAAAAAAAAAATCAGGACTTCAACTGGGTGACCTCGCGATTACCGGTGCGATGCTGTAACCAACTGAGCTATGAAGCCACTAACGTTGGGAGCAGTTCAAATGTGGGTTCATATGTTCCCGTGAAAGAAATTAGTGTGAATGATATATGAAATGAATCATATATGAACTGCGTAAATGAAATCAAATGAAGAATGATTCTCGCAGTTATGAACGGAATTTATACAATTGCGAAAAGAAGCCTGAAAACAAATCCAGGATTTTAACGGGGTTTGAACCAGTGATCTCGCTATTACCGGTGCGATGCTCTGACCAACTGAGCTATGAAGTCACTGACGTTGGAATCAGGCCAATTGTGGTTTCATATGTTCCCGTGAAAGAAATGAGTGTGAATGATATATGAAATGAATTATATATGAACTGCAGAAATGACACCAAATGAAGAATGATCTCGCAGTTGTGAGCGAAATTTATACAATTGCGAAAAGAAGCCTGAAAACAAATCCAGGATTTTAACGGGGTTTGAACCCGTGATCTCGCTATTACCGGTGCGATGCTCTAACCAACTGAGCTATGAAGTCACTGACGTTGGCATCAGGCAAATTGTGGTTTCATATGTTCCCGTGAAAGAAATGAGTGTGAATGATATATGAAATGAATCATATATGAACTGCGGAAATGACACCAAATGAAGAATGATCTCGCAGTTGTGAGCGCAATTTATACAATTGCGAAAAGAAGCCTGAAAAAAAAATCAGGTCTTGAACTGGGTTTGAACCCGTGACCTCGCGATTACCGGTGCGATGCTCTAACCAACTGACCTATGAAGCCACTAACGTTGGCATCAGGCCCGTGAAAGAAATGAGTGTGAATGATATATGAAATGAATCATGAAATGATATATGAAATGAACCATGAAATCAAATGAAGAATGATTCTAGCAGTTATGAAGGCAATTTATACAATTGCGAAAAGAAGCCTGAAAAAAATATTCAGAATTTTAACGGGGTTTGAATCCGTGAACTCGCGACCACCAGTGCGATGCTCTAACCAACTGAGCTATGAAGCCACTGACGTTAAGAGCAGGTCAATTGTGGGTTCATAGGTTCCCGTGAAAGAAATGAGTGTGAATGATATATGAAATGAATCATATATGAACTGCGTAAATGAAATACATACATACTTTATTAGCATTC
>JAEMWC010000971.1:265000-310000 GCA_016490735.1 Pachyseris speciosa | reverse complement strand
AGGAAGAACGTGAAGTTGAAGTACAAAGGCTGCGAGAAATGAGAAGGAACAGAACGGAGAAAGAACGTGAAGCAGAGGTACAGCGGCTTCGGGAGATGAGAGAAGGAACAGGAGTGCAGAGGAAAGTGCACGAGAGAGAGAACGACATCGGGAAATAAGAAGGAACAGTTCCGAGGAGCGGCGAGAAGTAGAGAGGGAACGGCTGCGACTAAAATGGCGAAATTCACGCGTGGAGCAGCATGAGGCGAGAAGATTTCCAGGTAAAATTAAAATATTGCCATATGAGTGACATATGTTGCTTGGCAACTCGGTCTTGAAAGAGTGGGGAGTAGGACCAATACATCATTACCAAAGTATGGTCGAAGAAATGGATGTCGTATTATCCATAGGAAGTTGATTGGCCGTAAAATAGAAGATTCCACTGCTAAAATGTCCTTATGGGTTGTCGATTGTTTGTCGACCAATTGTGGTTGTGGATTTTTGTTGATCTGGTTTCTCGGGAATTTTTTCAAGCAATTTTCCGGAATTTACGGTACCGCATATTATATTATGTTTTGAGAATTTACTCACATTGTTTTCTTCATGCTAAATATTCCGTACTGTTTCTTCTTCTTCTTCTTTTTTTTTCTTTTGGCGTGACTCATCAACCATTAACCCGGCGAGCAGAGTCTCCCGATTTGTATTGGAAAATCGTCTGTATCTGATAGATGTTTTTAATTAAGATTAAGTGGTTTTATGCACCTAAGTTTTTTAAGCACTATTTACTTTTATTTAGCATTTACTCTTGTGATAGCTGACAGTTCTAAATATAATCTCAGAAATGCTAAATAAAAATTATCAGTTTAAAATTAAATATGCGCGAACTAATGTTCTAAAACTTTCGTATTTCTTTAGAGTAGTAAAATCATGGAATTCTCTGCCTTTAAATTTAAGAGAAATTGAATCCTTAAACGAATTTAAGGATCGCTTGAAATCCTTTCTACACCTGAAGGATACTAATACATTCTTTTAATTTATTTTTTACTAGTTTAGTCATTTTTCTGGTTCAACCTGTATATGTATTTATTGTGAATTTTAGAAAACCCTTCAGTGAGGGAAGTTGTTTCCTGTTAAGGGTTTTCCTGTCAATACTTGTGGTCTTTTGTATTGAACAAAACTCCCCTAAGGGTGCAATTCAAAGTTTGGTAATTACAAATAAATGTATTTCCCTAAATAAATAACCATGCAATGGCCACTTACATAGTCGTCTGGTTGACAGAGCAAGGGGAGCTGAGGAGTAGCATTACAGTTCAATAATTACCAGTGGCTCTTTTTTTTGCTTTATAGAATGCAATGCTCATGATGATGCTCCTCCAGGGAATAACACTGGAAATCAAAATCCTGTTCCCATTGCAACAACGGCCACTTCATGTAATACAGGTACATATGTCATTGGTGGCTACTAAATATAATCATGGGATTACATTCTTTTTCAAGTTTTCATGTTTGACAAGCAATTGGTTTTACTTATTCCACATTTTACAGTTACCATGCATGAAAATTGAAACAAAGTCAACAAAGGTGAACAACAGAGTTATTTCATCAGCCTTTTTTTTACCATTATAGTTCTGCCTCTGCAGTGACCAAGCAAACACAGTGACTTCACCCATTATCTGTTTAAAAATTACTATTTGCTGCCTACAGAGCGCTTTTCAATTGAGTGTCGTAAAACCAAAACCAAAGCAAGTACTCCGACCAATCACAACAGACCGAAACAGTGCAATGAGCCAATCAGAATACGAAGCAATTACATGTAGCCGGTGCAAAGCGCGGGAAAATACGCGCATGCAAGTCACGATTGGTTTTGGTTTTGCTTCTCGTTGGTTGAGAAAGTGGCGCGAGTTTTCCTGGCCAATCACAGTGCGAAGCAATGCAAAACCAAAGCAAAACGTGAATTACTTTCGGCATTCAATTGAAACACTCTCTGAATAATTGCAAACAGCTTATATTAATTATATATAAAGAAATGCCTTTTCAGGAGAAACAAGTGTGTCTGTACAAGCAGGCTAATTAATTAGTTGTTCAGCATTATTATGCATCAAAGATACTTGTTTTGGTTTAATTTATGGGTTTAATGAAGCTTTTGAAAAGATCTTTTATTACAAAATAAAATTACTTTGAATACTATGTGGCCTTATCAGAATTGACAGAAACCAATTCTCTGAACCCAATAATTCTAGAAAAAATAAAGTCAAAAACACCGTTTATAACATAGCGCGCGTGCTTGCCCTTTGTAAGTCCTATTGAGCCGCTGTAAACAAAATCTTTATTTACGCACGCTCGTGCTAAATAAAATGACGTGAACATTTTTTTTACCTGGCTGCAGAGTTGCTGTCATGTTAAGCTGCAGTGCAGTTTTCCATCTCTTTAAAATGTGGAAGAAACCAGCGAAGAACTGCCCAATTTTTCTATTGGCATAGACCTTTTAGATATTGATCCAACAAGCTCTCAAAATCCCCGCTTGCATCCATAACTCGATGTACGCACGCTAAGCATGAACAAATTCTTAATTGTACAAGTCATTTACATGTATCATTGCAGCTGACTGTAATTATTTGCGCTATATACCTACCATTATTTGATTAACAACAAATTCAATACTTAAGAGCCAATGTCAGAATATATCGAGAATCTCAAATCAGTTTCGAAAAATCGAATTTTGGCTAATACCACCCAAAACGCCCTTTAGGGGAATTATTTCAAGAAATGATATTAAAAAATCCCAAAGCGCTTTACATTTGGAGAATTTTGGAAAAGTTCGAAAATTCGCAAAACATACAATTTTCATTCATGAAATTGGTCTGAATTTCAAACAATTTCAAAGAAACAGTACCGGCGTGCAAAAGCTCCTATTGACTTCATCTTCCTCACATAATTAGAAGACTTCCAAAGCTTCAAGATCGTGTAAAATATTTAAGCAAAATTAGTGCATAGTATATAATGGTAATTGAACTGAGTGGAGTGCAATTTGGTCTGAAATCATACGCGTGATTTCAAAATCGAACGAGCGCGCAGTGCGAGTTTGATTTGAAATCACAATTATGATTTCAGACCAAAATTGCATGACACGAAGTTCAATTACCACTTTATTACACCCATTTTGAAATCACACAGTTCTTTTTTGTCAATATTAATATTTGTTCATCTGTGAAATTTAATAGGTTAGTATTATTTCACTTTCATTTTGATGAGTTACAGAAAGGATGCGATTTAGAGTAAAAAATGGTGGGATTTGGGAATAAATTGCACTGTTGAGAGCCAATCAGATTGCAAGGATCACCAGTGATTTCAAAATGGGTGTAATAAAGTTTTTAACCTTCGTTGATTAACCCCATCTTTGTTTGTTGTTTTGAACGTGAAAATATCGCCCAACTTTAGCCGCCCAAAAGCGATCCTGGTATAATTCAAATCGTAAAAGCAGTTATACCACACAAAAGAGCGGTCATTTTATTCATGAGAACTGAAGTTTCAGCTCTGCAAATTTCAACGCTGGCGTGTACTAAAATTTTAACTCAAGGACTTTGGACCCCACGCGCGACAGAACGTGGAATGGGGTGTTACTAAAACGAGTAACAGAGTAACGAGTAACGAGTAACGAGTAACGAGTAACGAGTAACGAGTAACGAGTAACGAGTAACGAGTAACGGAGGAACGAGAAGACGAGTAACGGGCAAAAATCTCGAGGGGCAATTTTTTTTTTTTTGGGATATTTCTAAAAACATACAGAAAATGCAAGCAAGAGTGAAAACGACACGAAAAGCTCACCTCGTTTAATCCCGCCATTTTTCATGCAGTGCTGTGCGGAAAGATCGCGTGACTAATAGAGAACCTAGGCCAAGTGATAAAAATGGCCCGAATGTAAGGAAGATTAAAAAGAGACGAAATATACAGATTTCAGTTTAAAAATATTGACTGGTTAATTGTTTTCTGTATAGTTTTAGATATATTAAAAAAAATTAACCCCTCGAGATTTTTGCCCGTTACTCGTTTTGCCCAGTGGAATGTAAACAAAGCGAAACAAATGTAATTAAAGCGAGAAAGTCGCACGAAAATTATTTACATCTCATAGAATCACTTGGCATTGACAAAAAATGATATCAAAATAAACCTTTCTCCTTGACAAGTTAATAAAGCGAAGTTTTCTGTTCTGAAACAATCCATACTTCCCCCTTCATTTCACTTTCCTTCTGTATTTCACAGCTTATCATGAAGTTCATGTATAATAATAATTGATTTTAGTGGAAGAACATGTTGAAAGCGAGGTTCATGTATTAGAAGACTGTCTTAGTTTGGAAGCAAGTAACTAACTGGAAACAAAGCAGACTGTTGTTCCAGAAATAAATAACCATGACCACTTACAGGGTGCGACAAAAGTGCTGTCTGATAGCCCGGGACTAGTGGAGCGACCCGTGGGCTAGCATGTTTTTATCACGAGTTGCCTGACAGGCAAGCAGCATTTGCTGAGATAAACTAAATGTCGGGAGTATTTCATGTAATGGTTGTTGATTCCATATGATAATAATACATTTACTTAAAGCTACGTTTTGTATTTTCATAACAAAGTGATCAAGAAAACAATACGCATCCACGCATGTATCCGCAGGAGTAATTAAAATACGCACAGATCACGAAAATATATGAATAGATTTTTATGTAAGTAACTGTGCTTTAACTTAAAGGTTATTTTGGACCATTCAAATCGAAGATGGTTCAAATCTAATGTAATTTATCTAAAGATGCAATTTGACCGAGATAACGTGGCAGTTTGTCAGACAAAGTGGTTTTAATTATGGAAATCAAATTAGAGGCGCCCGAGGTGGGTCATTTCCCGGCTTTTTTGACATTATTTTACTTGACAGGTCGAGAGGCTTTTTCGATGTGCTGCACCTCTCTTCAACCCGTTCGGGAAAATATAGTCTTTAGCGCGTGTTTCACAGCTGTAAAAGGGGGTCTTTACTTCATTAAAATGAGGGTTGTCCAATATAACCGATCTGAGTCGGGTGGAGTCCGATCGGACTCACCGGAAGTCAGGTTGCACCAAAGGCAATCTAATGATTCTTTAAAGCACGCGCGCTATCCTCCTCGTTGTTAATGCACGCGCTCGAAAATGACTGTTGTGCGAGTCGCGTGGTCGACCCGACTCGCACCGTCTCTCTAAAAGTAGGCCCGTCTTACCGGAAGTCGGTTTGCAAGAGACTTAGAAAAATTCAGCAAGAAAGGCTACCAGGCACGGTAGAAAATGTTGGTGGATCGACACCGTTCGATCGAATCGGGTCGGGTCGTCGATCCGTCTCGCCCCGACTCGACCCGTCTCTCTAAAAGTCGGTCCCTCTTTCCGGAAGTCGGTTTGCGCGAGAATTAGAAAAATTCAGCAAGGACGGTTACAGAGAGGGTTGAAATTGTTGGCGGATCGACTCCGTTCGATCGAATAGACCCGTCTCTCTAAAAGTCGGTCCGTCTTGCCGGAAGTCGGTTTGCAAGGGACTTAGAAAAATTCAGCAAGAAAGGCTAACAGGCACGGTAAATAATGTTGGCGGATCGACTCCGTTCGATCGGGTCGAGTCGGATCAACGACCCGACTCGACGCGACTCGACCCGTCTCTCTAAATGTCGGTCCGCCTTACCGGAAGTCGGTTTGCGCGAGACTTTCAGCAAGAAAGGCTACCAGGCACGGTAAATAATTTTGGCGGATCGACTCCGTTCGATCGAGTCGAGTCGGGTCGTCGATCCGACTTGATCCGACTCGACCCGTCTCTTTAATTGTCGGTCCGTCTTACGTGAAAAAAAATTCAGTAAGAAAGACTGACAGGCACGGTAGAAAATGTTGACGGATCGACTCCGTTGGATCAGACCGAGTCGGGTCGTCGATCCGATTCGACCCGTCTCTCCAAAAGTCGGTCCGTCTTACCTGTCGAGTCGAAAGGCAAAAAGTCGAGTGCAGAAATACTTCTCCTTAGGGGACTTCGAATTTTGGAGCGAGTTAGATATGGCAAGGGTCACTGCGATAGTGTTGTCGAGTCGTACGAGTCATTTGAATAGAGAAAAGCGGTTGTCGAGTGCACAGATAGAGTTTTCGAGTGGAGGAATGCATCTCTTTAGGGAGACTTCTCATCTCTTTAGGGAGAAATTTTCAGCATGTTAGTGTAAGCGAGGGATACTGGGATATTATTGTCGAGTCGTACGAGTCGTTCGAACGAGGAACACACCTGTAGCGCGCTTGTTTCTGCCGGTTGCGCTTTTCTGTTTGTGGTTTAAACAAAGAGGTGTAAACGAGTAACGCGCGCTTGTTTGGACTCGTGGCTTTAAAAAAGAACGAGTTATATACATGAGTAACACGCGCTTCTTTCTGCTTGTGGCTTAGAAAACGAGGCATACACATGTGTTGCGCGCTTGTTCCGATCTTCCCCACGTTATTATTTCTGCTAAAGAGATGCATTTTTCCACTGTGGTTTAAAGAACGAGATGTAAACGAGTAAGGCCCGGTTCATACGTCGCATTTCTGCCGTGTCGAATGCAATTGAGACAATAGATAATGAGATGATTTGCCTCATTATCTTTTGTTTGAATTGCATTCGACACGGCAGAAATGCGACGTATGAACCGGGCCTAACGGGCGCTTGTTTTGACTCGTGGCTTAAAGAACGAGGCATATACATGAGTAACGCGCGCTTGTTTCTGCTCGTGGCGTTAAAAACGAGGTATACACAAAGCATACACATGTGTAGCGTGCTTGTTTATGTCGGTTACGCCTTTCTGCTTGTGGTTTAAACAGCGAGGTATACACGAGTAACGCGCCCTTGTTTGGACTCGTGGCTTAAAGAACGAGGCATATACACGAGTAAGGCGCGCTTGTTTCTGCTCGTGGCTTAGAGAACGAGGCACACACATGTGTAGCTCGCTTGTTTCGATTTAGAACGAATCATACATCATTAACGCGCGCTTGTGTCGACCCGTGGCGTAATGAACGAGACATATACATAAGTAACACGCGCTTGTTTGTATTCGTGGCTTAAAGAACGAGGCATACACATGTGTAGCGCGCTTGTTTCTGTCGGTTGCGCCTTTCTCCTTGTGGCTTAAACAACGAGGTATACACGAGTAATGCGCGCTTGTTTGGACTCATGGCTTTAAAAAAGAACGAGTTATATACATGAGTAACACGCGCTTCTTTCTGCTTGTTGCCTAGAAAACGAGGCATACACATGTGTTGCGCGCTTGTTCCGATCTTCCCCACGTTATTATTTCTGCTAAAGAGATGCATTTTTCCACTGTGGTTTAAAGAACGAGATGTAAACGAGTAAGGCCCGGTTCATACGTCGCATTTCTGCCGTGTCGAATGCAATTGAGACAATAGATAATGAGATGATTTGCCTCATTATCTTTTGTTTGAATTGCATTCGACACGGCAGAAATGCGACGTATGAACCGGGCCTAACGGGCGCTTGTTTTGACTCGTGGCTTAAAGAACGAGGCATATACATGAGTAACGCGCGCTTGTTTCTGCTCGTGGCGTTAAAAACGAGGTATACACAAAGCATACACATGTGTAGCGTGCTTGTTTATGTCGGTTACGCCTTTCTGCTTGTGGTTTAAACAGCGAGGTATACACGAGTAACGCGCCCTTGTTTGGACTCGTGGCTTAAAGAACGAGGCATATACACGAGTAAGGCGCGCTTGTTTCTGCTCGTGGCTTAGAGAACGAGGCACACACATGTGTAGCTCGCTTGTTTCGATTTAGAACGAATCATACATCATTAACGCGCGCTTGTGTCGACCCGTGGCGTAATGAACGAGACATATACATAAGTAACACGCGCTTGTTTGTATTCGTGGCTTAAAGAACGAGGCATACACATGTGTAGCGCGCTTGTTTCTGTCGGTTGCGCCTTTCTCCTTGTGGCTTAAACAACGAGGTATACACGAGTAATGCGCGCTTGTTTGGACTCATGGCTTAAAGAACGAGGCATATACACCAGCTTACATATGCATATCAAACTTTGGGTTGCAATTTTGGGTTGACAATGCCACACATTTTCGCTCCTTTTATGGTCTTTGTTCAAGGGAAAGGGCCTTTATTGTTTGTGAAACAAAGGTTGCAATTATCGAAGCGTAGCCTGCTCACCGACCGCGAAATTCGAATATCTTCGTCAACGATCGTGGTGTCACAATGCCGCCTTTGGGGTAGTGGGGTGTGAAAATAATTGTCAAGGCAGAAATGTTCTAACGGGGGAGGGCTGGGCAATCATGAAGCGTACAGAGTTTGTTTCACTCGCGCAATTATCTCAAAGTTTCCAACAGGTTTTTTTCTCGTTCTATGTACCGTTTAACCGAGTGTATCAGAAACATTAAACATGCAAACTAGCCGAGTGTTTGTAAAATTGCCAGCTCTAAGAAATAGTTTAGGACCAAGAATTCTCAGAAAACTAACATCCGCAGCCGCTAAAAAGCCGACTTGCTATCGAGCCTTCCACGCTACGAGCTGTAGAAGTCCGTATGTTGAACTGATAACAGTCAAAACAAGTTAATACCTTCAATGGATGCCAACTACCGCCCCTAGCATAGAAAGCCGTAATAGACTAAACCCCCCCCCCCCGCAATTATTACTCGCCATTGTGATAAAATAAACAAAAACTGGGCCATTTAGGGTTGTTTCTTGAAGCGTTTTCAAAATTTGCGTCTTTTCACGTCGGCATCCATCATTTGATGCAAAACTTCACTTTGAATTCAAACTCTTTCTCTTTTGAGCTACATGACTTGTCGAGTCAAAGATACTTGTTTTGGTTTAATTTATGGGTTTAATGAAGCTTTTGAAAAGATCTTTTATTACAAAATAAAATTACTTTGAATACTATGTGGCCTTATCAGAATTGACAGAAACCAATTCTCTGAACCCAATAATTCTAGAAAAAATAAAGTCAAAAACACCGTTTATAACATAGCGCGCGTGCTTGCCCTTTGTAAGTCCTATTGAGCCGCTGTAAACAAAATCTTTATTTACGCACGCTCGTGCTAAATAAAATGACGTGAACATTTTTTTTACCTGGCTGCAGAGTTGCTGTCATGTTAAGCTGCAGTGCAGTTTTCCATCTCTTTAAAATGTGGAAGAAACCAGCGAAGAACTGCCCAATTTTTCTATTGGCATAGACCTTTTAGATATTGATCCAACAAGCTCTCAAAATCCCCGCTTGCATCCATAACTCGATGTACGCACGCTAAGCATGAACAAATTCTTAATTGTACAAGTCATTTACATGTATCATTGCAGCTGACTGTAATTATTTGCGCTATATACCTACCATTATTTGATTAACAACAAATTCAATACTTAAGAGCCAATGTCAGAATATATCGAGAATCTCAAATCAGTTTCGAAAAATCGAATTTTGGCTAATACCACCCAAAACGCCCTTTAGGGGAATTATTTCAAGAAATGATATTAAAAAATCCCAAAGCGCTTTACATTTGGAGAATTTTGGAAAAGTTCGAAAATTCGCAAAACATACAATTTTCATTCATGAAATTGGTCTGAATTTCAAACAATTTCAAAGAAACAGTACCGGCGTGCAAAAGCTCCTATTGACTTCATCTTCCTCACATAATTAGAAGACTTCCAAAGCTTCAAGATCGTGTAAAATATTTAAGCAAAATTAGTGCATAGTATATAATGGTAATTGAACTGAGTGGAGTGCAATTTGGTCTGAAATCATACGCGTGATTTCAAAATCGAACGAGCGCGCAGTGCGAGTTTGATTTGAAATCACAATTATGATTTCAGACCAAAATTGCATGACACGAAGTTCAATTACCACTTTATTACACCCATTTTGAAATCACACAGTTCTTTTTTGTCAATATTAATATTTGTTCATCTGTGAAATTTAATAGGTTAGTATTATTTCACTTTCATTTTGATGAGTTACAGAAAGGATGCGATTTAGAGTAAAAAATGGTGGGATTTGGGAATAAATTGCACTGTTGAGAGCCAATCAGATTGCAAGGATCACCAGTGATTTCAAAATGGGTGTAATAAAGTTTTTAACCTTCGTTGATTAACCCCATCTTTGTTTGTTGTTTTGAACGTGAAAATATCGCCCAACTTTAGCCGCCCAAAAGCGATCCTGGTATAATTCAAATCGTAAAAGCAGTTATACCACACAAAAGAGCGGTCATTTTATTCATGAGAACTGAAGTTTCAGCTCTGCAAATTTCAACGCTGGCGTGTACTAAAATTTTAACTCAAGGACTTTGGACCCCACGCGCGACAGAACGTGGAATGGGGTGTTACTAAAACGAGTAACAGAGTAACGAGTAACGAGTAACGAGTAACGAGTAACGAGTAACGAGTAACGAGTAACGAGTAACGAGTAACGGAGGAACGAGAAGACGAGTAACGGGCAAAAATCTCGAGGGGCAATTTTTTTTTTTTTGGGATATTTCTAAAAACATACAGAAAATGCAAGCAAGAGTGAAAACGACACGAAAAGCTCACCTCGTTTAATCCCGCCATTTTTCATGCAGTGCTGTGCGGAAAGATCGCGTGACTAATAGAGAACCTAGGCCAAGTGATAAAAATGGCCCGAATGTAAGGAAGATTAAAAAGAGACGAAATATACAGATTTCAGTTTAAAAATATTGACTGGTTAATTGTTTTCTGTATAGTTTTAGATATATTAAAAAAAATTAACCCCTCGAGATTTTTGCCCGTTACTCGTTTTGCCCAGTGGAATGTAAACAAAGCGAAACAAATGTAATTAAAGCGAGAAAGTCGCACGAAAATTATTTACATCTCATAGAATCACTTGGCATTGACAAAAAATGATATCAAAATAAACCTTTCTCCTTGACAAGTTAATAAAGCGAAGTTTTCTGTTCTGAAACAATCCATACTTCCCCCTTCATTTCACTTTCCTTCTGTATTTCACAGCTTATCATGAAGTTCATGTATAATAATAATTGATTTTAGTGGAAGAACATGTTGAAAGCGAGGTTCATGTATTAGAAGACTGTCTTAGTTTGGAAGCAAGTAACTAACTGGAAACAAAGCAGACTGTTGTTCCAGAAATAAATAACCATGACCACTTACAGGGTGCGACAAAAGTGCTGTCTGATAGCCCGGGACTAGTGGAGCGACCCGTGGGCTAGCATGTTTTTATCACGAGTTGCCTGACAGGCAAGCAGCATTTGCTGAGATAAACTAAATGTCGGGAGTATTTCATGTAATGGTTGTTGATTCCATATGATAATAATACATTTACTTAAAGCTACGTTTTGTATTTTCATAACAAAGTGATCAAGAAAACAATACGCATCCACGCATGTATCCGCAGGAGTAATTAAAATACGCACAGATCACGAAAATATATGAATAGATTTTTATGTAAGTAACTGTGCTTTAACTTAAAGGTTATTTTGGACCATTCAAATCGAAGATGGTTCAAATCTAATGTAATTTATCTAAAGATGCAATTTGACCGAGATAACGTGGCAGTTTGTCAGACAAAGTGGTTTTAATTATGGAAATCAAATTAGAGGCGCCCGAGGTGGGTCATTTCCCGGCTTTTTTGACATTATTTTACTTGACAGGTCGAGAGGCTTTTTCGATGTGCTGCACCTCTCTTCAACCCGTTCGGGAAAATATAGTCTTTAGCGCGTGTTTCACAGCTGTAAAAGGGGGTCTTTACTTCATTAAAATGAGGGTTGTCCAATATAACCGATCTGAGTCGGGTGGAGTCCGATCGGACTCACCGGAAGTCAGGTTGCACCAAAGGCAATCTAATGATTCTTTAAAGCACGCGCGCTATCCTCCTCGTTGTTAATGCACGCGCTCGAAAATGACTGTTGTGCGAGTCGCGTGGTCGACCCGACTCGCACCGTCTCTCTAAAAGTAGGCCCGTCTTACCGGAAGTCGGTTTGCAAGAGACTTAGAAAAATTCAGCAAGAAAGGCTACCAGGCACGGTAGAAAATGTTGGTGGATCGACACCGTTCGATCGAATCGGGTCGGGTCGTCGATCCGTCTCGCCCCGACTCGACCCGTCTCTCTAAAAGTCGGTCCCTCTTTCCGGAAGTCGGTTTGCGCGAGAATTAGAAAAATTCAGCAAGGACGGTTACAGAGAGGGTTGAAATTGTTGGCGGATCGACTCCGTTCGATCGAATAGACCCGTCTCTCTAAAAGTCGGTCCGTCTTGCCGGAAGTCGGTTTGCAAGGGACTTAGAAAAATTCAGCAAGAAAGGCTAACAGGCACGGTAAATAATGTTGGCGGATCGACTCCGTTCGATCGGGTCGAGTCGGATCAACGACCCGACTCGACGCGACTCGACCCGTCTCTCTAAATGTCGGTCCGCCTTACCGGAAGTCGGTTTGCGCGAGACTTTCAGCAAGAAAGGCTACCAGGCACGGTAAATAATTTTGGCGGATCGACTCCGTTCGATCGAGTCGAGTCGGGTCGTCGATCCGACTTGATCCGACTCGACCCGTCTCTTTAATTGTCGGTCCGTCTTACGTGAAAAAAAATTCAGTAAGAAAGACTGACAGGCACGGTAGAAAATGTTGACGGATCGACTCCGTTGGATCAGACCGAGTCGGGTCGTCGATCCGATTCGACCCGTCTCTCCAAAAGTCGGTCCGTCTTACCTGTCGAGTCGAAAGGCAAAAAGTCGAGTGCAGAAATACTTCTCCTTAGGGGACTTCGAATTTTGGAGCGAGTTAGATATGGCAAGGGTCACTGCGATAGTGTTGTCGAGTCGTACGAGTCATTTGAATAGAGAAAAGCGGTTGTCGAGTGCACAGATAGAGTTTTCGAGTGGAGGAATGCATCTCTTTAGGGAGACTTCTCATCTCTTTAGGGAGAAATTTTCAGCATGTTAGTGTAAGCGAGGGATACTGGGATATTATTGTCGAGTCGTACGAGTCGTTCGAACGAGGAACACACCTGTAGCGCGCTTGTTTCTGCCGGTTGCGCTTTTCTGTTTGTGGTTTAAACAAAGAGGTGTAAACGAGTAACGCGCGCTTGTTTGGACTCGTGGCTTTAAAAAAGAACGAGTTATATACATGAGTAACACGCGCTTCTTTCTGCTTGTGGCTTAGAAAACGAGGCATACACATGTGTTGCGCGCTTGTTCCGATCTTCCCCACGTTATTATTTCTGCTAAAGAGATGCATTTTTCCACTGTGGTTTAAAGAACGAGATGTAAACGAGTAAGGCCCGGTTCATACGTCGCATTTCTGCCGTGTCGAATGCAATTGAGACAATAGATAATGAGATGATTTGCCTCATTATCTTTTGTTTGAATTGCATTCGACACGGCAGAAATGCGACGTATGAACCGGGCCTAACGGGCGCTTGTTTTGACTCGTGGCTTAAAGAACGAGGCATATACATGAGTAACGCGCGCTTGTTTCTGCTCGTGGCGTTAAAAACGAGGTATACACAAAGCATACACATGTGTAGCGTGCTTGTTTATGTCGGTTACGCCTTTCTGCTTGTGGTTTAAACAGCGAGGTATACACGAGTAACGCGCCCTTGTTTGGACTCGTGGCTTAAAGAACGAGGCATATACACGAGTAAGGCGCGCTTGTTTCTGCTCGTGGCTTAGAGAACGAGGCACACACATGTGTAGCTCGCTTGTTTCGATTTAGAACGAATCATACATCATTAACGCGCGCTTGTGTCGACCCGTGGCGTAATGAACGAGACATATACATAAGTAACACGCGCTTGTTTGTATTCGTGGCTTAAAGAACGAGGCATACACATGTGTAGCGCGCTTGTTTCTGTCGGTTGCGCCTTTCTCCTTGTGGCTTAAACAACGAGGTATACACGAGTAATGCGCGCTTGTTTGGACTCATGGCTTTAAAAAAGAACGAGTTATATACATGAGTAACACGCGCTTCTTTCTGCTTGTTGCCTAGAAAACGAGGCATACACATGTGTTGCGCGCTTGTTCCGATCTTCCCCACGTTATTATTTCTGCTAAAGAGATGCATTTTTCCACTGTGGTTTAAAGAACGAGATGTAAACGAGTAAGGCCCGGTTCATACGTCGCATTTCTGCCGTGTCGAATGCAATTGAGACAATAGATAATGAGATGATTTGCCTCATTATCTTTTGTTTGAATTGCATTCGACACGGCAGAAATGCGACGTATGAACCGGGCCTAACGGGCGCTTGTTTTGACTCGTGGCTTAAAGAACGAGGCATATACATGAGTAACGCGCGCTTGTTTCTGCTCGTGGCGTTAAAAACGAGGTATACACAAAGCATACACATGTGTAGCGTGCTTGTTTATGTCGGTTACGCCTTTCTGCTTGTGGTTTAAACAGCGAGGTATACACGAGTAACGCGCCCTTGTTTGGACTCGTGGCTTAAAGAACGAGGCATATACACGAGTAAGGCGCGCTTGTTTCTGCTCGTGGCTTAGAGAACGAGGCACACACATGTGTAGCTCGCTTGTTTCGATTTAGAACGAATCATACATCATTAACGCGCGCTTGTGTCGACCCGTGGCGTAATGAACGAGACATATACATAAGTAACACGCGCTTGTTTGTATTCGTGGCTTAAAGAACGAGGCATACACATGTGTAGCGCGCTTGTTTCTGTCGGTTGCGCCTTTCTCCTTGTGGCTTAAACAACGAGGTATACACGAGTAATGCGCGCTTGTTTGGACTCATGGCTTAAAGAACGAGGCATATACACCAGCTTACATATGCATATCAAACTTTGGGTTGCAATTTTGGGTTGACAATGCCACACATTTTCGCTCCTTTTATGGTCTTTGTTCAAGGGAAAGGGCCTTTATTGTTTGTGAAACAAAGGTTGCAATTATCGAAGCGTAGCCTGCTCACCGACCGCGAAATTCGAATATCTTCGTCAACGATCGTGGTGTCACAATGCCGCCTTTGGGGTAGTGGGGTGTGAAAATAATTGTCAAGGCAGAAATGTTCTAACGGGGGAGGGCTGGGCAATCATGAAGCGTACAGAGTTTGTTTCACTCGCGCAATTATCTCAAAGTTTCCAACAGGTTTTTTTCTCGTTCTATGTACCGTTTAACCGAGTGTATCAGAAACATTAAACATGCAAACTAGCCGAGTGTTTGTAAAATTGCCAGCTCTAAGAAATAGTTTAGGACCAAGAATTCTCAGAAAACTAACATCCGCAGCCGCTAAAAAGCCGACTTGCTATCGAGCCTTCCACGCTACGAGCTGTAGAAGTCCGTATGTTGAACTGATAACAGTCAAAACAAGTTAATACCTTCAATGGATGCCAACTACCGCCCCTAGCATAGAAAGCCGTAATAGACTAAACCCCCCCCCCCCGCAATTATTACTCGCCATTGTGATAAAATAAACAAAAACTGGGCCATTTAGGGTTGTTTCTTGAAGCGTTTTCAAAATTTGCGTCTTTTCACGTCGGCATCCATCATTTGATGCAAAACTTCACTTTGAATTCAAACTCTTTCTCTTTTGAGCTACATGACTTGTCGAGTCAAAGATACTTGTTTTGGTTTAATTTATGGGTTTAATGAAGCTTTTGAAAAGATCTTTTATTACAAAATAAAATTACTTTGAATACTATGTGGCCTTATCAGAATTGACAGAAACCAATTCTCTGAACCCAATAATTCTAGAAAAAATAAAGTCAAAAACACCGTTTATAACATAGCGCGCGTGCTTGCCCTTTGTAAGTCCTATTGAGCCGCTGTAAACAAAATCTTTATTTACGCACGCTCGTGCTAAATAAAATGACGTGAACATTTTTTTTACCTGGCTGCAGAGTTGCTGTCATGTTAAGCTGCAGTGCAGTTTTCCATCTCTTTAAAATGTGGAAGAAACCAGCGAAGAACTGCCCAATTTTTCTATTGGCATAGACCTTTTAGATATTGATCCAACAAGCTCTCAAAATCCCCGCTTGCATCCATAACTCGATGTACGCACGCTAAGCATGAACAAATTCTTAATTGTACAAGTCATTTACATGTATCATTGCAGCTGACTGTAATTATTTGCGCTATATACCTACCATTATTTGATTAACAACAAATTCAATACTTAAGAGCCAATGTCAGAATATATCGAGAATCTCAAATCAGTTTCGAAAAATCGAATTTTGGCTAATACCACCCAAAACGCCCTTTAGGGGAATTATTTCAAGAAATGATATTAAAAAATCCCAAAGCGCTTTACATTTGGAGAATTTTGGAAAAGTTCGAAAATTCGCAAAACATACAATTTTCATTCATAAAATTGGTCTGAATTTCAAACAATTTCAAAGAAACAGTACCGGCGTGCAAAAGCTCCTATTGACTTCATCTTCCTCACATAATTAGAAGACTTCCAAAGCTTCAAGATCGTGTAAAATATTTAAGCAAAATTAGTGCATAGTATATAATGGTAATTGAACTGAGTGGAGTGCAATTTGGTCTGAAATCATACGCGTGATTTCAAAATCGAACGAGCGCGCAGTGCGAGTTTGATTTGAAATCACAATTATGATTTCAGACCAAAATTGCATGACACGAAGTTCAATTACCACTTTATTACACCCATTTTGAAATCACACAGTTCTTTTTTGTCAATATTAATATTTGTTCATCTGTGAAATTTAATAGGTTAGTATTATTTCACTTTCATTTTGATGAGTTACAGAAAGGATGCGATTTAGAGTAAAAAGTGGTGGGATTTGGGAATAAATTGCACTGTTGAGAGCCAATCAGATTGCAAGGATCACCAGTGATTTCAAAATGGGTGTAATAAAGTTTTTAACCTTCGTTGATTAACCCCATCTTTGTTTGTTGTTTTGAACGTGAAAATATCGCCCAACTTTAGCCGCCCAAAAGCGATCCTGGTATAATTCAAATCGTAAAAGCAGTTATACCACACAAAAGAGCGGTCATTTTATTCATGAGAACTGAAGTTTCAGCTCTGCAAATTTCAACGCTGGCGTGTACTAAAATTTTAACTCAAGGACTTTGGACCCCACGCGCGACAGAACGTGGAATGGGGTGTTACTAAAACGAGTAACAGAGTAACGAGTAACGAGTAACGAGTAACGAGTAACGAGTAACGAGTAACGAGTAACGAGTAACGAGTAACGAGTAACGGAGGAACGAGAAGACGAGTAACGGGCAAAAATCTCGAGGGGCAATTTTTTTTTTTTTGGGATATTTCTAAAAACATACAGAAAATGCAAGCAAGAGTGAAAACGACACGAAAAGCTCACCTCGTTTAATCCCGCCATTTTTCATGCAGTGCTGTGCGGAAAGATCGCGTGACTAATAGAGAACCTAGGCCAAGTGATAAAAATGGCCCGAATGTAAGGAAGATTAAAAAGAGACGAAATATACAGATTTCAGTTTAAAAATATTGACTGGTTAATTGTTTTCTGTATAGTTTTAGATATATTAAAAAAAATTAACCCCTCGAGATTTTTGCCCGTTACTCGTTTTGCCCAGTGGAATGTAAACAAAGCGAAACAAATGTAATTAAAGCGAGAAAGTCGCACGAAAATTATTTACATCTCATAGAATCACTTGGCATTGACAAAAAATGATATCAAAATAAACCTTTCTCCTTGACAAGTTAATAAAGCGAAGTTTTCTGTTCTGAAACAATCCATACTTCCCCCTTCATTTCACTTTCCTTCTGTATTTCACAGCTTATCATGAAGTTCATGTATAATAATAATTGATTTTAGTGGAAGAACATGTTGAAAGCGAGGTTCATGTATTAGAAGACTGTCTTAGTTTGGAAGCAAGTAACTAACTGGAAACAAAGCAGACTGTTGTTCCAGAAATAAATAACCATGACCACTTACAGGGTGCGACAAAAGTGCTGTCTGATAGCCCGGGACTAGTGGAGCGACCCGTGGGCTAGCATGTTTTTATCACGAGTTGCCTGACAGGCAAGCAGCATTTGCTGAGATAAACTAAATGTCGGGAGTATTTCATGTAATGGTTGTTGATTCCATATGATAATAATACATTTACTTAAAGCTACGTTTTGTATTTTCATAACAAAGTGATCAAGAAAACAATACGCATCCACGCATGTATCCGCAGGAGTAATTAAAATACGCACAGATCACGAAAATATATGAATAGATTTTTATGTAAGTAACTGTGCTTTAACTTAAAGGTTATTTTGGACCATTCAAATCGAAGATAGTTCAAATCTAATGTAATTTATCTAAAGATGCAATTTGACCGAGATAACGTGGCAGTTTGTCAGACAAAGTGGTTTTAATTATGGAAATCAAATTAGAGGCGCCCGAGGTGGGTCATTTCCCGGCTTTTTTGACATTATTTTACTTGACAGGTCGAGAGGCTTTTTCGATGTGCTGCACCTCTCTTCAACCCGTTCGGGAAAATATAGTCTTTAGCGCGTGTTTCACAGCTGTAAAAGGGGGTCTTTACTTCATTAAAATGAGGGTTGTCCAATATAACCGATCTGAGTCGGGTGGAGTCCGATCGGACTCACCGGAAGTCAGGTTGCACCAAAGGCAATCTAATGATTCTTTAAAGCACGCGCGCTATCCTCCTCGTTGTTAATGCACGCGCTCGAAAATGACTGTTGTGCGAGTCGCGTGGTCGACCCGACTCGCACCGTCTCTCTAAAAGTAGGCCCGTCTTACCGGAAGTCGGTTTGCAAGAGACTTAGAAAAATTCAGCAAGAAAGGCTACCAGGCACGGTAGAAAATGTTGGTGGATCGACACCGTTCGATCGAATCGGGTCGGGTCGTCGATCCGTCTCGCCCCGACTCGACCCGTCTCTCTAAAAGTCGGTCCCTCTTTCCGGAAGTCGGTTTGCGCGAGAATTAGAAAAATTCAGCAAGGACGGTTACAGAGAGGGTTGAAATTGTTGGCGGATCGACTCCGTTCGATCGAATAGACCCGTCTCTCTAAAAGTCGGTCCGTCTTGCCGGAAGTCGGTTTGCAAGGGACTTAGAAAAATTCAGCAAGAAAGGCTAACAGGCACGGTAAATAATGTTGGCGGATCGACTCCGTTCGATCGGGTCGAGTCGGATCAACGACCCGACTCGACGCGACTCGACCCGTCTCTCTAAATGTCGGTCCGCCTTACCGGAAGTCGGTTTGCGCGAGACTTTCAGCAAGAAAGGCTACCAGGCACGGTAAATAATTTTGGCGGATCGACTCCGTTCGATCGAGTCGAGTCGGGTCGTCGATCCGACTTGATCCGACTCGACCCGTCTCTTTAATTGTCGGTCCGTCTTACGTGAAAAAAAATTCAGTAAGAAAGACTGACAGGCACGGTAGAAAATGTTGACGGATCGACTCCGTTGGATCAGACCGAGTCGGGTCGTCGATCCGATTCGACCCGTCTCTCCAAAAGTCGGTCCGTCTTACCTGTCGAGTCGAAAGGCAAAAAGTCGAGTGCAGAAATACTTCTCCTTAGGGGACTTCGAATTTTGGAGCGAGTTAGATATGGCAAGGGTCACTGCGATAGTGTTGTCGAGTCGTACGAGTCATTTGAATAGAGAAAAGCGGTTGTCGAGTGCACAGATAGAGTTTTCGAGTGGAGGAATGCATCTCTTTAGGGAGACTTCTCATCTCTTTAGGGAGAAATTTTCAGCATGTTAGTGTAAGCGAGGGATACTGTGATATTATTGTCGAGTCGTACGAGTCGTTCGAACGAGGAACACACCTGTAGCGCGCTTGTTTCTGCCGGTTGCGCTTTTCTGTTTGTGGTTTAAACAAAGAGGTGTAAACGAGTAACGCGCGCTTGTTTGGACTCGTGGCTTTAAAAAAGAACGAGTTATATACATGAGTAACACGCGCTTCTTTCTGCTTGTGGCTTAGAAAACGAGGCATACACATGTGTTGCGCGCTTGTTCCGATCTTCCCCACGTTATTATTTCTGCTAAAGAGATGCATTTTTCCACTGTGGTTTAAAGAACGAGATGTAAACGAGTAAGGCCCGGTTCATACGTCGCATTTCTGCCGTGTCGAATGCAATTGAGACAATAGATAATGAGATGATTTGCCTCATTATCTTTTGTTTGAATTGCATTCGACACGGCAGAAATGCGACGTATGAACCGGGCCTAACGGGCGCTTGTTTTGACTCGTGGCTTAAAGAACGAGGCATATACATGAGTAACGCGCGCTTGTTTCTGCTCGTGGCGTTAAAAACGAGGTATACACAAAGCATACACATGTGTAGCGTGCTTGTTTATGTCGGTTACGCCTTTCTGCTTGTGGTTTAAACAGCGAGGTATACACGAGTAACGCGCCCTTGTTTGGACTCGTGGCTTAAAGAACGAGGCATATACACGAGTAAGGCGCGCTTGTTTCTGCTCGTGGCTTAGAGAACGAGGCACACACATGTGTAGCTCGCTTGTTTCGATTTAGAACGAATCATACATCATTAACGCGCGCTTGTGTCGACCCGTGGCGTAATGAACGAGACATATACATAAGTAACACGCGCTTGTTTGTATTCGTGGCTTAAAGAACGAGGCATACACATGTGTAGCGCGCTTGTTTCTGTCGGTTGCGCCTTTCTCCTTGTGGCTTAAACAACGAGGTATACACGAGTAATGCGCGCTTGTTTGGACTCATGGCTTTAAAAAAGAACGAGTTATATACATGAGTAACACGCGCTTCTTTCTGCTTGTTGCCTAGAAAACGAGGCATACACATGTGTTGCGCGCTTGTTCCGATCTTCCCCACGTTATTATTTCTGCTAAAGAGATGCATTTTTCCACTGTGGTTTAAAGAACGAGATGTAAACGAGTAAGGCCCGGTTCATACGTCGCATTTCTGCCGTGTCGAATGCAATTGAGACAATAGATAATGAGATGATTTGCCTCATTATCTTTTGTTTGAATTGCATTCGACACGGCAGAAATGCGACGTATGAACCGGGCCTAACGGGCGCTTGTTTTGACTCGTGGCTTAAAGAACGAGGCATATACATGAGTAACGCGCGCTTGTTTCTGCTCGTGGCGTTAAAAACGAGGTATACACAAAGCATACACATGTGTAGCGTGCTTGTTTATGTCGGTTACGCCTTTCTGCTTGTGGTTTAAACAGCGAGGTATACACGAGTAACGCGCCCTTGTTTGGACTCGTGGCTTAAAGAACGAGGCATATACACGAGTAAGGCGCGCTTGTTTCTGCTCGTGGCTTAGAGAACGAGGCACACACATGTGTAGCTCGCTTGTTTCGATTTAGAACGAATCATACATCATTAACGCGCGCTTGTGTCGACCCGTGGCGTAATGAACGAGACATATACATAAGTAACACGCGCTTGTTTGTATTCGTGGCTTAAAGAACGAGGCATACACATGTGTAGCGCGCTTGTTTCTGTCGGTTGCGCCTTTCTCCTTGTGGCTTAAACAACGAGGTATACACGAGTAATGCGCGCTTGTTTGGACTCATGGCTTAAAGAACGAGGCATATACACCAGCTTACATATGCATATCAAACTTTGGGTTGCAATTTTGGGTTGACAATGCCACACATTTTCGCTCCTTTTATGGTCTTTGTTCAAGGGAAAGGGCCTTTATTGTTTGTGAAACAAAGGTTGCAATTATCGAAGCGTAGCCTGCTCACCGACCGCGAAATTCGAATATCTTCGTCAACGATCGTGGTGTCACAATGCCGCCTTTGGGGTAGTGGGGTGTGAAAATAATTGTCAAGGCAGAAATGTTCTAACGGGGGAGGGCTGGGCAATCATGAAGCGTACAGAGTTTGTTTCACTCGCGCAATTATCTCAAAGTTTCCAACAGGTTTTTTTCTCGTTCTATGTACCGTTTAACCGAGTGTATCAGAAACATTAAACATGCAAACTAGCCGAGTGTTTGTAAAATTGCCAGCTCTAAGAAATAGTTTAGGACCAAGAATTCTCAGAAAACTAACATCCGCAGCCGCTAAAAAGCCGACTTGCTATCGAGCCTTCCACGCTACGAGCTGTAGAAGTCCGTATGTTGAACTGATAACAGTCAAAACAAGTTAATACCTTCAATGGATGCCAACTACCGCCCCTAGCATAGAAAGCCGTAATAGACTAAACCCCCCCCCCCGCAATTATTACTCGCCATTGTGATAAAATAAACAAAACTGGGCCATTTAGGGTTGTTTCTTGAAGCGTTTTCAAAATTTGCGTCTTTTCACGTCGGCATCCATCATTTGATGCAAAACTTCACTTTGAATTCAAACTCTTTCTCTTTTGAGCTACATGACTTGTCGAGTCGACCCCACTCGGCTGCTACAGAAACTGTCATGGTCGTGTGCTGGCTTTAAGAACGATCTTTACTTTCTCTTTTGCGCGACCTGACTTGTCGAGGATCGACTTTTATTAGTTTCTCTTTTTCGCGACCTGACTTCCAGTGGCGGGTCGAGTCGAATATAATCGACTCGGATCGACGGGTCGACTCGAGTCGATCAGATGGAGTCGATCCGTCGAAATTTTCTGCCCTCCCGATATGCATGTGGTATCTTTGTTACTTGCGAGCTGACTTCCGGTGAGACTGATCGACGTTTGCAAAGACGGGGCGAGTCGACCTGACTTGGATGTTACTTTGTAGGTCGCGCGCGTTTATTATTTTCTGGGTCGCGTTGCGTGAAAAACGGGGAAAGGTTGTCTTTGGTGCGATCTGACTTCCGATGAGTCCGATCGGACACGATCCAACTCAGATTGGGTGTATTGGACATGCATGGAGCATTTTCGATAAAAGTCTAAAAACAGCCTAAAATACAACATAGGCCGTTTAAACCCCCAGCCCTGTCTTGTTTTGTTGAATTGAAGTGCTGGGAACATTTACATGTACAGCGTATGTTACAGTCCAAATAAATGCTCTAATATCCACAAAACAGTTTATTTCCTTTTCTTAAAGTCCTCATTCTTGTGTGACTTATTGATATCGTTTTAACAGTGCAAAAAGTTGTATTTACTTTTTTGCATACACACTGGTTTGCCTAATCCTTAGTAAGCATATTTATTTTTCTACGAACTTCACTTGGAAGGGAAACAAACAAAGGCATCCTGTGAATGTTTTAGAAAGAGTTGGTTAACTAGAACAAATTCTAATTTGAATGAATCAAGCATTCAGTATTTAAGACTTTGGAATGGAAACGTAAGGTTAAATTCAGATGTCAAATGCTTCTCCACCAGATGTTTACACACAAAGCACAATTATGTGCATGCTTTTACTGTTGTCTAGAAACTCTTTGTCAGAATACATGTATGAGCATTTACGTGATTGAAACAAAAGAGGCAAACAGTGTACACCATGTGCAAAATTAATATCTTGCTCATTATTTATAAGGATAAAGAAATGGTGAAGAAATGTCAGAAATGGTATGAGATCCCCTCTGTCATCGTTTTTCGCACTCCCTCGCAACATCTTTCATTCTTGCGATGACCTTGACGCTGCTCCCCACAATCTGAACACCTGGAATAGGCTATTGTTCCCCTCAGTTATTTTCAAACTCAAAAGTGACTGTCTGTTGTTATTCTTTGTGCTGGCTATAAATTAGCTTGCTTTTATTCATGCCGGGTAAATCAATGTAAATGAAAAAGTGTTTTAAATGTATTTTCCTGGAAAAAAAATCACGGGATTTTCATAGCATGTAACCCTGTGTGAAAAAAAAAATTATAAATATATATTACATATATATTATTATTACATATATATTACATATATATTACATCACGGGTGTCGATTTTCATTCTTACCCAGCTTGTTATTGGTTTCTTCAAAACAAAGGCTAACCGCCGGTGAACGGAAGTGGCAGTTCAGTTCAGCAGACGTTCGTTGGGAAGGAACGCGTGACGAGCCCAAAGACGTCTGCGTTGGAGGCTAGTGCGAACGCGGCTTCTTTAATTTTCTGAATTTTACGCCCGCCGGATTTACAGAAAGCTTATAGTTCCTGTAGCTTTCCAACAGGTAAACTGATTTTTTACATCGTTTGTAGATCATTGTAAAAGTTCTTGAAATACTGCTAACGTGTTCATCATTAAAGATTCCAGAAGATTAGGGTGCTTTGAAGAGCATCCCGAAAAGTCTCATGTCTTGTGATTATTAGAAGTTCACATTGCGCTATCAAGGCTTGTTTGTCCCTACCAATTACTAAGGTTTTCAAAAGACTGATCATATCATTTCATTAGGCTGATAGCCTGCGTGCAGACGTCACCTATTTCCTTTGCTGCTGCACGCCGGAGGAAAAGGGATTACTGTAAAACATACGTTCTTGTTTACATTTTGCACTGTGCACCCTGTAACCAGCATCGTGCACCTTGCACGCTGCACCTGCAACACTCACCCTGCTTTTTACTTTCTTTTGTGACGTTCTTGCTGAGGTTCTCGTCCTCGTTTCTTAAGGCCCTGGCAAACGAGGACACATTGTTGTGCATGATATTTCTTGGGTTCGCAAACGAGCGGGATACAACTCAAATGTTGGGTTTCCATACTGCGCAAACTGGGAAACACGCACGCGGGCAAACAAGGCAACTGGTTTGTGTTCGCAACAATGAGCCCTCGTACGGTTGCACGCGATTCACTCGCGTTGCCTTTGCAAAATTATAATAAACTATCTCACTTTTTTCGTGTATATTATTAATAAGTAATATCGGCTCGTGCAATTTTGTGAGTCTTTGAAAAAAATTACTCGTGTTTATTTATTCCCAATTGCTCTCAAAATCATGTGATTACCCATACAAATTCGTTGTTCAATTAAGGCCAGTAATAATAACTAGCCCGGGACCTCCGCTTTTAGGCTTGGCTAAATCTATATATTACCTAAGTGAAACCGTACAACCAAAATTACAATCATGAAAACGGCCAAACATAAAACAAATTTCATCAAGATACTACAAAAAACAAACGAAAGATTTCCAGATGATGAGGAACTTGGCTGTGATAATTTTGTCCGAGAGATAAAGGGAACAGGCATTAAGGGAATATTCGTTTTTCAGGGGGCTGTTTTACTTAACCTTGGCCCTTACAAGGACTTAATCATGCGTCAAAACTAAATAATATTTGCATATGTGGTTGTAATGAGATACACGATAGGTTTGTAATTTATTATCCGGAATTTTCCGTTAAATCTAGTCGTAAACGAAGTGGTCGTGAATCCAACATATAGAATGCCACATTTTTTTCAAGTAACAAGATAGACTACATTTCTAGAGTTGCAGTTTAGGACATAGTTTATGTTAATTTCCTTTCCAGTGGTGTTGCTCGGAAAAACCCTTCCTTCACACAGAAAATTACAAATCTGGCAACGATCATAATTACATTTCAGTGTTCCTTTACTTTATCTTTGGATCCACTCCTAAAACGGGCACTAACCAAATAGTCTTAAAGACACTTAAGTTTCCTAAAGGCGGCCACTGGCACTTCGGCCATGGCATTTTGGCATCTATTTGACAAGTGGAGAACAGGATGCAACTCTTTCAACAAGCCTCCGATATTAGGAAGACCCGGATGGTAAGTCGCGGTGAAAGGAATCCTGTTGTCTTCTTTCTTTGGTTTATCTCTCAGAACTTCATTTCTGGGTGTCCTTCTACCCCTATCCACTTGTTGTTGAACAAAGTTCTTCTTATACCTACTTTCTACCAGAAACATACACAAGTCTTGAACGCTTCTCTCAAAGAAAGTCTCCTTAAAACAAATCCGTTTCAAACACAGTGCTTGGGCATAAGGGATCCCTTTCTTACAAGAATTCGGGTGACAAGACGCATGAAGATACTGTCCGGACTATCCAGTAGGCTTGATGTAAACATCCGTCTCTAGTTTTCCTGAGTTATCAATCACTTTAACATCTAGAAATTCTACTTCTTCGTAGAACATTTTGTTGTAAACTTGATTGTTGCCTGTGCACTATTCAAGTAGCCAATAAAATCTTTAATAAAAGACTTTCTTCTCCCCTCTGTCCAAATTATACAAAATGTCGTCAATATAGCGCCACCAAGTGTGGCGTTATATTTCAACCTACGAAATTAATATTCTTTCCAATTTTTCCATAAAAATATTGACATAAGATGATACCATACGAGTCCCTATCGCCTATTTTCTGGACAAAATGCTTCCCATTAAATTCGAAGTTGTTGTTCTTAAGGATTATTTCCGTTAAATCTACTAAGTCATTCTTAAGATTCCCTGGTTTTTTGCTTTCATCCAAACTTTAATCCCATGCCAACACTGCGTCTTTCACTGCCTGTACCCCTTCATCGTGCGGTACGTGGAGGTATAACCCCACAACATCTACTGTACATAATATTGCTCCCTCATGTAAAGTGTTTGTGTTCATTAGTTTTCTTAAAAAAATCATTTGTTTCCTTTATGTAAGAACTGATGGTGGGAACTAAAGATCTTAATTGCTAGTCTACAAGCCTTGAAGTTTTCTCTGTCGGTGCGTCACAACCTAATAGTACCGGATGTCCCGGGCACCCCTCCTGTCAGGAAACAGAAAAAACCTTCCCGCTCTTTCATCTCCCGAAGCCAACAAACATCCCTTAGTTTCATCGTAAGTTAATGTTCCCCTTGCGATGCGATTCAAGTATTCTTTGATTGACTTTCTTAATGAGGTCCCTCGTGTGGTCCTTCGGTAATGGCTGATATATTTCTGAATCATTTAATTGGCGCATTGCCTCCTGTAAGTAAGCCTCTTTATCCATAACGACAACTGCAGATCTCTTATCAGCTTGTTTGATAATTATATCATCATAATTACGAAGATCTTGAAGTGCTTGGTGTTCATCTCTCGTAAGATTCCGTTGATATGTCGTTTCAAAATCATGAGATAATATCCCTCTCTCAAGCGCTTCCACATAAACTTCAATTGCTTGTTCCCTGTTTTTGCCTGGGCTCCAACAATTTTTTTTCTAAAAGATGGAAGACCAGAGAAATGCCCTCCCTCGGCTGAATCGGGTCAGTTCCTTTTTCGCTCGGTTGAAAGGGGTGGTAACTACTTGTCAGTGAGGAAAATAGCGGACGAACCATGCAATCATCAGAATTATCAATTGGTGTTAACGTTATCCGCCATGTTACCAATAGAGAGCTTAAGCAACGACGACGGCGACTGCATCGAGAGCGCCACAAAACAATAGGCTTAAAGTGCACCTAAACCCCCAAATTTATTTCGCTAAAATAAATCTTTGCACCTGTTTGAAACGCATTTCACCTTTTTAAGCAAACATTGACTAGTTATTTTGACTTTTCTAAGGTGTATAAGTTGCAAAATCTGGCCCCGCGACCGAGTCAGAAGGGGCTTGGGTCTATTCTCGATTTGACGTCACAAACTGCTTTGCATGCATGTTTACAAAGACTTAATGCGATGCAAATCAGTTTGTGACGTCAAATCGAGAATAGACCCAAGCCCCTCCTGACTCGGTCGTGGAGCAGACGATGGCCAGATTTTGCAACTTTAACACTCTAGAAAAGTCAAAATAACTAGTCAAGATTTCCTAAGAAAAAAAAAAGCGCAATGCGTTTCAAACAGGTGCAAAGATTTATTTTAGCGAAAAAAAAATTGGGGTTTAGGTGCACTTTAAGGGGGGACTAACTTAAATACAGACTTAGCGTTGTTGCCAAGGGATTTTTGCGGACTGTATTTGTAAAACACAGTTTTTCGGTGTTTTTGCGACTGTATTGGTGAAACGTGCGAAGAGGTGAACATGTAAAATTAATAAATTGCTATTGCGCATGCGTAACTTGCCCCAGGCCCCAACCGCGCCTTAGAGAGAAAAATCCCTAAAACTTGGAGAAAATTATGTGAAGTTCCGATTTTTTTTTGCCAATCGGAGATATTACAGCCTTCTTTACAAGCCTACGTAAGCAATTGTTGTTAACGTACATAACTGCAATGATAATGACGAAATGGTATGAATTTGCGTGCTTATGACGTCATAAATCTCAGAAAAATGTGAATTTCCAAAAATCGATACGTCGAGTTTTGCACCTTGGCGATTGTTAACCATTGGCACCATTTTCGATATCCAGAAGTGTACGCCACTCGAGTTTTAGGCCTTTTTCTGTTCTGGTCACGTGACTTACCAAATATGGTTGTGACTCGAAAATCTTGTAAACCTTTTTGATTGTAAAAACATAGCCAGACAGCTTCCCTGTGCAAGTTAGGGTTTCCAAGATATGAGCATTGGGAACTTTCCATAGCAATAATGTTAGCTCATTTTGTAGTTAAGTTAGTCCCCCTTAATGAGCAAAAGTAATAGCCCTGCACGTGCGTTTTACATTTTGGTACATTTCTATGCCGACCTCAGCAAAACAACAACGTGAAATGACCAAATTTTAGGTTTTGCGGAGAACGTGAGCGTATGACGGTGAGCTCTTCTTCTTTTTCCCAACTTCAGCGCTGTTTTTGCTAATTTAGCGTCAGGATAGGTCGCCAGAATATTACAAGTTAAACAAGTTGGAAAAATCGCGAAAGAGTTACAATAAAGAGAAGTTCATGATCAAGTTAAATTCGTTTTGTACGCCAAGAAGTAGTTGAATTGTTTGTTTGTTCTGGTGTTTTGCTTGCAAGCGATCGCGAACGAGTGTTTTTACTCGACTGTTTTTCGATGTCTGTGCCTCAACAGCGTAAAGAAACGTTTTGCCCTTATCTTATTAACACGTAATCCCAATGAGTCCTCGTCAAAAAGGATTAAAGCCCCGGCTAAACGATCGAACATTTTCATGCAACATCGCATTTGTCAACCAGATCAGGAACGTTGGGTGGCTAAACGCACAAACAAATGTTTGACAAAACACCAGACAGAGTGAGTCGGCAGAACGATTTTTTGCGTATTATCGCTGAAATTTCGACGTTGTTTGGTTCATTTGGTTGCTTTTTACCCGCTGTGTATGGTTTGTTGGTTGGGGTAGCTAAAAGATCAAGCATTTGTTCTTAACGCGAAATGTTGGATGAAAATGTTTTATCTCGATCAAACATGGAAAGCCATTTAAATGCATTTAAACGGTCAAACATGTTCGTCCAACACGATGTTGGATGAAAATGTTTGATCGTTTTTTGATTGCTTAAATTTTGTTTTTGAAGAAACATACGCGTCGTGTATTTTTTTCTTGTAATGCTTTATGTTTTTGAGGTTTTTAACCGCTGGCCGGCAGTCAATTCCTGTTGACTGTTCTAAACATAAAATATTGGCGCAAGAAAGGAAAGCCATGCGAAGTTGTTCAATACCAGTACAAAAAGATTATAATCGTGGAGCTCCGCTTTTAGGTTTGGCTAAATCTATATATTATTGGGTGATCCAGCATATCCCTTCTTACCAATGTTATGAAGGGAGAAGATGCATATAACGAAAAGGCAGTCTATAATCAAGTACTAAGGGGTGCACGAAACCAGATTGAGTGTGCATTTGGAAGACTGAAAGCTAGTTGGCAAATTCTAAATAGAGCCAAGGACATTAAGCTTGAATATGTACCTGCAGTTATATACACATGCTTTATTCTCCATAATTTTTGTGAACTGAAGGGATGCAACCTTAAGGTTACCGTGTACCTTCGGGGGTGTCTCTAATCTAAGGGTTGTAGCGGCTCCCGCTTACATCCGAGCTACCATAAATCCTATATCAAATTAAAGCTAATTGAACTATCTATTCGAATATTTTATTAATTTGTGAGAAATTGAACTACTAAACGCTCCGTAAAATGTAAATCATCTTTTGAAAGCTACAACTAAATGTAATTTTGTATTAAGGGAAATTGATATTATTCTCAAAGTTTGGAACCGAGAAGCTAAAAACACCTGTTGGGGTTTTCCTTTATTCGGCTGCGTTCAAAAGTTACAGAGCATTTTCAAATTCGTTAGAAAAAAATACGGAGCGACCGCACAGAAGTGGCTCTCAGCGAAAAACGGTTTCGAATTATCTAATTCCCAAAACGTTTTTGTTGAAGGTAAGTTAATCTAGCAACTGTCCAAATTTGATCGAAATCGAACAAATCATCCTTGAGTTGTAATTCTTGAAAGCGTCCTCTTCAAGACAAAAATAAACTTTGCGAAAACAGCGCCTGAAAAAAAATCTCCATTACACAAACAAACACCGCCCGCAAACACCTCCATCGACGATCGGCCAATCATAACTTTTCTTCCGGTCACCTACTGTGGAAATTTCGCGCGTAATTCTATCTGCACGCAAACTCTCACGCTTCAAATAGTTCACTGGTCTATCATTTTGTCACATATTATCCGGCTTTGACTGACCGATCGTCATTACCGAAAACCTAAAAGCGCACAACCTTCATGAAGCAAAGCAACCTTTTCGCATCCAATATTTCGCACGCAAATAGCTCCGGTTGACCGCATTTTCCCAACTTCTCGGCGACTGTTCATTCGTTTTAACCTTTAAGTTTTTTTTTTTTTGCTTCAAAGGTAACAGTAAAAAGTTCATTTTTATGGAAAAAAAATAAAAATCGAAAATTTTATATCCTGAACTTACACGGTAACTTCAATGAAGGGTACGTTGAATGCCAGATGTAAGTGAACATTTCAGACAGATTTTATTCACATTACGACCAACCAGATAGACTGTACACCTACAACACTGGTGTTGTAGGTGGTGTCTATTATCATCAGATCATAACTGATTTCTTTAAAGAGCACAAGTAATGTGCATCACCGAAGACTATGGGTTAGCAACAAATCTTATGAAGATAAAATGTGCTAAGGGACGGACCATTACTATTAGAAAAGTTATAGCTGGGGGAGGGGTGGGGTTGGGTTGGGGTTGGACGGGCAAAGCACAGAAATGTTAATGAAAACAAATTCATGCGGCTCAAAAATTCAGCCCCCACCCCCTATAACTTTTCTAATAGTCTGACCCTAATGTGATTGTTGTGTTCAAAACAATCATAGTTCAGTGTTTGTTAATAACACAATTTTATTTAAGTGCCAGTACATGTACTCCATATTTTCCCATATTGGAATTGTTGCGCCTTATAATTTTAAGCACTAATAATTATTAACCGACGTTTTGGCGTCATTGTGACACCATTCTCAAGGCAAAGTGAATAAAACTGCGAAGAAGGTATTGATCCTTTGTTAGTATGCTAATTAATTTGTAGAGACTGTATCGAAATCAAATCTTCGCAGTTTTGTTCACTTTGCCTTGAGAATAATTATTAATGTACCAAATAAAAACTATGCGGTTTCTGTTTTTTTTGTCATTCAACTAGCACTCTTAATTCACAGAACATTACCGTAACATCAAAACCTTGTGGATGTTAAACAAAAAAAATGTGGAACGTAATATAAACGGAAGCTAACCTCAGGCAAACAGGAGCAAATTATGTACAGTAAAACAGTAATGGAACAAAATGCAGGGAAACTATTCTTTAGTTTGCCTACAGTTAGCATTCATTTGTGTTATGCATCAGTCAATTCCAGCCGTGCCCAACCCCCCCCCCCCCGGGCAACCGCAGGGCATTTGCTCGCGTTGTCAGTCCCGGGGGTGGGGCATTCGCAATTTTATTGCGGCCCGGGGATGGGGCATTCGCAATTTTATCGCGGCCCGGGGGCTGAGCATTAGCGTACCCCGGGGCGACCCCCGGGCATTTGACACACTTGTTTTCGAAAGATGGATGAATTTATCGGGAAGGACGAGACGTTTGTCAAAGACTGGCTCCTCCGTCACGGACTAGAAAAACTTGTCGATGTTTTTAAAGGTATGTTTTCTCAATTTTAGATATTTCTACATTACTTGTAAGCATATAAATATAAGCGACAAGGTGAATTATATTTGCTCATCACAAAACAATCACTGACGTGAAGACTGCGTGAACACGACTATTTCGCATTTAAAACTAGCCTAGGAATTTAAGGAGTTGCCAATTCCAGCGAAATGGTTTCCTCTTGGACCCTCGTTCAGGCTATTTCCTTATCCTGTCATCGATGCAACTAGAAAGGGACTAGGATGCAAAGATTGCGGCGAAGGGTGTTCTGGACAAAACTTAACGGATCTAACAAAGTACTTGGCTCTTTATTTCCAAGGCAAGGCAGTTAGGTCGCCACCTCCCAATCAGATTCTTCAGGAGTACAACAAAAAGAATGAGACGTTCCTGGAGGCCGTTATTGAGAACCTGGCTAGTAAATGTCTCCTCCCCCCCGACGAAGTTAGGCTTTTGCTTCAACATCTTCAGCAAGTAGCCGAAAACAGGAGGAAGGGCGCTGAAAAAGCCAAAGCTTTCCGCCGAAGAAAAGCAATAGGTGCATCAACCTGCGTGGCGAGCATTAAGTAGTGTTCATCTTTTTACGCGAGAGAAAACAAGGAGTATTCGCGCACCAAAAAGCGATTCACCATTTAACAGTTTTGGCATCTTTCAAGTCGGTTTTATATCCAGGTTTCGTTTTGACATCATTTTTATGAATTAATAAAATTAGGCTAAAATCAGACATAGGGGAATATTCGGTAGTAGGGCTTTAGTATTATGCAATTTTGTTTATTTTTGTACCGGTGTTGTTGTTGTCGTCGTTTGAACTTTTATAACATAGAGTGGCCATTTTTGCGGATGGAAGGGTCCAGATTTGTTTCATGCTTTTGACACTGCTGAAGAAAACAATCTAGTTTTAAATTTTCTGGTTATTGATTCAACGAACTGTTAAACATCAAGTATTGAAAGAAAATATTAAAGTTGTGAGATTTCTTAAACAATGATAATCGTTTTTGTCTAAACATTGTTAACGGGATTGTCGTTATACTAGTCGAAATATTCAAAACGAATGGCTTTTGTACAAGAAAATATTTAATGACACGCTATCCTCTAGCAAACTGTTAAAAACAAAATTTAAAGAAATAAATATAATCAGAATCAACTAAACAGTTGAACAGTTGAAAATTTTATTCACAGATTAATAAAAAAGCTGCAGAGGTGTTGGAAGTCGACGGGGCATTTGCCCTCTTTCTGCGTCCCCACCCTGTGGCATTAAGACAGCTTATGTGTCCCCACCCCGGGGAATTTGCCCATTTTTTGAAAAAAATGCGAATGCCCGGGGGTCAAGCTGGGGGGGGGGGGGGGGATGGGCACTGCTGGAATTGACTGACGCATTACATTAAGTATACATGTAATTTCCCATTCCTAGTTCCTCATTCCACGTTGGACCTTGCTTTAGCAACATCCAAACCTTGCTTATAAAAGCATCATCATCAAGAATAAACTACTGGTATAACCCAAAATATTAAGAATAACAGACACAAAAAAACTTGTGAGTATCCAAGTGAGCTTTGGCATAAGTTTCAATTTCCCATTGATCTTCACCAAAACCTAACGTCTGAAGAATAACAACAACAACAAGGAACTTTATTTGCATGACCATAATTTCATACAGTATTGCAAAAGCACGTATCTTAACAAGAACAATGTAATAATGTAATGAGATGGAAGATACAAATTAAAGATAAAACAGTCTGATTTAGACTTATCTTTTTCTGCTGTTTTTTTTTCCTGAAGATGAACAAGGAAAAGCTGGTCTCTCTACGCGCGGTTCGTCGTAATGTCACAGTTTAAATTTAGCTTATAAAAAAAAGTCGTACACAAATCTCCGAGCAAAATGGTAGACTAACGATAAAACAAAACTTCAGATATATCTTGGAGCAATAAATATAAAAAAAAAACAAACAGTGATATTTCCTAGCAAACAGAGAAATAACTTAAACAAACTAAACAATGATGTTTAAAAATTCGTACAAATATAAGCTAAAGGCGTATTTATTGCTTTGTCTTGTTGATGAAATCACACTTTCAAATATTCGGTTTTAACGAAAGTTCGTAAAACACAAGGAAAACCTTTAGTGAAAAATACTTAACTTTATGCATATAAACGAAAGAAAAAAGCCAATAAAACAATTTCGTGTCATATACACTTTAAATGAAGCAAAATGGAACGAGATTAGAAAATAGAACTCCGAAGAAAATAACGGATGTCAACCGAAAAACTGAGCTCAAAAGATTGCTCTGCAGTTAGTTGTTTTAAGTTAACGGCATGTCAACAGTTCAAGAAAAACAACAACTCGAAAAACAGCAAACCAGCTCAGTGTTGTCAACAAAATCAAGTGAATACTCGCCTTTTTGAGGAATAACCAGGGCTTTTACTCCATTTCTGATGTTTTTCTTTCGCTTTGCAAAGTTTTCTAGGCGAAAAGTTGTATTTGAAGGGGAAAAATCCAACGTTTCGTCGCGCTGTAGTACAATAATTTGACTTCAAGACTTCCCGCCAATTCCGGACCGGGTAAGCCGGTCCGGATGGAAAAATGCTGGACCGGCTAAGAGCGCATTATTAGCCAATCAGATTCAAGGATTTAGGATTCCGGCCCGCTGAGATGCTTCAGAAAAAATTAAAATATATTATTACGCGAATCTAAGCAAAATAGAATGAACTTCGTCAATTTAATATTAACAAAATAATCAGGAGAATTCATTAATTCCTTGGTAGCTTCTATAGGGGATAATTGGGTGATATTCGGTAGGTGAGTTTTTATTTTGCTATTAAATCTGTTCCTAAGAATTGAATATTCAGGACAGCTAAAAAGAATGTGTATTTCATCTTCAACTTGATTCGATTCACAAGTAGGGCAGAGTCTGTCAAACCTTGGGATTTCATCAAATCTACCAATTTCAACATTAGCTTGTGATTATTTATTCGTAGTTTCATTAATTCTTTCCTACCATTTAGTTTTGTTGTAAAGCCTAAATAAAAGGAAGGCGTATATTCGTCCTTAAAAGTGTTATAAAATTCTACTTTCTTGGAATATTGAATAGTGTGTTGCCAATATAAGATATACTTTTTTCGCATTAATTTTGCAAAGTGTTTGTTCTTAACTTCAGTTAAGCGAGTTGGATTAAAATCTGGCAAATTATAGAATTCAGCCATCCTCATAACATTTGAAAAAACATATTTTGTTTTCTTTTGTTTTTTTAGTGTGAATGATATATGAAATAAATCATACATGAACTGCGGAAATGAAATCAAATGAAGAATGATCCTCGCAGTTGTGAACGCAATTTATGCAATTGCGAAAAGAAGCCTGAAAAAAAAAATGCAGGACTTCAAGGGGTTCGAACCCGTGACCTCGCGATTACCGGTGCGATGCTCTAACCAACTGAGCTATGAAGCCACTGACGTTGCGAGCAGGTCAATTGTGGGTTCATATGTTCCCGTGAAAGAAATGACTGTGAATGATATATGAAATGAATCATATATGAACTGCGGAAATGAAATCAAATGAAGAATGATCCTCTCAGTTGTGAACGCAATTTATGCAATTGCGAAAAGAAGCCTGAAAAAAATACAGGACTTCAACGGGGTTTGAAAGCGTGACCTCGCGATTACCGGTGCGATGCTCTAATCAACTGAGCTATGAAGCCACTGACGTTGCGAGCAGGTCAATTGTGGGTTCATATGTTCCCGTGAAAGAAATGACTGTGAATGATATGTGAAATAAATCATACATGAACTGCGGAAATGAAATCAAATTTATGCAATTTTGTTTTCAGGCTTCTTTTCGCAATTGCACAGCGGAGTTTAGCCGTTGGTTCCACCTTATGTTTCCTTATTATATCCCAATACAAAATTCTGGACGAGGAGGGGAAAGTAAACTGCACCATTTCCAAATTTCTTCGTCTTCCCTCCTTAACTAACATTTTCCAGCTTTCTGGAAGGGCGTCATAAATACTCATTAAAATAAAATATTCGGCTTGTGTGGTATGAATATTTTTTAAACTATCCCACTTGTGTAATTTGCCCTCTGTATCTAAAATATCTTTAACTCTCACAATACCTTTGTTAACAATGTAGCAATTATATAATGATCTACCACCAACTTTGATAAATTTGTTACTCAAAATTATTTGGTCAAGAACGTCAGATGACGAAGAGACTTGTTTCTGTTGAAATATTTCCCACTCTTTAAGATACTCAGGGTAAAACTTAGGAAGTTTTTTGCAAAGATGCTGTATCATAATTACATTGAAAAAGAAAGGGACCTCCGACATTGCGAAGATAGAAATTTAGAAACAGTTTCCATGAGCTCTTATAGTCCTCATAATACTTTTTTAGACACATCATTCTTAGCGTTTTGATCATAAGGGATTCTATATGTGGCATTCTCAAACCACCATCTCTATAGTCACTGACCAAGTTTAATCGCTTCACCTTACCTCTTCCCCTCCACACAAATTATCTATTTAAAGATAACTTAGTTTATCTCCTTGATTATTTCCTTCGTAAGAGGGATCTGAGCGGCACGATACATAAATCTAGGTATTGCAAAAGTTTTGATGATTTGAATTCTACCAAATAAAGTGAGGTTCCTCCACTGCCATACGCTTTTCAACTTATTGATTGATCTGACTTAATTATATTTTCAAAATTAAGCTCCTGATATTTTTGCTTATCATACGTAAAGTACACGCCCAGTATCTTAATCGGTTTATTTATATTATCTATACCGACATTTTCGCACAAATGGTGCTGGCTACCACTCAAACCAGAGATGCCTCCTAATGTCTGAAGAAGCTTTCGTAGTAAACGAATAGATTTCCCATTTTTTTACAAACGTAGTTAGATCATCTGCAAAGACAGAGAGTTTACTGATGCTCTCGCGAACTTGGATGCCTTCGATATCTTTGTTTTGACGTACGGCGATATTCAAGATCTCCAAAGCAATAACAAAAAGATAGGGAGACAAGGGATCTCCTTAACGGACACCGCGCTCAACGAGGTTCATTAAACGGCAATAACTTCAGTTTGATTAAGCGATCCTTATAAGATAAGTTACTACTGTTTTTTTAGTATAAAGCGTGTAGCTCTTCTTTGCACTTTTTCAACTAAGAATAAATTGCTGATAACAGACTGAGGTGCCCATAACTGAGAGCAATGGCAAAAGTGCGAACGCACTAATGAACAGTAAAGACGCAACGGCGCAACACTGCCAACAATTCCTGCGCAGCTCCTTCTAATAAAGCCCAGTATTAAACCTATTTGCTTTAGCAACTATCATGAGTTTATGCTCCTTCCAAGAGGTGTCATTTACGACCACTACCCCCAAATCTTTATCAGTTGAGACAGCCTCTACATCTATACCATTTATACTATAGCTACGATAATGGACTAATGATATGGACGCAGATTACTGCACTTTGTAGGCTGAAAATACAATTCATTTGACAATGACAAAGTTGTAAGCCAAACTAAATCTTGCTGCAATTTCGAAAAATCAGCATCATTATTTATGATCCTATAACATTTAGAATCGTCAGCGAACATGGCCAGCGTCGCACTATTAATTACATTTGGCATGTCATTTACAAATAATAGAAAGAGAATCGGTCCTAGAAATGACCCCTGGGGTACACCTGATCCAACGTCAGCCCAATTACTGAAAGTTCCATTTATAATCATTTTTTGACGCCTTCCAGTTAGGTATGAGTAGAATCAGGAGAGTAGGGGGTCGTCGATTCCAAACGTTTTTAGCTTCGACACGAGCTCTGCCGGGCACACAGAATCGAAAGCCTTGACAAAGTCCAAGTAAATTATGTCTAATTCTATCCCGCGGTCTAGTGCTAGAGCAATGCCATAGAATACTTCAATGAGCTGAGTAACGCAAGACTTGCCCTTTTGAAAAACATGTTGAAAAGGATACAAGACCTTCTTAACGTGAGGGACAAGGCGCAAGGCCACACACGATCTTTAGAGATCACTGGAAGTAACGACACGGGGCGATAATTGATTGTTGTGGTTAAATATTTTCCGTATACAATTTTTAGTGTTCCTTCTATTTTCGAGATTTAAAAAATATTTGCTGCTCCGCTCTCCTTTTTCATACGAAATCGCTCTAGACCGCACTATGTTACCTTGGGCAACATAATCAAACAGAGCATCGTACTCAAGTTTATATTTTTCGAAGTTTTCGATATTGCTTTCCGTAGGATCGGCAGCGCATAACCTTTCACATTCTTTTAACATATTTTCGACATATTCAAGTTTACCTCTTCTTTCTTTAGCTTTCGCTTTGCTATACGTGATCGTCATTTGCCTTATCCTGTATTTGACCAAGTCCCAAAGTAACCGTTTGTCCTCAACCTCACGAATTTCGTTTAACCAGTCACTATATTGGGATAAATCGGCTCCACATAATTCTCGTCTCCTAGAAAGCTAGAGTCAAAGCACCAATGCGAGGGGCCGCGCGCCTGGTTTTCACTACTGTTGATATATAGCGTAATGGCAGAGTGATCGGTCTTTATAGAAGGTATGATATCGGTATGCTCTACAACATCCTGTAAGCAATCACTTACCAACCACGAATCTAAACGACGCTAGACAATAGGCTTTCTCTGTCTCCATGTATATTGTTTCTCATCGATGTTTCTTATTCTCCAGATATCGATCAGATCATACGAAAATTTTAATTCCTCCACACTTTTCACAAAATCTTTTTTTTTTTCTATTCTACCACCTGAGTTATCTAAGACAGCATTCAGATGAACATTAAGGTCTCTTCCCATGGTAAGCTGACTACTAGAATCAAAATTATGTTCATCAAGAATCTCTTGTATATTTGAAAAAAAAAAGTACACTGTTCAGATATATCATTCAGCGCATAGATAGCAGAAAGTGCGAGTCTTGAACCATGGCATCGATCAAAACATACCGACCATCTGGGTTCTAGATTACGGATTTCTATTCAAAATCTAGCTCACTGCTCACTTGAATAGCAACCCCTTTACTATGGTTTGTTCCATGTGATAGATACATTTTACCCTTGTATTGAAGTTGCCAATTATCAGCTACCTCTGGAGTATTGTAAGTTTCCTGGAGAAAGATAATATCCGCCGTTTGTTTTTTGATCCAAGAAAAAATTGCGTTCCTTTTTCTCAAGTCCCGAATCCCCCGAACATTTAGCGAGATTAACTTAAAATTGACATTGTTCACCTGCGTCTCAGCCATACCTAATTCCGATTATTCTTAATAATATGGGAAGCAGCAATAGCGACCCAAAAACACACGACAAAAGCAAGACGAAACAAAAGCCCAAAATTTTACATCCACAGAGAAAAGACATGCATAAATGAAATAACTGCCAAGTAATTAACACCTCGTCTCCAGACTGGTCTACGGGTTTGTCAATTCTTAGATTATAATTTAACACCTACTAAGAAAGCGGCTTAAAGAAAACTTTAGATAATTTATTCCTAGTGGAGGAAGCCGAAGGAAAAAATAGCAACAACAATAAAAAAAACCCTCTGGTTTGATAAATTTGCCGTTAATATAAAGTTTGTCAGGCTCAGATTTACTGAAATAAGCCTTGCGACCCTCTTTCCTGGCTTGTTTAAGTTTTCAATTTGAGGATTACAATTCTAAATCTGCCACCGAACGTTTCAATCCGACACCGCCGTAGAAACTTCATCCAGCTTTTTTTCTAAAAGGTCAAGCATGTTGAGCTTCGATAGGATCAAATCAATCTTCTCGCTAAGGCCTTCCGCCGCCATGGCTTCGTCGTGCGATTTAGAGGACACGTTTTTTGGTGGCTTATCCACAGGACTAAACTCCTCAGAGCTTACTGAAGAAAGAGAACAGCGAACTTTTCTTTTTGAATAACTTTCTGCCTCCATTCGCGTTCTGTAGCCCGAAAACGTTTACCCCGTAGACGGAGCCATAACGCACATGTGCAAATGTGCTCCACGCGGACTTTGCGCTTTGTCTACTTGAAAAAAATTGCGGATCAACCTTCGCGTACAGTAGACCAACTTTTCCGTCGGCTTAGTGTTCGGAAGATGGGCCGCATTGTGGACAAGTTTATTGCCCATTAATTGGCATTTCGATGTACGCCGCGCTGGCCATTTGTTTTGTTGAAGAATCTAACTCTTTTTAGCTGGTCAGAAAAGTAATTTGATATAGGTGCGGTTCCCTGCTTCTATTTATTAAACTTGAATTATGCCTGTTAGTACTTCAAACAAATGTAGTCAGTTTAATATACGCAGGTTTATACTGCATCAGAATTTATTTAGAGTTTCGCTTTATGTTATCCAGTTGTCCATCCTTTTCTTAATATAAAGTTACTGTTTGGGTTCAAATTTATAGTTTCCAGATACCACTGATTCAATACATTCACCAAAGTAAACCTCAAATTTTGTCAAATTTTAGTAAAACCATTCAGTGTTTTAATATAGTTTTTAATACAGGCAACGTGGAAATAAAATCATCGTCAGCATACTGTTTCCAGTCGACCTGTTTTAACTTTGGAAAACATCAAGCAAGAAATGCTGAAAGAAGGGTATCCCTGGAAGGTGGGGTTTTTGTATTGGAAATTTGCCTGACAGGGTGGGGGAATTAATTTAAATTACCATAGTATATTTGCGATTTCCCCCGCTATGTCCCGGGAAAGCGAAAGGGGGGGGGGGGGGGGGAGACATGACTAGTGTGATAATGGTGTAACTGCCCTTGTGCTGTTGGGCACAGCCTTATTGTAAGCCTTTCTTACAGCGCAAATCTTCTCCTTTATGCGATTATATCTCTTTCTTATAATGCCTTCCACTTCGATCCATTGGATTATGTTCCTTAAATTGTTGTTGGCTCATTTCGGTAAGACTATTCAACAGGACCAAAACTGTCAGGAAACCTTTCAGCCAACAACGACGTCCTTGTTAAAGTTGATATTTTGATAATCCATCTCGTTTTATATTTTTGTCAGTTTCGCAATAAGATGTTCAGTCATTAAGTGATTTCACAGCCAAGTTGATGTTTTTTTTCCCACACGCTCTTCATGCCCATTCGACTCCTACATTTTGCTACAGGCTGCGCATGGGCAACAACGCAAAAAGGTAACCCGCCGCGGTGATTCAACCTGGGGTAAAAGAGTCGCTAAAAATGTCTATCTATGTCTATGTAAAAAAAGCATTGTTGGCATGGGATTCAAATTTGGATGAAAGCAAAAAACCAGGGAATCTTAAGAATGACTTAGTGGATTTCACGGAAATAGTCCTTAAAAACAACGACTTCGAATTTGATGGGAAGTATTTTGTCCAGAAACTAGGCACTGCGATAGGGACTCGTATGATACCACTGTGTTTTATGCCAATATTTTTATGGACAAGTTGGAAAGAATATTAATTTCGCAGGCTGGAATAAAACGTCACACTTGGTGGCGTTATATTGACGACGTTTTTACAATTTGGACAGCCGATATTTTATTAAAGTTTACATCAAAATGGTCCTACGAAGAAGTAGAATTTCTAGATGTTAAAGTGATTAATGACTCGGGAAAACTAGAAATGGATGTTTACATCAAGCCTACTGATAGTCATTGATATCTTCACCATGCGTCTTGTCACCCGAATTCTTGTAAGAAAGGGATCCCTTATGCCCAAGCACTGCGTTTGAAAGGGATTTGTTTCAAGGAGACTTTCTTTGAGAGAAGCGTTCAAGACTTGTGTATGTTTCTGGTAGAAAGTAGGTATAAGAAGAACTTTGTTCAACAACAAGTGGATCGGGCGAGAAGGACACCTAGAGATGAAGTTCTAAGGGATAAACCAAAGAAAGAAAATAACAGGATTCCTTTCACCGTGACCAACCATCCGGGGCTTCGTAACATCGGAGGCTTGTTGAGAGAGTTGCTTGTCGAATAGATGCCAAAATGCCATAGCCGAAGTGCCAATGCACGCCTTTAGGAAACCTAAGTGTCTGCCAGACTATTTGGTTCGTGCCCGTCATGTTTAGGAATGGACCCAAAGATGAAGTAAAAGGAACACTGAAATGTAATTGGAATCGTTGCCAGATTTGTCATTTTCTGTGTGAAGGAAGGGTTTTTCCAAGCAACACCACTGGAAAGGAATTTAACATAAACTATAACCTGAACTGCAACTCTAGAAATGTAGTCTATCTTGTTACTTGTAAAAAATGTGGCATTCAATATGTTGGATCCACGACCACTTCGTTTAGGACTAGATATAACAACCATAAGGTCCATGCTTGTTTGTCTTCTATAAATAATTGGAGAAGGATGATGTTCTTTATCAGCAGTTTCATAGTCAAGGACATTTGGGCTTAGAAGATATGAACATAAAACTACTAGACTGGGTGAAAGGAGAGAGAGAGAGAGAGAGAGAGAGAGAGAGAGAGAGAGAGAGAGAGAGAGAGAGAGAGAGAGAGAGAGAGAGAGAGAGAGAGAGAGAGAGAGAGAGAGAGTTGCGTGGCAAGAAAGGACAGTAGATCCACAGATTAGGAACATTGCTCCAGCACAGACTAAAAGATGATGATGGTTTTTATGGAAAAAGGAAAAAACAAGAAAAACCGTGTAAGCGCCTGCAGAAGATGACGTAATTTGTCCGTTAGGTTTTGTATTATTAGTTATTTGTTTTCATGCACGTGCGTTGCCTTGACAATTTAGCAATTTAAAAAGTGTTCAACGGTTATAGCTAGTTAGGGGCTGTTTACATGGAGGCAGGAAGATCCTAAAACTAGGAAGATCCTAGAAGGCGAATCAACTTTTCGTTTGGTTGATATGCAGAAATTTCGGTCGGAATTTTCGACGAAATTGTCTTCCTTTAGCCGCTGATTGCCCGGCCGCCGCCATGTTTGTTTGGTTTGTTGTTTTTGCCCGTGGTACTAGGATCTTCCTAGCGAAAGCAGTTTACATGGTGCAAGGATCTTCCTAGTGCTAGGATGTTCCTACCTCTCAGGTAGGATGATCCCAGGACTGCGAAGATCCTAGCGCTAGGGCCAAGTACAACCCTTTGCATGTAACCTGAATATAGAAAACATATGCATATGGCGCTAGGATGATCCGCCTTCTAAGATCTTCCTAGTGCTAGGATCTTCCTATATCTCCATGTAAAGGAGGCCTTAGTCACCCTGAAGCGCTCTGAAGAAGATCACTGAATGTCGTCGAAATGTAGGTGTTACGAAAAGAAATTGTGTTTTCTCCTCATTTGTGAGAAAAGAAAGATGCTTGTGACATGTTTTATATATAATTTATATATATATATATATATATATATATATATATATATATTTTGTTTTTGTTTTATTCGACATTTCTTTGTATCATCTTCTAAATAGTGCACAAATAAACTTGAAAATTGAACCTTGAAATTAACCAAAAATTATTTTGACGAGGACTATGCTCTTTCATTATTTCTGCCTCTTACCAGACGTTAGTTGGACAGTTGCTATAGTAAAGCAAGGTGTGGATACCGTTGAAGTGGAACTTTGACCCCATTGAAAGGCGTCGTTTGGAAAGGTTTTGTTATGTCCCGAAATCTCACCTGTGGATGTAAGGAAATAAAGCAGCTTTATTTCCCCTTGATAAAAATTAACTTGCCACTACCTATATGCTGTTTGTGTGGTTCAAAACCGTTCCCGTTGTACTCTGGTACGTTTGAAACAAGTGAGCTGATAATTATTCCAGTGAGATTTTGTCAATATGTTTTTCATACAGTTTTGTCTGTAAAACACTTTTAGGTCAAATTCGGTTTAAATTCTTATTTGTTTATTATTTTAAAGTCAGTATCACCATCACGTAATTGTTTCCTTTCTAGTTTGCTCAGCCTGTTCAAAATTACCCACTGCAGTGAGTTGTTACACAAGTTTCCCTTCAATTTATTGGTCTAACAGTAGTTACTTTGGTGTATATAATCGACGGTATTACTAATTTTTCTTTCAGTTTGCGTAAACTACAAACCTTCCAACCGAGAAGGCGCAGTGCAACATGCTCCATAACAGGAAAACTAGGCTAAATTGAGTTTCGGATTAGATCTACCGTTACTCTGCCGACTGAGCTACAATCTAATCGATCTAATCCGGAGGTCGTGGGTTCGATTCCCACCGAGGTCAAAAGATTTTTTCTTTGCCTCGTGTGGTTCCCTGTTTCCCTTTACTAGGGCTAACGCCCAGTGGGTTATTCATGGGTTTAAGTAGCACTTTAATTTACACTTCAGAGTTAATTCTCTGTTCCACTATTTGTGCTCCTAGTGCTACGCGGCACAACATTCATATGTACCCTTACTTTCTCTTTGCCGCGATTCACCATCTAAAATCGTCCCCGACTTTCTCTGTGCGACCTTGTAGCTCAGTCGGCAGAGTAACGGTAGATCTAATCCGGAGGTCGTGGGTTCGATTCCCACCGAGGTCAAAAGATTTTTTCTTGCCTCGTGTGGTTCCCTGTTTCCCTTTACTAGGGCTAACGCCCAGTGGGTTATTCATGGGTTTAAGTAGCACTTTAATTTACACTTCAGAGTTAATTCTCTGTTCCACTATTTGTGCTCCTAGTGCTACGCGGCACAACATTCATATGTACCCTTACTTTCTCTTTGCCGCGATTCACCATCTAAAATCGTCCCCGACTTTCTCTGTGCGACCTTGTAGCTCAGTCGGCAGAGTAACGGTAGATCTAATCCGGAGGTCGTGGGTTCGATTCCCACCGAGGTCAAAAGGTTTTTTCTTTGCCTCGTGTTGTTCCCTGTTTCCCTTTACTAGGGCTAACGCCCAGTGGGTTATTCATGGGTTTAAGTAGCACTTTAATTTACACTTCAGAGTTAATTCTCTGTTCCACTATTTGTACTCCTAGTGCTACGCGGCACAACATTCATATGTACCCTTACTTTCTCTTTGCCGCGATTCACCATCTAAAATCGTCCCCGACTTTCTCTGTGCGACCTTGTAGCTCAGTCGGCAGAGTAACGGTAGATCTAATCCGGAGGTCGTGGGTTCGATTCCCACCGAGGTCAAAAGGTTTTTTCTTTGCCTCGTGTGGTTCCCTGTTTCCCTTTACTAGGGCTAACGCCCAGTGGGTTATTCATGGGTTTAAGTAGCACTTTAATTTACACTTCAGAGTTAATTCTCTGTTCCACTAAATTGAGTTTCCATGTTTTTCGCTTTATCGTATCCTAATATGGTAAAATTAGGAAATATCTCCATGAAGGAAAAACCGAGATCAATAATAACTGCACCCTCTGAACTCAAGGCGCCTTCATAACAGGGTCGCA
>JAEMWC010000971.1:257500-260000 GCA_016490735.1 Pachyseris speciosa | reverse complement strand
GCTTTAGAGCAGTCTACCAGTTCAGAGAAGTCCTTCAAATCAGCCGATGCGGATAAATCACCTCAAGATGATTTGGAAAATAATGAGGATTCTGAAGGGGGACGTTTTATTCCTATCAAGAACAGGAAGAAGGAAAAACCAAAGGAAAAACTTGAAGCTGCTGTTATGGAAGCTGCAGAGCTAGTTAAAGAGGTTTACAATAACGATCCAACGAAAGATTTGATCAGCTTCTTGCGAGAAGAAATGAACAAGTCCGGTGAACATGAATTGAAAATGATTCAGCTCCTAACCCAATCAAATTTAGGTTCTGCTAGCTTTCAACAGCCTCCTTTCCAAGCAATGCATCACTCTGAGAGTGACAGTATGCCGAGGGTGGCCCTATGACTGCCGATTACAACCAACAGTGGTGCAGAGCATTTGCGCAAAATGTATCAAATAGGCCAGGATTGTTAGAGGGGTCCCTCAGGTCTTTAACCCCAACATATAACATGCCATCAACTTCGAATGAAGATTTTTGTGATAGAAATGTATATCATAATTTCTAAGACAGAAACAAACTTTATTTGGTAAATTGCGAGGCTAAGTTGCACTGTAAAGTTATCATTTTACAGTCAGATTCTTATTTGTTTTGTTGATGTCCGCAATTACAAAATGCATGGGTCTTTCTCCTTGAAAATATCAAGACGTTAATCAAAGATACAGCCATGAGTATATAGCCTGCGTCGCAGACGTTAACTAACCCCGGTTAGTACCGTCTGCGAAGCAGCGCCAAATTCCTTTTGTTGACGAGCCAATCATAACGCGTACTCAAATTCTGGTACAGAACAAGGAATTTGGCGCTGCTTCGCAGACGGTACTAACCGGGGTTAGTTAACGTCTGCGACGCAGGCTATGAGAATACAGAGTATGATAACTAAAGATCAGTTGTCGTAATGTTTAAACAACGTTCCCCAAGTACAACAATAAGAAATGTAAGGAAACCATTAAGGAGAATTTGTTTGTTGATGTTGGGGCTTTAAGAGTTAAAATAGCATGCACTTCGGGAACGGAACTTTTCTCCTCATATTGGCAAAAACGCCTTGTCGTTATGTGCTGCTCGTTTAAATGCAAAAAAAACCCAGCAACAAATAATGACTACTAAAGAGTTAAAAAATACCAAAATTTAGCAACTGACAGCACTGTTTTATATGGTGTTGACTGATTTCTTTTCACAGTACAAAAATCAAAGCTCATCAAGCACCTGACAAATACATGTAACTTTGTGCAACTCATAAAGTTAAAACTTTCATAGTTAGGGTGTTTGAGCAGCAGATCTCGATCAGGGAACCTAGACTATCCAAGACGTGACAGAATGTTCCCTGTAAATTACAGAAAAAGACTACAGATGATGATCTACTTCTGTCAGAAGTTTGCTTAAAGGGAGAGCCTTGCCCTTGTAGTCACATAACCTACATAACCTGCCAAAGAGTTGTGGGTGGCTTCTAATTATCAAATAGTTTTGTTTCAAATATTTAAATGGAGTTTCACAATAATATTAGTTACTTTTTCCATGTTGTAACTACATGATTTGAATAACTGATGATTTAAGACATTTCAACGTCTAATAATTATAGCAAGGGCAATAACAATACAATAATAATATTAATAATAAAAATCCCAGTTTTGGGGTAATGATTCTTTCAGTTTACGCAATTATTCCTGATAATGTTTTGAAACAAATGTTCTGAATTAAGTTTAGATCGTTCTGACGAAAATCTTTAAAGTTCATGTTTGTACATGTTTATGAATAAAAGGTATATAAAATCAACTGCTGGAAAAATATCTGAAGTATGCTACCATTGTTTTCAACCAGGTTATAGAATCAAGTTAGGAAACTCTCCCAGTTTCTTTCTCCACCCATAACGTTCCATAAAGGGCATCTCTGACTCTAGTCGCCTCTCCCGAAACATCATGCACACTTCTGCACTCTCTCATGAGTGACAGTTTCCCGATTTAATCCCTGTTTCTTCTCTCATTGCTATCTGGACCGACTGTTAAATCGAGCTTTCTTGGACTGGAGTCCCCTTGCATGAGACAAACATTGTGTAGGACCATACATGCGAGTGTTTCTGTGCGGACATGTCCTTTGTCACTTCGTTTTTCCGCAACAGCACCCTCCACCTTCCCTTTAACTGACCATATTTGCCAATTTGCCAATACCAATTATGATATTGTTTACATGCTTCAAGGCCACCGGGAGGACATTTTATCGGTATGTGGCACCCATCCAATGCCACCCAGCAGCAAGGGAATTGCCATAATTTCTCCATGCGGAGAATCTTTCCCTCGAAGTCTTCTCGGGAATTTGGCATGTTACTTGAAATACTTTCAGTCCACAAATATTCAACAAGAACCTGGCATACTTCCAGTACAATGGAGCTCACAGTGGCGACTCCTCTTCCTACCATTTCAGCGATAGTGTAATAGTAATTGCCTCTTCCCAGTCTATATAGACATATGC
>JAEMWC010000971.1:222500-250000 GCA_016490735.1 Pachyseris speciosa | reverse complement strand
TGTCAATTCGAAATTCTAACAGTGCCTGGAAATTACCGGCAAGACTAGCATTTAGTGGATCATCATCTCGTCTACCTCTGAGGGCTATGTTGTTTTTTCCACAGAAAATTATTGTTTTAAAAAGGGATTTCAGAATTTCACGATTTCTATTGATTTGCTGTTTGAGTAAGTTGTTGATCTGCTGATCAATTGGGACCGCTTCTCTTCTCATATTTCTCAGAAAATTCTCCATTGCAATCACTGCAAAATTATGCATCTCACATTTTCCGCTCGCGTGTTTGCTAAAACGTGAAATGGCGGACGTCCAAAGTGTGAGTGGAGACTTGTACAATTTGTCTAGTTTATTCGTATTTCCCCCACACTGGACTCCAAAACAAACACACGGTAAACAAAATGCACCATCGAGATATTTAGAGTATGCTAGCCAGGGAAATCTTTTCAGCCAGCTCCACACAAAATGACGGTTAGAATTCGAACATTCCACTGACGCTGGGAAATCAAATAGCTCACCTGGTTTCCACACATTCTCTATGAACTTGAGCTTGTCCTGGTCCGAATATGAGCTGATTTCCTTGAAAACCAAGCCAACATCGTACTGAGAACAGTCCTCCTTTCGACAAACTGGATCGCCTCGAACCATAGCTTTATAATTAAAATTCCCTTGTCTTCCTACGTAGCAAGTTAGCGATGAACTCTAATCGGAACAAGAACAAACGAAGGGACTTTCGGGGAGATGCTTCCCTTTATATACGATTGTCAGTAGTTTCCACGGTAGTTTGCGGCCTGAATAGCCAATCACAACCGAGTTTGAGTAGTTCGCAAGACAATGTGAGTGTTTCTGGCCAATCGAAGAGGGTTTTGAGTGATTTGTGAAAAGATCAATAAGCCATTCAGTCCCACCCTGTCCCACCCACTGCGTACAAATTTTGTCCGGTTGTGCATACGAAATGTTTTCGTGTTGTACTCGGAAGTCTCGACAAAATACGAAAGCGCGCGAACGGAGACTCGTCTAATTCGCTCGGGAAGGGCTGGGTTTGCTGTTTAATCGACGGAATAACGAAATACGACGCTTTTTTCTTTGTTTTACTTCATAATAAACAATAAAACAAGAAGGATAATTGATTTCTTGAGCTACAAGAAAGAACCTGAGAAATAACAAACGCAGGTTTGGAAAAATTTGAGTGATTTCTGGAAATCACTTGAACTACTCTGGATCCACCCCTGAAACGATCAATTATTAAGATCTATTAACAGCATGACTTGACCCCATTTAAGTCAATCGGTCTCGATCGTTTAAGGATATCTGAGAAATTTGACGGCTAATTTTGGCTCGCTCATTTGACGGTTGACGGTAAAAATCTTTCGTTTTTGACGGTTGACGGTTAAGTTTTGGGCCATTTGACGGTTGACGGTTAACTCCATTGAGACCCTCGTTTAAGGAAACCATCGGCTGCAATTGGTTTGATAACAGGTTTCTTCATATAACTTGTCAAACTGCGTTGAGATTGGTATAAAGTGCAAAGCTACACAAATACCTCAGTAACGTGTTGGTTAATTCCCGAGTAACGTTCACGTACGTAATGTTCTGTCTCATCTCTGCCGCGGTGAGCAATGGCGGAATGTGCGGCGGTCAATGTTTTGAAGAGCTCACGTTTCGGGAATAACAATTCGTCCATTTTTATTTTGAATTTTTCACTGATGCAGAATCCATTGTTTACGTTTGATAGTTGAAATATCTGTCTTCGACATTGACTCGAACGTACCTTCCTCTTGTCCTAGCCAGGTTTTGGCTTGATCATAGAAGTCATTAGAAATAAACAATGTTGTTTTGCTTTCTTTTCCCTTACTTGAAGCTTTTAAGGCATCCAGTTTCTCGTAAAATATTCTTTCATCTGTACATAACGCCAATTTGAAATCAAGTCCATGCGTATGTATGAATAAATTACAATTTTTGCCGTTGGGAGTCTGGGACCAATGAATAATTATAATAACAAGAACTATAGGGTAATTGGCGACGACAGCTTGCGTGGTCAAGTGGAGATGATGGTGGACTACGAATCCAGAGGTTGGAAGTTCAAGTTTGGGTAAGGTCATATTAAAATTTGTTTCATATCAAATTGTAGGCGGTTCATGTGGCATGCTGTTGACAGGGGAGATAAAGTAAAGTGTGGAACTGAGAAGATAAGTGTTGTGAAGTAGTAAAGGAAGAAAGTAAGTCTTTTCTTAAAAGAAAAAAAAATCAATTTTATTCTTTTCAGAACCCCCCAAAAAGCCAAGCCCCTGTTTTTCAACCACGCCCCCAAAACGGGAAAGGCCCTTTTTCAGACAGTTGATAGACAAATAACCCAGGATGATAGCGGAGCTCCGACGGCCCGAAGGGCCGTCAAGCGGAGCACCATACCTATAGAAACCCGTCAACTGCTTTTCTCATGGTAAAAATGGCTAGCGGTATTACTCGTGGGCGCGTACGCACGACGACGACGACGACGACGGAGTCGCCCAATAATTAATAATATCCTAATAATAATCATAATAATCCAACATGGCGGCCATACTCCACCTGGCCCAGCTGACCAGCTACTTTACAGCGTACATCTTTGATACTGGACATCCATCTTATAGCCAATTGACACCTGTCAAAACCAGGTATCCGCTGACCAGTGTAACGTGACCATATCGCGGGCTCAAGTTAAGACCTCATCGAGGTCAGCTGTTTTTTTGAAGTTGACCGCTGACCAGGTACTTGCTTTCGATTGGATCGCTGGCTCAAGCCAAGTGTGGGACACTCAAATCAAATCGAGGCCGTTAAAATTTTTCGCGCGCTTTCTGCGGCTGGTAATTTCACATTCAGTTGGTTTCTTTATTTTGAGCAAAACAACTTCATCTTCTTCGATCGAAGTTTGTCTTTCGCGTAAAAAGCATAAAGATCAAGAACTTGTCAAAAGATACTCCGGAAGGTGAATTTTCAAGTGATGAAAGGAAGGACGGAAGATTTTTCTCAGGAAAAGCTTCAAAGATTGTGCGGTTGAAAACAGTATAATTCAACGCTTCAAGGGCTTTCACTTCACCGCGGCATCTTGCATCTCACCAAGAAAAGTCACTTAACAGTTCACCGGTATTAATGGGAGGAATGAGTAGCTCAAACTCTGTGGAAGAAGCTCTTTCTTTGGACAAACCGTTCGCTATTTTTGCGGATGCTTGTTTTTACTTTACTGAAGCTTACGCATTTTCAAGTGGTAGAAACCTCTACAACACAGGACAGTGAGGTAAATTAAATAAATAGAAGCTTAACATTTGGTTTAATCGTTGTTACTTTTGTTCAGGAATGAAACTTGTATCTTTCTCTGGAATGGATATAAATAACAATCATCTGTACTCGTTTTGGACGCAAAGAAGTAGTTGAATTGTTTGTTTGTTTTGTTACGTTGTTTTCTTTGCAAGCGAACGAGTGTTTTTACTCGGCTTGGCTGACTGTTTTTCGACCTTGGTTCCTCACAGTAGCGTTAAGAAACTTTTGCCCTTATCTTATCAACACGTAATCGCAATGAGTCCTCTTAAAATTAAGCATTAAAGGGGGAGACTCGAGCTCGAGTAAAAATAAAAAATCCGATCAAATGCATGTGCATGTGCACTTCTCAAAATCTGACATTAAGTTGTCAAAATGCTGCCAAAACAGTCAAAACCCAGCGCGCTTCACTTCGTCAAGTCTTTAAGAGATCTTCGTCGAAAGCAGCCTGTAAACAACAATTAAGTTTCGCCGTCTTTAAACATGTCGTTTGTTTGAACCGGTAAGAATCAGCGTTTGGATGTTAAAAACAGCGAAATGGGTTGACTGGCTGGCTGGTTTTGATAAATTTTAAAGTGGACGGGTCTGCGAGAGAAATGCTCGTTTGGTTTGGCAAGCGCTTTCTTCGTTATCTGGATGATGTTTTGCCACTGAGAATCATTAATTGAAGAAGGTTCTTCTGAAGACATGGGAAGTTGACTGCTCTAAACGATCAGGTACGGACCTCTTTTTTGTCTTTTCTACGGACATTTATGTCAAATCTGCTAAGGAAATTTTCTAGCTTAATACAAGATAGTTTTGTTACCTGTCCAATTTCTGCACCTTCTCCAAGAATCTTCGAAGAAATATTATTCATATTGTGCTTTGTTTTCTTGTAATAAGTCTTATGTTTGTTGTTATTCCTGTTGACTGCTGTAAACAAAGAGTTTGTACCCTTTATTTTTTTTTCTAGGGGCATTTATGTCAAAATAAATACCGATTTTCCTAGCTTCATCATTACAAGCTATTTTAATTACTAGCTAGTCTTGTTTAATTTCTCCACCTTCTCCTTCTTCGAGCAAACACTCGCCGGCATCGTACTTTGTTCGCTTGCAGTGTTTTTGTTTTGTTTTGTTTTGTTTTTTGATCCGCTTTGAATCCCTTTACGCTTTCATCTCAAAGTAGTTAGACTCAAGAATGTCCGTCTTTTTTTTTTCTTTTTTGCAAACGTTTACTATCGAAAACTCTTCGTTTTCCCTGCCAGCCTGCTGCTGCTCAATTGTTTTGGACACAAATTAAACTGGCCCAAATAAACTCTTGCGAAGTTGCTCGGTGAGAGTGTGCAGCTCCGATTCTAGGCTTGGCATGGCTAAATATATATATATATATATATATATATATATATATATATATATATATATATATATGGCCTTCAGCTTTTCTTTTTTTAATCGCTACATAACAGACTGGAATGGTGTTCCATCGAACCTCATGCATGCACCTTCTTTAAGCAGTTTTAAGTCCTATCTATTACATTATTAGTGTCAATTTTAAATCAGATGTAGCTTGTGAGTGACAAGTATGTAATTTAATTAGGTTTGCTTTGGATTACTACATGATTTTTAGTCTCAATCTCAAATCAGGGGTGACTTGTAAGAGACAAGTATTTGATTTAATTTGATTAGGTTAGCTTTGGGCCACGTTTAAATTTCACCTCTTAGTTTTTAGAATGTAATATTAGATAATATTCTTTGTATGGGAATTTAGTTTCTCCCAATTATTCTCCAGTCATGCACTTTTTTGTTTTGTATCAACTTAGTTGTATTCACATGACAAAGTATTATTAAACTTAAAACTTAAAATTAAACTTTAAGTAAGCTCTTTCTCATCAATGTACACATCCTTTGGACTTCCTCCTCCTGCATACAGTCTTTCAATTAATTTTATTAGTAGCTGGTCACACCAATCTTGTGGGATGTTTGGATGACATTTGGCATTAATGTTTAATGGAATCTCTGATGTTTGATGAAGTATGTTAAGATCAAGTTAAGATGGCTAACGGATTTCCAGCACTTTTGCTTTGATGAATCACCTTGATAGTGGTATCAACCAAATGCCCAATATATTATTATCAAGTTGTTTGGTCTTGCACTCAACTGGCCAGAAGAGCAGCTGGATTTCTTTTTGAAAACACTGTAGGTGCATTGAGTGATGAGCTTAATGTTAGCAAGCAGTTTTTTTTTTGTGATAGTAAGGTCAAGAAGTAATTGATCAAAATAAATATCTTGGTCTTAATTCATGGCATCTAAATATTTTTATTGATTTCCATGTATCTTTCTTTCATAATTTTTGTGAGGCATACATATATCCAGAGGATACACAATTTCCGATTTCTGACTGTCTCATGGGAGGCTGTGGATAATTGAAATTGCATTCATTATGAAGTGATGATCTGAATCACTATATATCTGATGTGATACTGATTCCAAGGAGCAATCACCAGGCTTCTCCACCAATTTCTAGTGGCTATAAACCATACCTACGTAGCTAAGTATGTAACTAAGTTGCCTACAGTTAAACGGGGAAACAGACCTGTCCTTAGGTATTGCTCTAAGATGTTAAGAAATGTTTTGTTTTAAAAATTTATAGAAGAAAACTAGCTTTGCAGGTTCTTTTTTACACAAGGTATTAAAGATTATTAAAAAAAAACCTACCTCAATATTTTTATTTTGATTTTTTAACATCTCCAAACTCAGTTTGGAAAGGAATTTTATTACCTTACTCAATAGAACGCTTGTTTTTAGGAGGGGTGGGGGTCCAAATTCGTAAAAGGGAATTCATATCTGCTAGCAGTTCTGGACTAGGGGGTCCAAATCTGATCCACAAGCAGATCTGGACTGGAGGGTGCAAATCCACGTGGGGTCCAAATCCACTGTGCCACTGGCTCAGATCACCTTTCCATACTATTTTCTACAGCATTGGGTCTGTAGCTTGAGTGAGGTCAGATGGGTGATATGACAAGCAGACTATATGTAAATGCTAGTAGAAAAAGAATGCTTTTGGAGCTCCGCTTTTAGGCTTGGCTAAATATATATATATTAAAATTTAACTTAGGTTGAAAAAAAATAACTTAAAGTTAAATTTAACCTGTAACACATACACCGCGCCGTGAAATTACTAGATGGTAAAAGCTCGTTTACTCGTAGCCGATTATTAACTACAGAAAGGGCGCCGGCTTACAGTTGAATTAATTTCAATCTGCATGTATTATATTCTGCATAATTATGCCATGCCGCAAGTCATGCCACATGCCATTCCGCAAACTCATTCCTCCTTTTACCCTCACCGCCATACTCTAATTGCGACCTCACTAGCGCGCCATACAGCGTTTTCAAGGTTTGGGTCAAGGTTTAGGTATCCTTACAACCTCTACATGTTCTTCTAATAAAGCCTAAAATTCTATTCGCTTTACTCGTAATTGCATCAATATGAGAATTCCAAAAGAGATGATGGTTGGTTAGTAGGCCAAGGTCACAAAATTCGTTCAGGGCAGATCCGTTTAAGGTCAAGTTTGAAATAAGAGGTTGTCTTTTCAGGGTAACTAGCATTACCATGCACTTCTTAACACTGAATTCCACACTGTTCTGTTAACTCCATGTACAAAGTCTATCTAAATACCCTTGAAACATGAATTAATCGTTTGGGTAGGATATCACTCTAAATGACTTGCAGTCATCTGCCTACATTGCCAGAGTATTCCCTGTACTGACCACCTCAGGCAGGTCGTTGATGAAGATAACAAAAAACAGTGGGCCCAAGATGTATTTCTGGGGCACACCAGATGTTATACAACAACGTCCTTTCATGAAGCCATCCTGCCAATTGCTAAAGAAAGGTGTGACATGGGAGTAAATGGCCCTGTGGATAATGCTTTCCGGACATTTGCCCACGATCGATAAAAGGGACAACATGCTCCTTGACATTAGCTTTAAAAACTGTTATTATGTTAGCCTTTTTCCAGATCAAGGGAACTTCACCCAGGCTAAACGACAGGTTAAACAAGCAGGTCAGAGGCCTTGACAACTCCTTAGCAAATATCTCCAAAATACGTGCAGGGATGTCATAAAAAACCTGTCCCTTTGTGGACATTTAAATTGAGAAAACAGGGGCGTAGCGTGGTTTTTGAATAATTATAGGCTTGTCCTTATCACGACGAAGGCGTGTATCGAGCGCTGAAATTGCGATCTTGTAAGGGGGTCCAGGAGCATGCTCACCCGGGAAATTCATTTTACTGAAACCTCTAAAACGCCATTTCATGCATTCCTCAGACTCGAAAAGTGTTTGTGAAGTCAAGATATATACCCTGAATTTTACCATAATTTTGAACCAGAGAACCAAAATTTTCATAATCCAGTATCCCCAAAGCAATAAATGGCCATTTTGATTGTCGTGAAAACCAAATTGACCATTTTATTTGCAATGAGTGAATGTTATTTTAACTTCCCTTTACCACGCACACAAATTTGAGAAAGAAAAAAACTATTCCTAGTAGAAGGATTGCAACGCCCCCAACCCTACCCCTTGATCCACCCCTGGCAGCTTTTAGATATATTAATAGAACAACTGATGCCACTAATCATTATTAATTTGGCGCTCGACTGTCGCCGGTTTGCCTAGGTGAGATCGGGAGTACAAAGGGTTAAAATGGGAAACTTTTCCTCTTGCCATTTAAGAAAGTAAGAACTACGTAGCCTAAAAGAGGTGTTCCATCCTCCTGCTTCCACAGGCTGCGAAATCGTCAAGGATATCCTCAGCATTCAAGGAAACATCGTATTTATGAATATGTATTAGCGCAAGCCCACTAAGACGATCCTCTTTCATTGTTGGAGGCCTCAAGTATAGGTCTTGAGTCTTCTCAAAGCACCAAAAGACCTCTCTGCAATGGCTGTGATGATTGGCAGGGTAAGCAGAGTTATGAAGGCTCTTTAAATATTTGACGCCATGGCTGCTCAGGAGCTTCGCTGTCTTGCCATATGAAACCGCTGTACGGTTGTTGGTAGCACTTTTCATAGCCTGAGGGTTTCCCTTGCTTTCGAGATCGTAATCTCACCCTTACAGAGTGGTTGCAATTGTTATAATCCTAACTGATACGTTGATAAATTGTGTTTCCTTTTTCTTATTACGTTCGCGAGGAATTTCAGGAAATTGTATATCTCTCACAAAGGCACACTAATATATAGGACGGGTGGGCTGAAAATTTGTAGGCCCGGGATTAAGGGCCTATAGCCTCGCTACGCCCCTGCCAAGATGTTTTCGACTTTGGCCTTAGTGGTGGAAATTTTTATTAGGAGATCTGGATGTACGACACCGTCATTGATATCCTCAGAAGAGATGGCATTCCACGTATAGACTGTACTAACAAATTCGTTAAACAAGGCAGCCTTATCGGCCGGATCTGAAGCAGATTTATCTTTATAGGTATAACAACAGCTGGTAGTCTCCTTGATCGAATGGTAAGACCAAAACTTCTTATGGTTCCACTCTCAGTTTTTCTGATATGGATGGAAGATACTGGTGATAAATTGCTGCAATACGTTTCTCAGTTTGAGTCTTTAGTTGTTTGAATCGAGACAACAGTTCCGGAGAAGTACTAACCTTCAGACGTTTCCACCAGGCTTTCTAATCGACTTCATTTAATAGCGGAGCACCATGGTTAAGAAAATATGGTAACCCATCTGCTCGAGAAAATTTGGTTTTGGTCACCGTACGTACGTACTAAAACGATATCGCTGTTTTCTGTTCTGTTTGTCTATGTACTTCCGGTCCACGTACGTCACCTCTCCATGGCAACGGAACTTTAGAGGCCATGCTTTCTGGTTTTTATTGTACACTGATCATCGGACGAGTCGATTAAAAAGCTGTTTAGTCCACTAGTGTGCGTTTCTCTGTTGTTCCTAAGAACAACGTTACATGGTGCCGGTGATTTGGGATTCTTCCTACTGAATCGTCGCTGAATAGTTGATTGAATTTTCAAGCGCAACCAAGTGAATCTAGCTCCTAATTCCTGAAGCAAGCTCGACTGGTCAAGTGCCAACAGGCATACAGCCAGCAACTCCTCAGTTCATCCAGTCTGCTATTCCTTTACCGTCGAAACTAGGCTTCAAGGGGAACTTAGCTGTGAATTGGAAGAAATTCAAGAGGCTTTGGACAAACTAAGAGATCGCCTCTCGGCTCGTACTCAAAGCAGTGATCTTCGGATAGCCAAATTGTTGACATGTATTGACCCAGATATCCTCGAGATTTACGACGGTTTGCCCTTTGGAAATGAAGAGGAGAAAACCGAAATTAATAAAGTAATAGAGCTTCTAGACGCCTATTTCATCGGTGAGACGAATGAAATATATGAAGCCTATTTGTTTAACCAGAGAGCGCAGGAGGTCGGTGAGTCATTTGATGCTTTTCTAACAGCTTTACGTTCGTTAGCTAAAACGTGCAACTTTGGCGCCATGCACGATCGAATGATTAGAGACAGAGTTGTGGTAGGAATTAGAGATAACGGCACTCATAAAAAGCTCCTAGCTGAAAACAAACTAAGCCTTAACAAATGCATTGATATTTGCTGTGCGAGTGAAACCACGTCCAAACAACTCAAGGAGATGTCTCATGCAGAGGAGGTTAGCGCCATTGCCATTATTAGGCCACCCAAAATGGAAGACAGGCGTGCGAAATAACAAAGGGCGAAATCCCAGCAAAGTTCAACGCCCCATGCATATCAAATTATCGGAACCAGTTAGATGCAAGTTCTGTCACAGCACCCATCCTCTAAAAAGAGAACTCTGTCCAGCATGGCAGCACAAGTGCGATAATTGTGGTGGAATGAACCACTTCTCAGTGGCTTGCATAAGTCAGAAAGCTAGCAAACAGCAAACTAAGAAGTCAGTTCACAATGTAGAACAAGGTTCAGGAGTTTAATGTCGAAGATTCTGATGACTATTTGTTCAGTGTAGAATCAGTGAGCGCACTTCATACAAAAAACAGTCCTAAGAAGATCTATGCTAACATGCGCTTGAGGGATGAAACAGTGAAATTCCAGTTAGATTGTGGAGCAACAGTCAATATCCTCCCAGCAAATATTTATCAGCAGATATTTCATGATCCCAGGATGGAACGCCTCCAGCCAACTCAAACTACCCTTGACATGTTTAACAAATCAGAGCTGAAACCTTTGGGATGTACTAAGGTTGAGACCCTGAACCCCAAGAATGAACAGTGTTTCCTAACGGAATACACCGTCATCCCAGCAGGCCACACAGCACTCCTTAGTGCTGAATCGGTGCAGCAGTTTGGTCTCATCGTGATCAATACTGATAACATCAAGTCTCTCTCGAATGAGACTCCCACACAGCCGGATCTAGTGAGCGAATTCGGAGATGTCTTGTCAGGAGAAGGAAAGCTCGAAGGAAAACTTCACCTCGAGATTGATAAGTCTGTATCTCCTGTGGCACTCCCAGTGAGGAAAGTCCCTTTTGCAGTGAAAGAGCCCTTAAAACAGGAACTAGAACGCTTAGTCAAAACAGGCATCTTGCAACCAGTAGATGTTCCAACAGACTGGATTTCCTCAATGGTGGTTATTAAGAAGAGTAATGGGAAGATAAGGCTATGTATCGACCCAAAGCCTCTCAATGAAGCACTCAGGAGAAACCATTACCCCCTGCCAGTGATTCATGATCTGCTACCGCTACTTACAAATGCTAAAGTCTTCAGTATAGTAGACGCAAACAATGCGTTTTGGCACGTGCAGCTGGATGACGAAAGCAGTCTCCTAACCACATTTGGTACCCCCTGGGGAAGGTTCCGCTGGACTCGGTTGCCCTTCGGGATATCGCCCGCCCTGGAAGAGTTTCAGAGGAGACTGGAATACGCCCTCGAAGGTCTTGATGGAGTTAAGCCAATATTTGATGATATCCTTGTTTTCGGTGTCGGAGAGACCCAAGCTGAAGCACTGTCTGACCATGACGCAAAGCTGAGAGCATTGTTTGAACGCTGCAGCACAACTGGCATTAAGTTGAACAAAGAGAAGCTTAAGCTTCGCCGCAAAGAAGTGAAGTTTATGGGACATGTGATATGTCAAGATGGTCTCAAGCCTGACCCAGGCAAAGTACAAGGTATCAAAGAGATGCCAACCCCAACCAGCAATCAAGATCTCAAGAGACTTCTAGGCATGGTAAACTACCTCCAGAAGTTTGCTCCTAACCTGTCTGAAGTTACCGCCCCAATGAGAGACCTTTTGAAAGAAGGGAACCAGTTCTGTTGGGATGAGCAAGTACAAGGGCGCAGCCTCAAGCGAGTTAAGGAGATACTCTCAGCCGCCCCCGTCCTCAAGTTCTTTGACCCCAAAGAAGATGTAGAACTGCAGTGTGATGCATCCGAAAGAGGACTTGGTGCATGTCTTATGCAAGGAGGCCAACCTGGGGCTTATGCATCTCGTTCCATGACTGAAACCGAGGTGAACTATGCCCAGATCGAGAGAGATGCTTGCAATTCTGTTCGGAGTAGAACGTTTTGAGCAGTGTGTGTATGGTCGACCAATCAAGATCCAAACTGACCATAAACCGTTAGAGAGCATCTTCCGGAAAAGCCTACTCAGTGCCCCGAAATGTCTCCAGCGAATGTTGCTGAGATTGCAGAAGTTTGACCTCCAGGTGTCCTACAAGTAAGGGACTGAAATGTATTTGGCAGGTACACTGAGCAGAGCATATGGAGTATGCAAGAGCATAAGAGAAGATGTAGCAGAACATGTTGTGTACATAGAGGAGATGGGAGGAGATATAGAAAGAGAGCTAGAGTACATCAATATGATACAATACTTGCCAGAATCGGAAGTAACGCAGATTGCCATCCAGCAAGCAACAGAATCTGATGCTACCCTGAGAGAGCTCAAGACAACAATCAGACAAGGTTGGCCAGCTATTAAGGCAGAGGTATCAGCAAACATCAGAGATTATTTTCCGTTTTGGGAAGAGCTGTCATTGCAGAACGGACTTGTCTTCAAAGGTGAAAGACTAGTTACCCCCCGTGAGTGTGAAAGATGACATGTTGGCTAAGATACACTGGAGCCACATCGGCATCCAAGGCTGCCTACGAAGAGCAAGAGAAGTAGTTTACTGGCCAGGCATGAGCAAAGATGTCGACGATTATGTAGCAAAGTGTGCCGTTTACAACAGCCAGCCAGTAGAACAAGGGAAAGAGCCAATGATTTGTCATGAACTGCCCAGTAGACCATGGGAGAAAATTGCAGTTGATCTTTTTTATCTAAATGGTACAGAGTTCATGGTGACTGTTGACTACTATTCAAGCTTCTTTGAAATCGACAGAATGACTAGCAAGACAGCAGAAGAAGTTGTGAAGAAGTTGAAAGCTCATCTAGCACATCATGGGATTCCCGACCAGCTAGTATCTGACAACGGACAACCTTTTCTTCTGCAAAGTTCCAAGAGTTCGCAGACACTTACGGCTTTGAACATGTGACAAGCTCCCCAACATATGCCCAGTTGAATGGCAAAGTCGAAAATGCGGTGAAGACAGCAAAACATCTGTTAGAGAAAGCCATCAAGTCAGAACAAGACCCATATCTTGCACTACTGGACTGGAGAAATACCCCTACAGAAACACTCAACTCGTCACTTGTTCAGCGATTGTTTGGTAGAACAACAGAGACCCTTCTTCCAACCTCGAGCCAGCTTCGTAAGCCGTAGCTACCAGAGGAGGTTGATCAGAAGCTAAAGCTACAAAAGGCTAAACAGACGTTGTACTTCAACCAAGGCGCCAAGGAACTGGAGGAACTGCGCCCAGGAGACATAGTGCGATTGCAGCCACAAAGCTCCTTCTTTGGAAAGAAGAAGGATTGGACCCAAGCTAGAGTCGAAAGCAAAGTCGACATAAGGTCCTATCAAGTCAGAACAGAGGATGGAAGAGTCTATAGGAGGAACCGGAGACACCTGAGACTTACACGCGAAGTTATGCCACACAGTAAAGATAGGATGAGATTATCCCCAAAAGCAGCACCAATTCCTGTTACCGTAAATGCTACTGATGAAATGCCCTTGGTACCGTCTTCCACACAAAGTACTGCAGTGAGTAAAGATCAGCCAGACACAGCACCATTGCTGACGACGGACAAGCCACATCCAGAATATCCAGTTCAGACTGCAGAAGGCAAGCACGAGACTTCCCCACCGGTGACAACAACTCGATCAGGACGAATTGTTTTACCACAAACACGTTACCAGTGATTGGTTGGTTATCCGATAAGAAAGGACTTGACAAACTTTTCTTTTTTTTAAACCTATATTTGAAACTAGGACAGTGACATTCAGTTACCTTGATAGTTTTTTTTGTTTTCTAAAGAAGGGGAGATGTAACGATATCGCTGTTATCTGTTCTGTTTGTCTATGTACTTCCCGTCCACGTACGTCACCTCTGCATGGCAACGGAACTTTAGAGGCCATGCTTTCCGGTTTTCATTATACACTGATCATCGGACTAGTCGATTAAAAAGCGGTTTAGTCCGCTAGTGTGTGTTTCTCTGTTCTTCCTAAGAACAACGTTACGCGTACGTTCGTCCGTACGTCCGCCCCTCCATGTCCGCGATGTGAAATGTCCCATTAATTGTGTGTTGTAACCCGCGTTTTGTGTACACCGTTTTGTGTACATCTTTTGATATTGGACGTCAATGTTATGGCCAATTCACACTTGTCAAAACAAGGTATCCGCTGACCAGTAGTACGTGACCATATCGCGGGCTAAAGTTAAGACCTCATCGAAATCAGCTGTGTTTTTGAAGTTGACCGCTGACCAGGTACTGGTTTTCGATTAGATCGCAGGCTCAAAACAGATGTAGGACACTCAAACCAAAACGAGGCTTAATTTTTCGCGCCCTTTCTGCGGCTCCAGATTTTACATTCAGTTGGTTTCTTCATTTTGAGGACAACAACTTCATCTTCTTCGAAGTTCTCTCTTTTAATTCACGTAAAAGGCATGAAAATCAAGAACTACTTAAAAGATACTCCGGAAGGTGAATTTTCAACTGATAAAATGGAAAAGCAAAACATTTTTCTCAGGAAATTCTTTAATTTTGGATCCAGTTGTATAGCGCCCGGATTGTATAGTTGAAAAACAAAATGATTTTAGCGCTTCAAGGGTTTGTTCACTTTACCGTTGCATCTTGCAGCTCACAACGAAAGTCCACTTAACAATTCACCGGCATTAATGAGAGGAACGAGTAGCTCAAAGTTGGTGGAAGAAGTTCTTTCTTTGGACAAACCGTTTGCTATTTTTGTAGATGCGTGTTTTTACTTCAGTGGATCGATGGGTATTTTCAAGTCGTAGAGAGCTGGACAACACAGGTAACTTAAATAAATTGAAGCTTAGCATTTGAGGTTTAATCGTTATTACTTTTGTTCAGGAATGAAACTTGTATTTTTGTCTCGACTGGATATAAATAACAATCTACTCGTTTTGGACACAAAGAATTAGCTAGTCGAATTGTCTGTTTGTTGTTCTGCAAGCAAACGAGTGTTTCCCTCCGCTTGGTTGACTGTACATGTTTTTTGACGTCAGTGTTTCTATAGTGTGAACTGAAAGAAACGTTTGCCCTTATGTTATTAACACGTAATCGCAATGAGTCCACGTAAAGTATCTCCCATGTTTTGCACGATGAGGGTAATTACAGCAAATTTCTGAAAACACAAGTGATGTTAATCCTTAATTATACTCGGCCCCATGTGATTACCTATCCAAACTATCAGGATTGTTTTCCTTTTTCTCTTTTCTACGATATTTAAGCCTATGGCTAAGCTTAACGTACTAAGAAATATGTTTGCTAAGCCCCGGCTAAAGATCAAACATTTTCATCCAACATCGTGTTTTTCACACATAACGTTTGGTGGCTAAACGCATAACAATGCTTGACCAAACAGCCGACCAAGTGAGTCCAAAAAATGATTTTTGCGTATTATCGCTGAAATTTTCGACGTTATGTGGTTTATTTAGTTGCTTTTTACCTAGCCTGGGACCAGGCTGCCGTTTGTGTACGATTTGTTTGTTGGGGTGGCTAAACGATCAAACATTTGTTCGTAATGCGAAATTTTGGATAAACATGTTTGATCTCAATCAAACATGGAAAGCCATTTAATGCACTATTGTGAGAAGTTGCTAAACGTTCAAACATGCTCTTCCAACGATGTTGGATGAAAATATTTGATCATTCTTAGATTGCTAAATTTGTTTTCGAACAAGGACACGCGTCGACTGTATTGTTTTCTTGTCATGCTTTGAGGTTTTTGAGCCACAGTCAATTCCTGTTGACTGCTCTAAACACAGAATATTGGCGCAAGCAAAGCCATGTGGTGTTGCTCAATACCAGTAGAAAATAATCGTGGAGCTCCACTTTTAGGCTTGGCTAAATCTATATATTACTTCAGAAGTTATCCAGAGTGGCCTCGAACGACCTCTAAGTGTTATACGAGGAACATGCTCATCGATTGCAGATAATAATGGGTCCTAGAATGTAGCTACGCTATCATTTAGGTCGCTTTGAGAATTTACGATTCCCAGGGAACGTGATTAAGTACATTCCTCAGGCCCTCAAAGTCAGCCTTCTTGTAACAATAAACTTGCCTTTTGACGTTCTTTTGATGATTAAATTTTCTTCTAACTGTAAAAGTAATGGGAAAATGATCCGACTCGGAAGCATGCGAAAATACAGCAATGTCATTGACAAGAGAATCAAAATTAGTCAAAACTAGATCCAGAATATTCCCAGTAGTAGAAGACGGATTGGACATACGCATAACATGTGTATTCATTTGCATAAGAAAGTAATCGTCCAAGATGTTACAAAAAGCCTGAATTAAGTTATCTGAGACATTTGGTGAACCAACCGGCCAGTTGATATTTGGGAAATTAATGTACCCAGTGATGATTAAGTCTGATACAACACTCCACGGCAGCTAAAAATTTATCCAGGAAAGACCCAAAGCTATCCAAGAAATCCTCGCCAGATTGAGGCGGTCTGTAGAAAACAGAATAAAATATGCGACGAGATCCTCCAGTACCTATTTCGCAAGCTAACATTTCAGCATCAACTTCCAAATCAAATCTCCGTGTACATGGGAAACACGATTTAATTGCAATCACTACCCCACCACCACATTTTCCCTGCCTGTCTTTCCGGAGTATATTGTTTCTCTCAAGACCGAGCTCCTTATCTCCAAAATTATCATCCAACCAAGTTTCAGTTAAAAATAATCGGCGGCGATTTCAACCTTGTCTTAGATATAGAGAAAGATAAGAAAGGTGGTCTGGCCAAAACTCATACCAATGCGAAAAAAACTGTGAGCGAGATAACCGAAATTTTTGACTTGGTTGACGCATGGAGGGTTTTAAATCCGGATACTAGTAGATACACCTGGCGCCAAAAACAACCGGAGATTCACTTTAGGCTAGATTTCTTCTTGGTAAGCCAAAGCCTGATGGGTAATGTTACCTCGGCTTACATTCTACCAGGCTTCAGAACAGACCATTCGATGATAACTTTAAACATCTCTTTGCACTCAAATCTAAGAGGGCGAGGATTTTGGAAACTGAATACTTCGCTCTTAACTGATGCCGACTATACTGACATGATAAAGCTAACCATCGAGCAAACACAACAAGAATATGCAAAAAATGACGAGTCAGTCAACCCAGGTCTTCTTTGGGACATGATTAAAATGAAAATCCGAGAACACTCTATTAGCTTCGCGATTGGAAAAAAACCGCAAAATTGTTCACAAAGAACGCATTTTAGAAGAAAAATTTGCGTCATTGAAAGCAGAACTATCCCGACTACCCTCGATTAGCTCACCGGGCAAAAACAGTTTGATAGAAGAATTGGAAGAGCATAAAAATGAATTAGAAGATATAATCAGGTGGAGTACCCAAGGCGCAATTTTAAGGCGCAAAGCTAGGTGGTACAATGGAGGAGAAAAAATTCCAAATATTTTCTTAATCTTGAGAAGAGACACTTCAAACTGAACGCGATAAAACAGCTCAAAACAAATGAGAATGAATTCGTCACTTCTGACATTGGAATCCTTACAGAATGTGAAACCTTCTATAAAGACCTCTATACTTCTAAAGGAAACATAATTGCGCCTGATAACGAATTCATCAATCTAGAGAATGACACTGTCCTGAACAATAATGAGTCCATAAGCTGTGAAGGCCCATTAACTGAAAAGGACTGTCTAGCTACACTAAAAGACATGGAATCTGGAAAATCCCCTGGAACCGACGGTCTTCTTGCCGAATTTTATAAAACTTTGAAAATGAATTCGTCACTTCTGACATTGGAATCCTTACAGAATGTGAAACCTTCTATAAAGACCTCTATACTTCTAAAGGAAACATAATTGCGCCTGATAACGAATTCATCAATCTAGAGAATGACACTGTCCTGAACAATAATGAGTCCATAAGCTGTGAAGGCCCATTAACTGAAAAGGACTGTCTAGCTACACTAAAAGACATGGAATCTGGAAAATCCCCTGGAACCGACGGTCTTCTTGCCGAATTTTATAAAACTTTCTGGGAAGATTTGTCCAATATCCCGATCAATGCCTTAATTATGCCTATACGCTAGAAACACTCTCTTTCACACAAAGACGAGGCATAATTAAACTCATACCAAAAAAAGATTCTGATCCTCACTACATAAAAAACTGGCGCCCTGTAACTCTTCTTAATTGTGACTACAAAATAGCTACAAAGGCCATTGCGAACCGAATTAAAACCGTTATTCCAAAACTCATCAACAATGACCAAACTGGTTTCATGAAAGGAAGATTTATTGGAGAAAATATAAGACTGATTGAAAGTACCATAAGCTATGCCTCACAACAGAATATCCCGTGTCTCCTGCTCTTTGTTGAGTCCGAAAAAGCTCTTGACTCACTTGAATGGTCTTTCGTAAAACGCTCGCTTGAATATTTTGGTTTTGGACCATCCTTAATAAAATGGATCCGATATCGAATATCGAAAGTTGCGTTTTAAATAATGGATGGGCGTGCATTTTTTTTTAAATTACAAAGAGGCGTCAGACAGTGATGTACTCTTTCTCCTTATCTTTTTATATTATCGGTCGAAATTTTAGGGAAGGCAATCAGAGCTAACGCCAACATTAAAGGAATTTCAGTGAATAATTCTGAAATAAAAATAAGCCAATATGCAGACGACACGACCTTAATTCTCAATGGTGCGCGGGAATCCTTATCCGCTGCCCTTGATATGATTGGTAAATTTGGTGAAGTATCTGGTCTTAAAATCAATGACAGAAAAACGGAAGCCTTATGGATTGGGTCAATGGTGGGGAAGAAGTTGAAGCTCCTCCCCGAAAAGAATTTTAAATGGCCAGAAAATGGAGTTAAAGTCCTTGGCGTTTGGATTTCTACCAACTCTAATACCTCTTTAATCATGAATTATAGGGAGAAAATAGATAAAATTAGAAACGTCCTGAGCTGTTGGAAATACCGACGATTTACTTTAATCGGCAAAATTCAAGTGATCAAAAGCCTGGCGGCATCTCAACTTACATATATTTTATCACCACTAGCGACAAACCAGAAATCTATCAAGGAAACCAACGATATTCTTTACAATTTCCTATGGAACAACAAAGGTGACAAGATCAAACGTTCTGTTGTGATAAATGACTACGACAAAGGTGGCCTAAAAATGATTGATATATCTTTGTTTAATAAATCTCTGAAGACTATGTGGATCAGCAAATACCTCGATGATTCGAACCATGGAAAATGGAAAGAATTTGTCGACCTTGAACTTGGAAAATATGGCGGTAATTTTTAATTTTTAAAGCTAATCTTAACAAGGCTGACACCCTCAGCACAATATCAGTAAACAACTCCTTTTTACGAGAACTATTAGAAATATGGTCAGAAGTCAACTTTGAGGATGCTATAAAAACCGAACAACAATTCTTCGAACAATCATTATAGCACAATTCGTTAATAACGATTGATAATAAGCCGGTTTTCGACAAACATCTCTTTCGCCACGGAATGTTAAAAGTAAAAGATTTAATGATGGACTCGAGAAACTTCCTTTCTCTTCAAGAGTGTCATGAAAGACACAAAGCACAAATAAAACCCTTGAAATATTTTGGACTTATATCAGCTCTTCGACAACACTATAGCGAGAACTTCCCAAAAATACTCCGAGTTTCTTTGCCATCTGAGTCTTTCGTCAACTCATTTACTAAAAGCTTGAAAGGAAATAGGGTTGTTTACAAGAAACTGGTCGCCCTCAAAAGCTCTATACCATTGAAAAGTCAATCAAAATGGAACAGCAGTATTACTTCTAATGAAGGGAGTGCTGCTGTTTGGAAAACCGCATATACCTTGGCATCCATGTGCACAAAAAGTACGACTCTTGTCAGTTTTCAATACAGACTTCTTCTTAGAATTCTACCCACCAACACGTTTTTAACAAAAGTTGGTATCAAACAGGACACAAACTGCTCTTTCTACAGTAACGCCCCCGAGAATTATACACATCTTTTCTGGCAATGTACAAAAGTCAAACTATTTTGGACAAACTTGATGGAAAAACTTCTGGACGTTAACTTAACACCTCAAAACTACCCGGGAGACATCACAGTTTTTTGGGCCTGAGGTCGGATTCTACGAAATTCTCGCTGCAATTAAACTTTTGTTTTCTTCTATCGAGATACTACATATGGGTTTCCAAGACCAGTAATAAGATCCCCAACTTAAAAACGTTTTTGGCGATTTTAAAATCTCAATTCAATATTGAAACCTACAAACTAGGCTCAACACCGAAGAAATGGGGACCTTGGATCCCCCTACTTAACACTAACTAGCCTCCTACAACCGATCTTGATCATTATTTACTGTACACTCTCCCCCACGTCATTACTATCATTATTCAGCATCACGGTCTGCATTGATCTTGGTAGCTATTTCCTCCTCTCTGCACTGCGCTCTAACTCAATAAATAATTAAATAATCATTTTTTGTAAAAAAGGCCTGACTCTGTACTAGTTTTTTTTCTCTTCTTTTTTAGGACATAATTGCTTGTAACAGTGGTAATATGTACTAAAACGCGTACGTCTGTAAGTAACTGAATAATAAAAAAAAAAGTTTCAGTTAAAGCAATAACATCAAATGAGTACATCAACAATATAATAGCGCTTAAAACTCATCAGTCTTGTTCCTGATACAACGGACACTTAAAAGCAATTCGGCGTGACATGTGAGTGGTCGTAAGCCGTGAGTGCACTCCCAGAGATATCCGAAGATGAGGATGACTCGAAGAAAGAGTTTGAGAAATCAAAGGATAGTTCTCAGTTTTTACCTCCACAGAACCACTGATCTTGAGAGTGAGTCAGGGCGACGTATGTCTCTGGGCCCATATCGATACACTCAAAGTGATACCATTTGCCACAGCCGTCGCATAAAATCCCCTTCTGATTGCATCGGACTGGCTTTTCACAAACAACACAGGTTTCGTACCGCCATTACAAGATACTGTGTAGACAGGACCAGGATGCGGGATAATAGGGACCTTAAAGGGACACTGTCCCGATAATGCGCACGCGCGAACGTCATCTGGTATCTGTCAAAAAAACAATAGAACTGTCACATATTGAGGCGCCAAGATGGCGTTGATCGATCGGTTGTTTACATCCTTTGCTCGCCTTATAACAACTTCGTCAATTTACCTGACTCATGTTTTTACGGTGAGAAACGCAATTTTTTCTGAATGCTTTGACGGTCCATCGGAAATACAGAAACTACATTTGTTAAGCTTTGCAAAGTCACCGAAATCATTCTTCAACGACAAATACAACTCAAGTTTTAGATTTTTACGCAGCATAAAAACTATGTCGTTTCACAGCACTTGCGGTAAACTATGAAGACTTCATATGTTAAACACGTAAGTGTTTGTGGCTTTAACATTTGATCTGTAGAAAAATTCAGTGACAGTTTCAAATATAACATGTCTTGAGCTTTAAAACTATGTAAAAATTATGTTGGACATGGAATCAAACGCTGCTAAATAAATTTCCAAACGCTCATAATTTTACGTCACATTCTTTATTAACTAACGCGAAACAAATTGTGATCTTCATTTAGCGCTTTCATGAACGGAGTAGTAATAGGTGGAGTGATTGAATACCACCTCCGCGCAGCACCCCTCCTCGTCGGGGATACTGCGCTCCGGTTGTATTCAATCACTCCACCTATTATTACTCCGAAGGGAAGGGGCGGACAAGACAACAGGAAACAAAACCCAAACCAAAGAAACAAACCAATAATAAAAAACAACCAACGACCGGGGGTGGCCTATTAGAGAGCGGGGGGGGGGGGGTAGGGGGGGTATGGGGTAGGATTGATGGAAGGCAAGCGGCCCGAAGAAGGCGGCCACCAGTGGCTACCCCTCGGCAATTAATCTCCTTTTGCCCCTGCGAGACCCCAGGCCTCCAAACAAACAAAGAAAAAACAAAACAAACAACCAAACAATGCTCGCAGAACTGTTTGGTGATCCCGAGCTTGAAGGGGTGGAAACCCGAAGTGGCCGTCGGTTCACCCAATGGAGGGTCAGCAATGACCTCAACAGAGACAAGACACAAACCTTCATGAACAGGATTGAGGCGGCGGCCAACAACTCCTTTTAAATTCGGTATTCGTATTGTTATTGGCTGAGGAACATTAACGATGACTCTCTGATGTTGTATTATAACAACGGTCGAGAGGATTCACGTTGGGTCAACCGCCATTCTGATGCGGAAGCCTGGCTGCGGCGGAAAGAGGAAAAAAGCTGTCTCAGAGTTGGCTTGAAAGGCCAAACACACAGTAGGTTTTTGAGGCACCTTCAGATGTTTTCGTAAAGATTGTAAACACCCGTCAGCCGCTGTTGGGAACAGGATCTCTGCCGGATTGGTTGCGCGATTTAGCACGCGCGGGCGTCACGGCCCAATGGTGTGTTTGGACACGTATCAAGGTAACCTTTGCCTTTGGAGATGCCTCGCCGTCCATCGAGGAGCCAGACCGGGCAGAATCACGAAAAGGGCACGGGAATTGGCAAAGAGTTTTTATGAACTTGAAACTATTCCACATGATTTCCCAAAAACTTCACTTGATGAGCTTGACAAAGTCGAACAACATTTTAACTAAGATAAGCCGTTCTCTGATTGGTTGGAGATTCGCGTTTATGAACCCGAGAAAAGGAGGGAAGAAATAAATTGGCTCCTCCTTCGAAACCCCAACCCAAAATTCACAAACATCATCACAATTGGTGTCTTTGAGGGACACGCGTTTGTTGTGAAGAAGATTGAGCGACTGGGCCAAAACTACGTTTTCCCGCATTGCCAAACAAGATCCACGCAAGCATGTCACCTTCAACGACACATGGCAACCTGTTCTCGAGGAGAAACCGTGGTGAAATGCCCCAACCAAAAAATCGAAAAACCACAAACAGAATTTTAGAAGACTTTTTCCCCAAATCAACTGCCTCACCAGAAGCGATCCGCTGGGTGGAACAACAAGCTCGCTGACAAGGAATCCACATTCATCACGCCCAATGTGGGCACGGGGGAGAGGCGTGGATTTTGGGTCGTCCAGTAGATGGGTTTCTCCCCAAAACCAAAACAGTGTACCAATATCAAGGGTGTTACTGGCACGGCTGCCCACGATGTTACCCCGACCGCAATACCAAAATAACAAACGCCGGGAAAACCCGCGAAGAGCTGCACCATACAACACTTCAGTGGTCACAAAAACTCCGAGAAGCGGGTTTCCGTGTGGTGGAAGCGCGATCGTATCAAGTCGGGCAAACAAAGGAGGCGCTGCCCCCGGTTTTCACGAGAACCTGTACACACGCGATCACCTTTGACTTCGAGGTATATGGGGACGAAACCAAGAGGAAGGACCCGACGCCCACACTCCACATTCAAAACGTTCACAAACCAATCTGTTTCTCAATCGGGGACACGCTTGAGCGCAAACCAAGACACATCTGCGACAGAGACCCTAAAGAGCTGATTCGCAAGTTTGTGGAGGATATCGAACGGCGTGGAAAAAGAATTCGGGAGGAAGTCGGAAGGGTTTTAATGCCAGACATCTTCAACTTGTTGCCCAAAGACCAAAGAGCCAAAATCGCTGGGTGGTGTGACGAAGTGCCCGTGCTTGGTTTTAACTCTGGCCGCTACGACTTGATTCTTGTGAAAGAGCATTTGGCGAATTATCTCGCTGAAATGACTAAAAACGTGAGGGTGGCCAAAGATGCGAACAAATTAATTTTCCTGCTCTTACCAAAGTTCCGTTTTCTCGATATAATCAACTAGTTGGGGCCAGGAATCAGCTACGACGAGTGGGTGAAGGCTTACGGGTACGAGGCTGAGGAGTCATGGTTTCCGAACGAGTAGTTTGACAACCCAGACAAGCAATACAATACAATACAATACAATATTCTTTATTTAACGAAGGTGACGTAATTAACCCAATGAGTTATCTAACTTACGGCCTTCACAACGGTACAAAATACACATATAAAACAATACCTAATGAGCAATATACGAGTTACTACAAGAGAAAACTAAAACGAGTCAAATGTATGGTTTAACATAGATATAAGGTGATATACGCTAATTACCATCTAAGCTTGACTTTCCTGGTCTCCCCGATTACCTCGCATGGTATTCACACCTGAGAGAGGAATTTGTGCTGTCGTTGAGTGAATGGAAACAATGTAAGCGCCTTTTCAAAGCCAAGGGAATGAGGACCTTTGCAGACTGGCTGCGCTATTACAACAATCTAGATGTTGCGCCCGGTATCAAAGCGCTGGGCAAAATGCGTGCCTTCTACACCAAAAAGGGAATCGACATTCTGAAAGACGCTGTCAGCATCCCAGGAGTCAGCCTGCACTATTTGATGCGGTGCGCAGTTTAGAGGGGAGCGGAGCTGTGGAGCCCCTACAAAGAGGCTTATGAAATGTTGAAAGGAGCTGTGGTCGGAGGCCCGAGTCTTGTGTTTACCCGCCACCAAGAAGTGGGGGTCACACAAATAAGGTCGCACAAAATTGACAAACCAAAACCTTGTGGAAAAATCCTGGGCTACGACGCCAACGCATTGTATTTATCAACGATGCTGCAGGACATGCCCTGCGGGAAGGAACAGATGCTTCACATCCCCGAAGTTCAGCGGGAAAGAGCGGCCCCAGGTTGAAGCAAAGTCTGCAGGAGGGTAGGTATTTGGTTTTGCAGAAGTTGATCTAAAAGTCCCCGAGGCGTTGGTCCCCAAGCTCGAAGAGATGGGTCCCTTCTTCATTAACAAACAGGTGCCACAGGAAGCTGTGCCAGATCACATGTTGGAGTATCTTGAGCGCACCGGCAGAAATCGCGGGGATGGGAGAAAGTTGGTGGGGGCCCTGTCTGCCGAAAAAATGTTGGTATACACCCCCTCCTCCGCTGGTACATAGATCACGGAGTGGAGATCACCGCTGTTTGCCGAACAATCAATTACCAACCAAAGGAGATTTTCTCCTGGTTCGTGGAGCAGTTGACGGCAGAGCGCCGAATGAGGGACGCGGACAAAACCAAGACCCTGTTGGGGGATGTGTTCAAACGTTTGGGCAACAGTGCCTATGGAAAGATGATCGAAGCCTTGGAGAAACAGACCAACGTCATTTACACTAAGGATGAAAAGGTCGTTGACAGAGCATTGCGAAGCTCCTTCTCGGACCTCGACGAAATCGGGGAGACGCACGAGCTGGAAGGTCGTAAACCGAAGATCACAATCCGAAGGCCGTTCCAAGTCGGCATCGCGGTGTACCCGCTGGCCAAGCTCCGAATGCTTGAGTTTTACTTCGATTTCCTGGACAAGTTTGTGGGCCGCTACGACTTCGAGCTGATCCAGATGGACACAGACAGCAACTACATGGTGATATCTGGCGCAAAGTTGGGAGACGTTGTGAAGCCGGAGATGAGGGCTCAGTTCGAGGGGGAAAAGAAGCAGTGGCTTGCGTGGGACGAGTGGAGCAGCCGCACCCCAGGGTTGTTCAAACTGGAGTGTGAGGGTCATCGAATGATTGCACTCTGCTCGAAATGCTATTACGTGGACGCCGACGGCGGTAAAAGCAAGTTCAGTACAAAAGGGACGAACCTAAGGGAAAATGCGATCAGGTGGGGGAGGTTCAAAGCGACACTCGAAGGTCACAAAGACATGGCGTCGAATAGGGGCTTCCGCATGAGGGAGGGTCGGATGGTGACTTACGTCCAGCAGAAGCTGGGCCTGAGCGCATACTACTACAAGCGGTAGGTGCTGCCAGACGGCGTTCACACGGAACCCATTGAGTTTCACACCCCTCGCCCTGAGGCGGGAAACCCCCACTAACCAGGTTTGGTTGGAGGTAACTCGGTATTCGGAGGAACAACCATCAACTCTTCTCGCACGAAGCTGCGTTTCGGCCCATCGGAAAGCCAATACATCACCGGCTGGTTTGGTTTCACCATGACCCTGTCCAGTGTGAAAGTTTGCAGAGACCAGATTTGGGTCTACGTACTACGACAAGCGGTGGTTGCTGCCAGACGGCGTTCACACGGAACCCATTGAGTTTCACATCCCCGCCCTAAGGCGGGAAACCCCCACTAACCAGGTTTGGTTGGGGGTAACTCGGTATTCGGAGGGACAACCATCAACTCTTCTCGCACGAGGCTGCGTTTCGGCCCATCGGAAAGCCAATACATCACCGGCTGTTTTCGGATACGGAGTTGCTGGCTGGGCAAAAATGGTTTGTTTTCAGATCGCCTCTGCGGGCTCCAACCCTGTCAGTCGCGTGGTTTGTTGGTTGAGAGCAGCTACAACCCCGGGAAGCCTTGCTACCCAACAACAGACCGCATACCGTCCGGCAGCCGCATCTCGAGTGCGTACTGGTGCCCCAAAACAGACGCTCGACAAGAATGCGGTTGAAGCGTTCCACAATCGCCTGGTCGAGGTGTATTTCAACACGCCCACGGCGAATGCCCGTTCCATGTGTCTCCATGACTCTGGAAACAGCCCCCATGAACTCTCGCCCCGGGTCCACCTGCAGCAGCTTTGGCCATTTGAGAGGCCCGCGCTTGTAAACCCTTTCAAAGGCCCGTGCCACCCCGTCAGAATTTTTCGAGGCCAGAGCCTCAGCTGCCTGAAGCGGCTGGCAACGTCGACCACAGTCAGCGCGTATTTGAAAGTTTTACGCCCCACCTTGCCATGCGGCATGAAGAGCAGGTCGGCTTGGTGCACCGCGTTGGGTGTTGGTACGTCAAACTTCTGCTGAGGAACGTGCCGCGGCGCGGGAAGAAAGATCTGCCAAAGCGCCTGCTTTTGCAACCATTGTTTGGCCACAGTTTTCGAAACCTTTGCGGCTTGGGCAGTTTTTTCACTGCGGCAAACCCTTTCCAATAACCTTTCGAGCTGTAGTAAATTTTTGAAAGGCGCTTCTGCAAGGCAGGAGTTTCCTGCGTCAAGGGAGGGTTTTTTTTTTCATTGAACCTATAAAACGGTGGGAAAGATGGCGAATGTGAACGCGATCGCAAACGGAAGGATGTGCTGCGGGAAAACGATGGTTGAGGACCACGAGAGTTCCGAACTTGTTTTTCAAAGTTGTCAAAGGGTTGAGGAGCTCGGCATCGCAACCAAAACCAGGGAGGAGGTGGGGTGGACAGCGAACCCCGTTTCATACACCCACCTCCGCAAAATTCTCGAAAAACACGGAATATTCGGCGCCGTCAGCACCATTTCGGTTGGTGGGCGAGAACTTTGCGACCTGTCTCGGTGGAAGTTTTTGGGAAGCCTCATCCGCGATTTCAGGGAGTTTTTCTTTCCCAAGTCGGTGAATTTCGTTTGCTTTTTGTATGATTACTTTCAAGCGGTTACGGAAGGAGTTTGGCCGCGCAAAAAAGAAATTCTCGCGAACCTCTTTCCTGTCGTCGAAAAAATTCACCCAGCAACGCGTCGCCGGGCGAAAGAAAGGTTCGATGGATGGTGGTGGGACTTGAACCGAACAAAGTGATCGTGGTCTTCACATCGCGTTTACTCCGCGCCAAAACGTTTGGCGTATTCCATGCAGTGGTCGCTGACGAAGTGTGATAACGCGAGGGGTGACAGGCCGCTCAATC
>JAEMWC010000971.1:207500-220000 GCA_016490735.1 Pachyseris speciosa | reverse complement strand
GTAGCTCAAGAAGATTGGGTATGAGCTTATCAAGTATACAACGTTCACACAGTTTGCTCACGATCGAGAGAAGAGATATAGGCCTGTAGTTAGATATCACTGATTTATCTCCCTTTTTGAAGACCGGTACAACATTAGACTTTTTCCATTCTAGTGGCAGCTTACCCAACCGTAGTGATAAATTAAACAGAGCACATAGAGATGGTGCTAGCTCTGAGGCACACTCTTTTAGAATCTTTGGATGAATGAAATCAGGTCCGGGAGTCTTACTTGGATCTAGATTCAGTAGAGCATTACGAACGTCTTCTTGATTCAGGATGATTTCACTGATATTATTATGCGAGTATGGTGTGGTGTCGATATCTGTAGGAAGGACTGTACCTGTGTTGAAGACTGAGGCAAAATAGTAGTTGAAAGCTTCAGCCTTGGTATCAGGTGTAATGAATACTTTGTCGTCAATGGTGACTGAATCAGGAATGGCAGGACGATTGGTCAGTCGATTAAAAAAGTTCCAAAATCGTTTGGGCTGTAAAGATGAGTTGTCAGATATGTCCCTCATGTAAGCGGTCCTCTTAGAGCGTATCATGTACTTGACGTCTCTACGCAGTTGACGGTACTTTTGCAAAGCCCATCACTGTTTTTGCGGAGAGCTTTCTTCCGTGTGAAATTCTTTTTGCGAATGGCGTGGGTTGCCTCGCCATCAATCCAAGGTGGAGACAGGAATTTTTTCGGTTTCCGCTTAGGAATAAAGGCGTCTACATTGGCTAATAGTGCATTTTTCCAATAGGACCAGATTGAATTGATGTCAATGATTTGATCATCGCTAAATTCATCAGGTAGAGGAGATTCGCGAAGCTTGGAGCGTAGACCATTAAAGTCCGCTTTTTTGAAATTGTAAGTAAGCTGGCTATTATGGGATAAGAATTTGTAACTTGTATGCACGTCGAACGTTAGCGCTTTGTGATCAGAAGATAAAGCAACACCATCAGAGTCAGATGTACATTAGCCACTCCTTAGACAAAAGAAGACAATAACAGATCAAGTGTATTGTTCCCTCTGGTTGGCTGATCAATCAACTGGAAAATATTTTTGTCGATTAGCTTCTCACAGAACGTAAACAAAGTTGGGCTAGAATCAATAAAACCAGAGCCTTGAATCCATTTGATGTCAGGAAGGTTGAAATCACCGACAATTATAACTTTTTCATACACGCAGCTATCAATAAAATCGACAAATTGATGAATCCAAGTATTGTTTGCATTAGGAGGGCGATAAAAGACTGATATGAGAGTTTTACCACAATTGTTATTGATGAGCTCTATCGCGGCATATTCCAGATTATCCATATCAAAGAATACGGGTTGACAGCGAAGATTGCAGCGAGATGCGAGTAGCACTCCACCACCGCTAGTTGAATGATTGCCTTGTACATCAGCCCGATCACAACGATGAATATCATAGCTCCATGGCAGAATTTCCGAGTCCAAAACTTCACACTTTAACCAAGTTTCAGAGATGGCGATAATGTCAAAATTATTTGCATAAACAAAGTCTTGAAATTCAAAAAGTTTAGCCTCAGATTTAATACTACGAGCATTTTGGTGGAAGAAACGTAGAGTTGTAGAACTGTTGGTAGAATGAACTTTGTCAGGGCCAGGATTAACCGATACATCACCGCTTACAAGCAGATGAGCTTGCTGAAATGAGGCAGTCGAATTAGAATAGTAACTTAGTCGGAAACCATAGAAACCTTTTGCTGTGTAATGATGGCGTCGATAGAATCGTGAAGAATCAGGTAATAAAAGCTCACAACCAAGTACTTCTTCATCGGAGTTAATCCAGAAGTTGGTAGAAGATAAGTTGTAATCGCTATATTTACATATAGCGAAGTAAATTACCAAAAAGAAGTAAAGCTCAGTCAAGAATTGAATGATCCGGAGCGCTTAGATTTGCGTCCGTTCACCATCATGGTCCATGCGCTTTTTAAGTCAGTTGTGTCTTCAAGGTATGACTTTACGCCTCAATGGGCTAACCGTCAGCCGTCAAACAACAGAAAATTTAACCGCCAACCGTCAAAAAATGGCCTTTTTTACCGTCCAAAAAGCAGTTATTATTTTCAGTTAAACAGTTTCAAGGTTTTCCAATTCTGACTAGTTTATCTGCTCATCCTGGACTTCTGGCTCTTAACGAATCGTTTTAGCTAGTAAACCAGTTTCCACGTTTCCAATTATACTTACCCTATGGTGAGTATATGCGCGTCTAGACGTCTTTCAAAATTTTAATGATTGATCACATTGTTAACGTGTTTCTGACAACGCCATTAGACTGCTAGCAGTCTCTTTCTGGATGGTAGGGAGCTTATGCCAATAGCACGGCAAGACTGGTGAAACCTGAAGTGAATGCGCTCAGGGGAGACGGAGGGAGGGTTGGGAGAAAAGAAAGGGACCGTAGTCGGTAACTGTAAAGGACGCGTTCAGTCGCAAAAAAAAAAAAAAAAAAAAAAAAAAAATGAAGCTGCGGTGAAATGCGCCTCGACCTTTCTCTTGCGCCTTCCTCTAGTCTCGGTCCGCTTATTTCTCCTCGATCCAGTCTCACCGCACTGTTATTCACCGCGCAGTTGATGGATAGCACTTCGACTGTCCAAAACGGACTGCCAGCAGTCTACGTGTTAACTGACTTTATTTGATCCGTGAAAGATAGTAACATTGAAGAAATTTCCTCTTGATAACCGTCAACCATGAAAAGCACAAGAACTTACCCGTCAACAGTCCAAATCAGTCAAATGTAACCGTCAACATACATACAACAAAGGGACCGTTATCATTTCCAGCGTTTCTTAGTACGCATATGTTATCTGTGTTTGCAAACTAAGAGAAATTTTTGCCGTGAATTCACGCCTTTCTGACTACAATTCAAATTCAACTATCGTTATAAAGTGGTTGCTTTCATGACCATACGTTTTTTTTTCAAAAAATAACTTTTTATTATAATTTGGTAGCGATTATAAGTCATGCTAAGATACTTAATCGGATTAAGGAACGTCCGGTGTTTAGTGGATCATCTGATTGACTGCTGGCATATTTTAGTCATGTTTCTTGTACGTTGTACATAATTTAGATATTAGTTATGCAAATTTCAAATATTATTACAAGCTTAAGGCTAGCTAGCTAACTCAACAAGACCACCGTGGCAAAATAAAAGAGCCAGAACCTGTATAAGATCTAACCAGCTATAAAATTGCAATAAACAATAAAAAGAAAAAAAGAAAGGCTGGTTACACGGCGAGGAATATAAATATTTAAAAAACCAATGCAATATTTAGGAAAGTACAGCCTTCCTTCATCAGGGTGTTACAGTCACATGATCAAATAGGTAAAATTCATAAATCAGCCATCTAGTTGCGGATTTTACCATTACTTTCTACGCTTGGAGCGATTGTTCCCAGGTTTAGTTTTGAAATTATCAACAGCCAAAGGTTGAATTCTGGAATGGAAAAAATACCTTTGTTCTCATAAAACTTTTGTTAAAAACTATGGACGGTCACTCCAAATGTGAGCTACTTGAAATAATTAATCACTATAAGAAAAGTGTTTTTATTGGAATCTTGCAACCGTCACCAATTTGCCAAATGTATGATTTTTTCAAAGAAATGGTCACGTGACCTGAAGGGCGAACCGGTAAGTATCAGCATTTGCTGGTTTTGGCGGTAATGGAGTACTAAAGTGATGACGTCACATAAACTAAATTTGTGAAATTATGGGATTTGTTCGGATATTCAGAAAGAACAGGATCAAAAAGACCTACTTGTCAAAAATCAGCATTTTCTTACAGTTTGAGAGCGAGATATTAGCACCGTTATGCTCTGCAGACTCCATACAAATCCTTCTAAATTTTACTTAGTTCAGAACGTTATGAAACGAGTCAAATTTAGAACGGTGGCAATATCTCACAGCCAATTTGCCTTTAAATGTTGATTTTTGGCAAGTTAGCATTTTTCATCTTGCTCTTCCTGAAAATGCTAATTTTTGGCAAGGAGGTCTTTTTATCATGTTCTTTCTGAATACTTTAGAATAAAAATGAGCGATATAAAGATTGAACGATGTTTCAATGACTGCAATGACTCCATGTCACCATGATCAAGTTCGAAATACATGATATGATTGATCATATATATAGTAACAATGGTGTGAAAATATTTAGGGAATTAAAAAGGGAGTTAAAGTGTTGAATTGTTATGTTAAAAGTTTGGCGCGAACTGAATCCGACTGCGTGTTAAGTTTTGGTTTTATGTTCCTGATAAACAGCGTTGAAAGAGATGTCGGGATGTATATCCAACATAATCTGTATCACACAGATCACATGAACAGCGCAATGTTAGTTAATCAAGGGAGGTTTGGCCTCAACCACTTTGACATCATCAATGATTTTCTACTAGTAAACACTGGGCGCAAATCACTGAGATCTTTTCTGAATAGCCGAAGACATCCCATATGTTCACAAATTTAGTTCTTAAGATGTCATCACTTTAGGACTCTTTTGCGTCTGCGAAAGAAATTGTTTTTTAAAAGATTTAATTGAATTAGCAGAAACTCAAGCTCGCGGAAAAAAAGCCGACCAAATGCATGTGCATGTTTCAAAATCTGACGGAAAGTTTCCAAGATGTCAAAAAAAAAAAATTGCACAATTCAGGCTTCATTGAAAAAGGTAAGAGATCTTCGTCCAAAGACTGAATTGAAGAAAAAGGCTTCTTAAACAACTACGTACAAAGTTCAAAAAATTTGTTAGTGACTGCAAACAAGCAGCACTCACCATACGAACAGCCACAGGGATCAAAAGATTACAAAAAGACCGAGGGCTTGGCAACTGGTTTAAGCCTCTATTTGCAGTAGTTCAAACGAGAGATAGCTGCCAACCAGACCAAGCCATGGAGCTTTCTCCTTTAGAGCAGTCTACCAGTTCAGAGAAGTCCTCCAAATCAGCCGATGCGGATAAATCACTTCAAGATGATTTGGAAAATAATGAGCATTCTGAAGGGGGACGTTTTATTCCTATCAAGAAAAGGAAGAAGGAAAACCTAAAGGAAAAACTTGAAGCTGCTGTTATGGAAGCTGCAGAGCTAGTTAAAGAGGTTTACAATAAGGATCCAACGAAAGCTTTGATCAGCTTCTTGCGAGAAGAAATGAACAAGTCCGGTGAACATGAATTGAAAATGATTAAGCTTCTAACCCAAACAAATTTAGGTTCTGCTAGCTTTCAACAGCCTCCTTTCCAAGCAATGCATCACTCCGAGGGTGGCCCTATGACTGCCGATTACAACCAACAGTGGTGCAGAGCATTTGCGCAAAATGTATCAAATAGGCCAGGATTGCTAGAGGGGTCCTCAGATCTTTAACCCCAGCATATAACATGCCATCAACTTCGAATGAAGACTTTTGTTATAGAAATGTACATCATAATTTCTAAGACAGAAACACACTTTATTTGGTAAATTGCGAGGCTAAGTTGCACTGTAAAGTTATCATTTCACAGTCAGATTTTTATTTGTTTTGTTGATGTCCGCAATTACATAATTCATGGGTCTTTAAGCCCCTTAAAGCTTAGAGGCCCATTAGTGATCAGGCCAGGTTACTTTCTCCTTGAAATATCAAGACGTTAATCAAAGATACAGGCCATGAGAATATAGAGTATGATAACTAAAGATCAGTTGTCGTGATGTTTAAACAACGTTCCCCAAGTACAACAATAAGAAATGTGAGGAAACCATTAAGGAGAATTTGTTTGTTGATGTTAGGGTTTTAAGAGTTAAAATAGCATGCACTTCGGGAACTGAACCTTCTCTATTCTCCTCATATTGGCAAAAACTCCTTGTCATTATGTTCTGCTCGTTTAAATGCAAAAATCCCAGCAACAAATAATGACTACTAAAGAGTTAAAAAAAGACAAAATTTAGCAACTGACAGCACTATTTTATATGGTGTTGACTGATTTCTTTTCACAGTACAAAAATCAAAGCACAAGAAGCGCCTGACAAATACATGTAACTTTGCACAACTCATAAAGTTAACACTTCCATAGTTATGGAATAGGTGTTTGAGCAGCAGATCTTGATCAGGTAACCTAGACTATCCACCACGGAATGTTCCCTGTAAATTACTGAAAAAGACTACAGACGATGATCTACTTCTGTCAGATGTTTTCTTAACAAAGGGAGAGCCTTGCCTTTGTAGCCCCATAACCTACATAACCTGCAAAAGAGTCGTGGGTGGCTTCTAATTATCAAATAGTTTTGTTTCAATTATTGAAATGGAGTTTCACAATAATATTAGTTACTCTTTCGATGTTGTAACTACATGATTTGAATAACTGATGATTTAAAACATTTCAACGTCTAATAATTATAGCAAGGGCAATAACAATACAATAATAATATTAATAATAAGACTCCCACTTTTGGGGTAATGATTCTTTCAGTTTACATAATTATTCCTGATAATGTATTGAAACAAATGTTCTGAATTAAGTTTAGATTGTTCTGAAGAAAATCTTTAAGGTTCATGTTCGTACATGTTTATGAATAAGAGGTATATAAAACCAACTGCTTGAAAAAATATCTGAAGTATGTTACCATTGTTTTCAACCAGGTTATAGAATCAAGTTATGAAACTCTCACAGTTTCTTTCTCTACCCATAACATTCCACTAAGGGCATCTCTGACTCTAGTCGCCTCTCCCGAAACATCATACACACTTTTGCATTCTCTCATGAGTAACAGTTTCCTGATTTCATCCCTGTTTCTTCTCTCATTGCAATCTGGACCGACTGTTAAATCGAGCTTCCTTGGAATGGAGTCCCCTTGCATGAGACAAACATTGTGTAGGACAATACATGCGAGTGTTGCTGTGCGGACATGTTCTTTGTCACTTCGTTTTTCCGCAACAGCACCCTCCACCTTCCCTTTAACTGAACATATGCTCCCTTGGTGACCATACGTCCCAAACTACGCCTGTAGTTGAAATATCTTTGTTGAGGGCTAAAAGCGGCATTTGTGTAGGGTTTCATGAGCCATGTACGGATGGGAAAGGCAGAATCGGCTATAATAAGAGGTGGTACATTTACTTCACCAACAACTTTGCCCACGTTGGGTAGAAGGCCATATTGGAGTGAATTCCAAAGGTTTGTAAACCTAAAAATGATAGCATCATGGGAGTTCCCGGGATAACCGCAACTACCCCATATAAAACGGTAATGAGAACCAATCATGGCCATCAGAACAATTGAATAAAAATTTTTAAAATTATGATATTCTTTACATGTTTCAAGGCCACCGAGAGGACATTTTATGGGTATGTGGCACTCATTCAATGCCACCCAGCAGCGAGGGAATTGCCATAATTCCTCCATGTCGATAATCTTTCCCCCGACGTCTTCTCGGGGTTTCGGCATGTTACTTGAAATACTTTCAGTCCACAAATATTCAACAAGAACCTGGCATACTTCCAGTACCATGGAGCTCACAGTGGCAACTCCTCTTCCTACCATTTCAGCGATAGTGTAATAGTAATCGCCTATTCCCAGTCTATAAAGACATATGCCCAGTCTCTCTTCAAGTGAAATCGGTTGCTCTGTCACAGTTTGTCTTTGAAGTAAGTTCCCAACACGACTTAAAATAAAATGAAATGTTGCCCGTGAAACACGTAAGGTTTTCTTAAACCGAACATCAGAATATGTAGTCCATACCTTGTGCCACCAGCCTTCATTTCGTATCAATCGACGGCACGATCGGCGTCGAGGGACACGTGCTATGGCATTTCTTTGCGATAGCAAAAGCATAACAAGAGAACAAACATACAGAAGCCGTCTTCTTCTTGCTAGCAGATGATGCACTGCCATCTACATTATAAGTCGCCGTCTCCTATTAGCTCGAATGGTGTTTGAGAGGCATAAACACCGCAGACGAAAATGTCCTCCTTATCTTTGTCAGCCATATTGGCGGGGAACTTAGAGCGTAGTCTGGGAATGAAGCTGTCACTCGCACTCGGTAATTAAATTCGGCACATGCGACGTTTAAATAAAATGCCAAGCTTTTTAAATTTAAGTCGACTTAGGCTCACTTAAATTAGTATTAGATTCGGCGCATGTAAAATGCGACGTCTAAACCGGGCCTAAGCTCTACGAGGCTTCCTTCCTAAATCTCTTACAATCAATCCCGGAAAAACAAAATTCTATTTCAGAACGGCCAAATGGATATTACATAGTTTGACATACACCGCGCCGTGAAATTACTAGATGGCAAAAGCTCGTTAGTTAATTTTGGGGGTCACGATTTAACGTTAAATCGTGACCCCCAAAATTAACTATTGCACATTTTGTAATGCAGGATTTACGCTGTATACTGTGCGTATTTGTTTGTGGTTGTTTTTTGCTGTTCACACTCTACTTTGAACGTGCTTTATACTGTAAACGTTTAGTATAAAAGTAGTTCAATTTGTAATCTTGTTTAATCCCTGATGAGGTCTGTGTGATCAGACGAAACCGGTGGGATAATAAACATAGTTGACAAGATCTGTTGCTGTGTTCTGCTCACTAGTTTTTGCCGTGAATTTAACCATAATTTTGAACCAGAGAACCAAAATGTTCAAAATCCAGTATTCCGAAAGCAATAAATGGCCATTATGTTTGTTGTGAAATGCAAAGTGACCGTTTTATTTGCCATGAGTGAATGTTATTTGACTTCCCTTTACCACGCACACAAATTTGAGAAAGAAAAAAACTATCCCTATTAGAAGGGTTGCAACCCCCCAACCCTACCCCTTGATCCGCCCCTGGCCGCTTTTAGATATATTAATACAACCACTTATTAATTTGTCGCTCGACTGTCGCCGTTTTGCTAAGGTGAGATCGAGAGTACAAAGAGTTAAAATGGCAAACTTTTACTCTTGCCATATGAGAAAGTAAGAACTACGTAAGAACTACGTAGGGGAATTCCATCCCCCTGCTTCCACAGGCTGCGAAATCGTCAAGGATATCCTCAGCATTCAGAGAAACATCGTGTTTATGAATATGCATTAGCGCAAGCCCACTAAGACGATTCTCTTTCATTGTTGACGGCCTCAAGTATAGGTCTTGAGTCTTCTCAGAACACCAAAAGACCTCTCTGCAGTGGCTGTGGTGATTGGCAGGGTAAGCAGAGTTATGAAGGCTCTTTAAATATTTGACGCCATGGCTGCTCAGGAGCTTCGCTGTCTTGCCATATGTAACCGCTGTACGATTGTCGGTAGCACTTTTCATAGCCTGCGGGTTTCCTTTGCTTTGAGATCGTAATCTCTCCCTTACAGAGTGGTTGCAATTGTTATAATCGTAACTGATACGTAATAGTAATTGGACCGAGTGGAGTACAATTCAGGGAGTAATCGCGCGAGTAATTTCAAAATCAGCCGAGCGCGAAGCGCGAGGCTGATTTGAAAATACGAGCGCGATTACTCCCTGAATTGTACGACACGAGGTCCAATTACTAATTAATCGTATCTATAACAAATTTCGAGGTCCAATTACTAATTAATCGTATCTATAACAAATTTCGGAATTAAAAATTTCTTTTGGGAAGGTCTTTTGAGCGAAAACGTCTGTAGCGCTTTCCATATGTTTTGAAAACTGCAGGAAACGTTTGCAAAGGAAGCCATTAAAGCGCGCGTAATTGACGTGAAAATCACGTGGGTATCCAATTACAGATGTCCAATTACAAAAAGTTCAAATTGGATACCTGTAATTGGACACCCACGTGATCGCGCGTCGATTACGTGAAAAATAGGCGCGCGGAGAACCAATCACGATCGAGAATTTTGTTATAGATACGATTAGTTGATAAATTGTGTTTCCTTTTTTTTATTACGTTCGCGAGGAATTTTAGGAAATTGTTTATCTCTCACAACGATACAATAATATATAGGACGGGTAGGCTGAAAATTTGTAGGCCCGGGCTTACGGGCCTATAGGCTCGATACGCCCCTGCCAAGATGTCTTCGACTTTGGCCTTAGTGGTGGAAATTTTTATTATGAGATCTGGATGCACAACACCATCATTGATATCCTCAGAAGAGATTGCATTCGACGTATACACTGTACTAACAAATTCTTTAAACAAGGCAGCCTTATCGGCCGGATCTGAAGCAGATTTATCTTTATAGCTATAACAACAACTGGTAGTCTCCCTGATCGCATGGTAAGACCAAAACCGATCTTAGGGTTCCACTCTCAGTTTGTCTGATAAAGATTGAAGATACTGGTGATAAATTGCTGCAATACGTGTCTTAGTTTGAGTCCTTAGTTGTTTGAATCGAGAGAACAGTTCCGGAGAAGTACTAACCTTCAGACGTTTCCAACAGGCTTTTTCTTTCTAATCAACTTCATTTAATACTTCAGAAGTTATCCAGAGTGGCCTCGAACGACCTCTAAGGAACATGCGAGGAACATGCTCATCGATTGCAGATAATAATGGGTCCTAGAATGTAGCTACGCTATCATTTAGGTCGCTTTGAGAATTTACGATTTCCCAGGGAATATGATTAAGTGCATTCCTCAGGCCCTCAAAGTCAGCCTTCTTGTAACAGTAAACCTGCCTTTTGACGTTCTTTTGATGCTTAAATTTTCTTCTAACTGTAAAAGTAATAGGAAAATGATCCGACTCGAAAGCATTTGAAAATACAGCAATGTCATTGACAAGAGAATCAAAATTAGTCAAAACTAGATCCAGAATATTCCCAGAAGTAGTAGACGGATTGGACATACGCATAACATGTGTATTCTTTTGCTTAAGAGAGTAATCGTCCAAGATGTTACAAAAAGTCTGAGTTCAGTTATCTGTGACATTTGGTGAACCAGTAGACCAGTTGATATTTGGGAAATTAAACTCCCCAGTGATGATCAAGTCTGATACAACACTCCACGGCAGCTAAAAGTTTATCCAGGAAAGACCCAAAGCTATCCAAGAAATCCTCGCCAGATTGAGGCGGTCTGTAGAAAACAGAATAAAATATGCGATGAGATCCTCCACTGCCTATTTCGCAAGCTAACATTTTAGCATCAACTTCGAAATCAGCTCTCCGTGCACATGGGAAACACGATTTAACTGCAATCAGTACACAACCACCACGTTTTCCCTGCATGCCTGTCTTTCCTGAGTATATTGTATCCCTCAAAATCGAGCTCCTTATCTCCAACATTTTATCATCCAACCAAGTTTTAGTTAAAGCAATAACATCAAATGAATCCATAAACAATAGAGCTTGAAATTCATCAATCTGTTCCTGATACTACGGACATTTTAAAACAGACATTTCGGAAAGTCATTGGTAAATAATGACGAACAATTCGGCGTGACATGTGAGTGGTCGTAAGCTATGAATGCATTCCCAGAGATATTCGAAGAAGAGGATGACTCAAGAGAGAGTTTGAGAAATCAAAGGATAGTCCACAGTTTTTACCTCCACTGAACCACTGATCTTGAGAGTGAGTCAGCGCGACATATGTCTCTAGCAGGTCCTTATCGATACACTCAATGTGATACATTTGCCACAGCCGTCGCATAAAATCTCCCTCTGATTGCATCGGACTACTTTTTCACAAACAACACAGGAAAACTTCCACGCCGGTTTCTTACCGCCATTACGAGATACTGTGTGGTCAGGACCAGGATTCGGGTTAATATCTCCACTAGAAGCCAAACGAACAAGAGTAAAGGTGGCAACTGAGTTATCCTTGTAGCATAATATCCTTTCACACGAATTCCAACGGAGCATGTCAAAAGTTGAACTGCCATGTAATCAAACTCCACAGACTTGCCAGCATCTCCAAAACAAACTACATCCAGACATAAGCCACTCCAATGGACATTTGATGGAGAAACACAAAAATACAAGGAAAGACTAACGAAAAATGCGGAACAACGAAGAACAAGTCCGACCGGTATGATTGGGTCTTTAACAAATTCCTTGATTCCATCTCACTGGTGATCCAGAAGTAATTCATGAATAAAACGGCCTCTGAAATATGATTTTTGGCCTAAATGTGGGCCTGATAATTCCCTTGATACTGCCCCTTTAACTTAAAACGAGTTACTGCAGAGCAGTCTTTTGACTGAAGTTTTCCGGTTGACATCGGTCGTTTTCTTTGGGGTTACATTATCCAATCTCTTTCCATTTTGCTCTATTTAAGAAAATACGATTTGTAGCGGAAATAGTCAAACAAACACATCGCAACGCTGTGCAGTTTGCGTGAACTAATTCTTGACTGTTTAGTTTTTGCAGTTAAGCATTGATTTGTGAAGGTCTCGAGGGAGAACAAAAATAAATACTTGAAATAATAAGATATGAAGGCGGAGCCTGAGATGTTTGAGTATATTTAACTAAATATATTCCTCGTGTTTTAATAACTTTTGTTAAAACAGAATTTGAAAGTGTCATTTAATTTTCAACAAGACAAAGCAGTTTAATTCGTAGAACATT
>JAEMWC010000971.1:160000-202500 GCA_016490735.1 Pachyseris speciosa | reverse complement strand
AAACAGGGCTTTTCAAGTATAATTTTGAGACAAAGGTCAATACCTATGATGATCTGCCCATTCTCTGCTACAAGTTCTATGGCTCCTCCACCAGCAACACCTCCAGGGCTATTAACACAGGACCCTGAAGTTAAAGGAGATTACAAATGAGGGGGAAACGTCCTCACTCATTTCTTAGCATTTATGCAATAATCATTCAACAGTTAATTAGTAAGTCAGTAAAACCAGTATAAATAAGCACGTTCATTTTACATAAAGAAAACAAGCTCACAGTGATGAACAACAGAAATATCAATCTATAAGGTATGTTGGGGTTGCCTATTTTTCAAAAATTCTAAAATGATCACATATTACGTAACTTTTAACAGTCGTTATTCTAGCAGTGATTTTAATGGTGCAGAATTTGAAACAAAAAGAGAACGAAATTTCGTTTTATTGAGCTGCTGAGACCACTTCGAAAGTCAGCTTTAACGGTACCATATATGGGAACGAAGAAAATTAGGTATCGTCTCCTCTTACTATTTATGACACTAAAGCTGAATAATGATGATAAATTACACCATCAAGATCAAATTTTGAAATACAAAACATGCCAGTGATAGAAGAATTTAATCTTACCCCCGCTTCCTCCCAGGAGTGATGTTATGTTTTGTTTATCGTATTGTGGACCCGACTCAACATTCTGAGAATGTTTAGAAGGTGCTTTTCCTCCGTGACTTGAACCAGGAATGCAATCCCCAGACAACTTAAAATACGGGTCGTTTATAGTTAGACCTCCAGGACCAAGACCTGTAAGAAAAAGGCGACCACTTCAATGAAATTCTTTGAGAGAGTTATTTTCTTCATTGCAAACCTAGCCGGTCAATTTGGTTTTATTTTATTTGAACTTTACGCTGCCTTCAAAACAGCGAATTGGTCAGCTGCTTCACCAAATTCTTTGTGTGTCACACTTCGTGTGTGTGTTGTCACTTGAGTCAATCTGCAGCAACGCGCGACTTGCGACTGATTTATTTTGTTGCGATTTGAAATCAGCAAATTCAATTTCAAGAGTTAAGAAATCATCTCTCTCTTGGGAGGAGGTCTGGACACAATGTTTTGATAAAGTTTGACCGACAAAAAATATGATTGTTTAAAAAGAACCGTTTTCTCCCGTCAATTTATATGCCAAGCTTGACTTAACTTATGGGGAATCAAAGGGTTAATAGTATTTTTTCCGATTGACAGTCGCATTACAAGTTATCGTTGCAAACAAGATTGAAATTTAAAAAAACCCCATGAAGTTATAGATGAGTGCTTTTCTTTGCTTGTTGTTTCACGTAATGCGTACTGAAATTGCTCTTTTTTTTTTTTTTTTTTTTTTTTTTAAGGGATTCATCATGAAAGATGTCAATTTTGTTCACTTTACATTGACCTCTCAGCTTTGCAGCTTTCTTGGACATTCATTTACATTGGCGCTGTTAGGACTGAGCTCCAACAATTGAAGAGCTTGGTGCAAAGGGGGCGTTTATGACGACTTGGCCGGAAAACCTTAATTCGCAACAATTTGCTCCTTTGGCCTACAGACTGGTTTGGTTATCACTTGAGAAACGTAGGTCAACGTGTATCGTAAAAGCTCTATTAACCCCCTCTCTAATAAGCTCTCCGTTTGAAAGTTTGTTTTTGAAATGAGCTCTTCATCTCTAATAAGCTCCCCTCCTATTCCTTTTTATGAAATCCACTTCGTGCGGCCCAAATATACGCTCTGAACATAGTACCGTTTACTGCTCTTTATTTAACAAATAAAAAAGCCTTAACCGTGCTTTGTTCTGTTATAAGGCACGCAAGAAAGTGACGAGAGCACGAAAGAAGTAGAAAGAAGCACGAGCCGTAGGCGAGTGTTTTTAACTACTTCTTGAGTGCTCTCGTCATTTCCTTGCGTGCCTTATAACAGAACAAAGCACGGTTAAGGCTTTTTTATTTGTTTTATAATAAAGAATTTCTTAATTTCCTCACGCATTCGGCTACAATTTTCGGAAAACTTTATTTTCCAAATCCTACGAGTGGCGTCAGCCGTGCTTTGTACTCTCATAAGGCACGCTAGAACAGACCGATCACAATCCTTGTTAGAATGCATGGCTCAATACATTTCATTGGTTAAACACGACCAAAGCTGTCAAAATGTCAAACCATCAAGGTTCAGAAACCATCAAAGTGCAAGTTGTTTTTTAGTCTAAAATCGCGATCAAAAAGCAAATTGTTCAGTGAAATTCGGCGGAATTTTGGCTCATGCATTCGCTAAAAAAGGCGTAATGATCAAGAGCTAGTTTTAAAAGATACTCAGGAAGGTGAATTTTTGAGTTGAAATGAAAGTGTAAAAGATTTTACTCGTGAAAAGCTAAAAACGTAGATCGGCTTGCATGGCGCCCGGCGTAGCGGGATTGTGTGGTTGAAAAACAAAATGATGATTCCACGGCATCATGCAGCTCACCAAAAAGGGTCACAGAACAGTTTACCATTAACTGGAGGAACGAGTAGCTCAAACTTGGAGGACGAAGTTCTTTCTTTCGACAATCCGTTTGCAATGTTTACCGATGCGTGTTTTTAAGTGGGTGTGTTTTTTCAAATGATGGAAACCTCTACAACGACAGGTGAATTAAATAAATTTCAGCTTTGAACATTTGGTTTAATTGTTGCTACTTTTGTTCAGGACTGAAACTCGTATTTATCTCTCGACTGGATGTAAATAGTAATCATCTATACTCGTTTTGGACGCAAATTAAGAAATTAGCTTAAGCTTATATCCTTTTGGAACCATGCAAACACAGTTTGCCACTCAGCTTTCGACACACATCTCTATAGAAAGAAAAACTTTTTGCCCCGAGTCGGAATCGAACCGACGTTCCCCAGTTATTAGTCGGGCGTGATAACCACTACACTACCGGAGCAACCACGCTGGCAACGTGGCCACTTTAGAAAGTGTGTAGTATCGCACGTCGGCCATTCCTCGGAACATTTTTCCCTTCGAGATTTTTGTGTGTTTCCTGGCTTCTAAATTCCCTGGACGGGAATTAGAAATATATATATGTAAATACCTTTCGAAGCCATGAAAGCCGTAGAACAATATACTTATGGAACCATGCAAACACAGTTTGCCACTCAGCTTTCGACACACATCTCTATAGAAAGAAAAACTTTTTGCCCCGAGTCGGAATCGAACCGACGTTCCCCAGTTACTAGTCGGGCGTGATAACCACTACACTACCGGAGCAACCACGCTGGCAACGTGGCCACTTTAGAAAGTGTGTAGTATCGCACGTCGGCCATTCCTCGGATGTGTGTCGAAAGCTGAGTGGCAAACTGTGTTTGCATGGTTCCATAAGTATATTGTTCTACGGCTTTCATGGCTTCGAAAGGTATTTACATATATATAGCTTAAGCTTAGTTGAACTGTTTTTTTCGTTTGCTTTGCGAGAGAACGAGTGATTTTACTCCACTTGGCTGACTGTTTTTCGACGTGCCTTAGCAATGTTAAGAAAATTTTGCCCTTATTTTATTAACACGTAATTGGAATGAGTCCTCGTAAACCACTTGTGTTTTCAGAAGTTGCTGAAATTGCCCTCGTCGCTGCATGACTCGGACAATTTCAGCAACTTCTGAAAACACGCTTGATTGTATCCCCGTTAAAAGAAAATTAATATCATAAGACGCAAGTCGGTAATTGTTAAAAGTATCAAATGAATATAGCAACATAGCAAAGAATGATATCCTTATGGAAAACTCGAAATGTAATCTAGTATACATTCTAGCAAGGCACGCAAGAACCAGCTTAGGTCCCTTCGACAAGACAAGGCGCGAACAGAGATTCTAGAAAGGCTTGAAGAAACGACGGTGTTTTAGACCCCTTTTACAAGAAGGGAAAGGTAATCTTAGTGCTATGGTTACCCTAGCAGGAGGGCCAAAGATAGCCCCGGTTTCCAGGCAAAATTTTGCAGGTAGGGTTATGCTACCACCCAGGAGAACTTAATCGCAAAAAAAGTTCTGCTACGTACTTTGATTCACCTGTCTGTACTGCCTGTCATTGCTGCTTTATAGTGTTATGGAATGTTGTTATAATGTTACCGTTAACAACAAGTTGCAATAGGTCAAACACGGCCCTGGTCAAGTCCAGTTGTTTGATTAGACCCATGACTCGGTCAAGAAGAAGCTAGAAATATAAAGGGATTTACCGACCTCGCACTAGATATATTTTCCGTTTCTGAGAGAGAAGAAGGATTACATCGCACTGCGTTGTACTGTGTGAGGCATGATGGCCATTTGTTGTCAACATTCAAGGGCAGAAAACAATTAAAAATTTGTCTCGTGTTACCCTGCCTGCCAGGAACCCATGACTACTGCACCGCGGTGTTCACATTGTACACGCCTCCAGCGTCAAAGGTCAAATGTAAAATTTGATCGAGGGGCATGTTTTTCAACGTACGCGCTCCTAAGAAAAATATATTCAGATCTAGCAAGCTGCAAATAGCCACTAAAAGGCCTTTCTCAAGCAGAAATCGGTAGCTTACTGCAAGCTTACTTCAAGCCACGTGAGAAATACATCGATCAACGATCGATTTTTCAAATGAGGTCACTCTTAGGCTACGGCTGGATGATTACAATATTCAAATGAAGTTTGAAAGTTTAAAACAAATAATGCAATCCGTTCGCGATAACTCAAACCTATTGTCGAATAATAGGCGGCAAGTGCTGAGTATTTAACTTCAAAAATATTGTTTTGTGGCGCTATCATTCCCGTTGCCTTCATCCTTCATCGTTGCCCTTTTTCGCAGGGAAAGATAGTCTAAAAATAGATCGGTCCGCAAAAATGCCGTGGAATAGGCTTGGTATGGGAGTTGTACGTTCCTAGTCATGGGCGCCTGTCCCTGCTCGTAATCAGGGCCATGAAATGACTTTCCCAGAGATACAGGGAGACGCAAGCAGACTGGTTCGATTAGACTAAAAGTATTTCTTGGCGTGTTAGTTTAGTGATCCGCAGGTTGGCAGGTGAATTCAGTGAACATTCACATTATTGAAGAATGTAGCAAGGACGTCAGTACTGTCATTCAAGATCTGCAACACCCTCTAAAAGCATTTAATCCAGAGCATCCTGATATAACAAGTGCAGCACTCAGACAAGACAACGCTGAATGCAACCAAAATGTTGCCATGCTTTCAGCTTGCCCTCTGATGGGTTCAACAAAAGCGCTATAAAGTCGATGAGTTCTTAACTGCTCAACAGATTCAAGGCTACTTTTCTCGTAGTTGAGTAAACCTTAGGCACGCCAAAGCCCCTCAACCAGTGGACGACACGTAAAGCGATGGAAACGACGTCCAGGCAGCAAAGGACGCGGAAGCCTACTCGTCTGGCTTGCTGCTATTCCATGGTGTTTGACACGCTAAACATTTGCAACTTGTGCGCAACAACTGAGGCTGACCAGGCTCAGCGTGGCACAGTTGGGTCCGATCTGCAGCCACTACACCATGGACGTAGAAATATCAAAGTCAAAGAGAAAAGCCCCTTACATCAGTTTTATTCACGCTCTGGTTGGATCTTGTTATTGTACTAAGATGTATCAAGGAGTACTTACCATTTGCGGAAAACACCCAGAAATTCCGAAGAAAAATCAAATGGTGTGTGCCATTTCATCTGTAAAGTTTTCAGAACTGATTTTTGGAGCTCTCCTGGACATCATCATCTCTTCTGTTGGGACATCGATGCTGAATCATGCAAAAATTTCTAACCGGATGGATCTGACATATTGTGACAATGACAACCATTTTGCTTATTCAGTTATTGCTTGTCTTGCAGCTCTTCTTTGTTTGTTACTTTTCGACATACTTTTAATATAGGGATCTGGGACCGAGATTAAGAAAAATATCTTAACAGTAAATCTATTAAAGAATACACCTTATTAGACGTTTGGTATGCTAGGCAGAACGTTTTTCTTAATCTCCTAATCCGGAAATTTCGGTTTGAAGTAAAATGGTAAGGTCATTTTCCGGAAAATATTTTCGGAAATTGTGGACAACCTCCAGAGGTAGCCCTCTTTTTCTGTTTGGAACGGAATTTCGGAAATTTACTTACCATTTGAGCGAATCGTTCCGTTTCCAGTTCCTTTTGCGTCAGAACGAGTGACTGCGCATGACGGGGAACGCCTTGCAGTAAATGGTAAGCACCAATCTCATCCGGTTGGTCGGTAAATTCGGAAAATCGCTTACCATTATTCAACGGTCATTCTATCCTGATTTTTCTGACAAATGGTAAGCACCCTAGAAGTATATAAATAGTTTTAAAATATTGTAACTGTCACTTTTGAAAACGAATGTTGCCCAGCATACGAAACGTCTAATAAGGTGTCTCCTTTTATAGATTTACTGTTAAGATAGCATTTGTTGTTGTTTAGCTGCACCCCCAGACCCCAGCTACCATTACTGGCCACCACCACCTTCACTATTTGCTGTAAGCATGGTAATGCAGTCGGTAGCTGTCAGCGGTCCCCTTAAGCGATACATGTAACGTAACATTTGCCGTTGGCTGAATGTTTAATTTCCCGTTTGAATTACCACACAAGTGAATAGTGCTTTTCGCGCGCTCTGATTGGTTAACTCGGAGGTGATTAGCAAGTACTATTCACCTCCGAGCAGCCAGAGCGCGAGATTTTACAATTTCCGACCGCTTTTCAGTATATTGTCACACATAAATTAATGTTTTGGTCCGCTAATTATTCAGCTTGTGTGGTATATACTAAAACAATTATTCACCTCAGTGTCGGTGAAAGTGGTGGATATTTACTTCGCCGCTTCGCGGCTCGGTAAATATCCACCACTATTCTCCTCTACTTCGGTGAATAATTGTTAATTATTCCACATTATTCAGTAAGCCGTCTCCAAGGTATGGGAATGACTCTAAATTCCTCGCTAATCTTCTGCATGTTAAGAAGTGATTTCTAAACGAAAAGCGCGAGTAACCGTTGTTTTGTAAGAGTGCTCAAGGTTCAGTGTGGAACTAGTACATTTTTACTTGAGGTCCATTTTTTTTCTGTTTCTTGAGTTTCTGGGAGATCTCATATGATTAAGGCCCAATAGTGACAAACGCCCTTATTGCACAAAAATTTTCAATTATTTTGGACGTTTTATACCATAGAAATCTACGTATGCAGTAGTAAATTATTCTTAGAGCGTAGAGTATTAGAGTATAGCTTAAGCTGAAACCCACACAAAAGAAATCAACCATGCACCAGATCCTTTTGTTTCTGTTTGTTGAGTTTTTGGGAGACTTCATACAATTAAGGCCCAATAGTGACAAACGCCCTTATTGCACAAAAATTTTCAATTATTTTGGACGTTTTTATACCATAGAAATGTACTTATGGAGTTCCTTGAATTTTAAAATAGAATAAACGAGTGTTCTGATTGTTTGTAGGGAGATGGTCTCACAAATAGAGACACTACTTACCCCCCCCCCCCCCACCACGATCGAGATTAATGAGAATTACATGATTTCCCGTCACGACCACTGAGCTCTATGGATTGACATTTTCATTCTTTGCTGGGCACTTTACTTACCTCCACTGGCGACGAAATTCTGTCTTGAAAGAAGCTCACCCAGTTTTCAATTGAGGACATTTTAAATTTTCTTGCTCGTATGAGATTGAAACAAAATACCAAATATCCTTTGTAAATTTTTTTAGTCATAAATTTAAGGTTAATTTCTTTAAAGCAGCTCCGTGGACTGTTGTCTTTACACGACACTTTTCACGATGGAGTTATTTTACAACAGGTACCAGAATCCTTGAATGATGATTTGGTTTTCACATCCAGTTTACACCACTGGTTCAGTTTACACTCCAAAGGAAGTAAAGAAATGTGCGATGAATTGTGGTATTTGGAGTGCGATGACGACATCGTGGCCCACCACTGTTTGTTTCGTTTTACCCGCCAGTTATTGTCAGAGTTCAAGTTTGTAAAAAATAATTGTATAAGCTGATAAACCATATTGCCTCCCTCTACCCCCACCCCTCCCCCTTTTACCAGAGAAAAAAACCTTTCCGCCATCCCTGACATAATTTAGTGAAACTAAAAACAGCAGTAAATACACAGAAAACTGTGCAATGTATGAAAAATGTTTGGACCGCAGGACATCGTCATCGTCAGTCAAAATCTAATGACATCTGGTTTGATTTTATACGGCAATCGCTTAAATGATTCGTTACAGTGCTCTAGACAATGTTACGGGTCTTATCATTGAACATGTGTGGATGACTGCAAGTAAAGCTACTTACAAAGAAAGAGCCAGATTAAAGTGATTGACTATCTGACTCAGTTTAGGTTATTTTCATTTATTATGCATAGACTCTGAACTCTGTAAATGACTATGTCTGAAAACAAGCAAAAGTCTATCCAAGAATAATAATTTGCTTCTAAAAAGAAAAGAAAAGGAAAAACAATAAAACCACACTTGTTATATACCAAGTTAAAGAGAGCAAAGGAAAATATAACTAAATAATAACAAATTAAAAAAAGTCACTCTCCTCACCTTTGTATAAATTTGTCTTGGGAGCGTCTGGGAATCCCACTTCCACTGGTGTTGATGACTGTGTGAACCCCCAAGACATGTTGTATCGAGAACCTTCTTGTCACAAGTCATGTTAATTTCAGTTTGTACCAAAATGTGCCCATGCTGACTTGTTAAACTCAGTGCATACTTTCCAAATACAATGACAGATGACCCTCTCTTGAATTCAATGTTACCACTGAACGTTATATTGGCAACATCATGGTCGCCATATGACGACTGTCTTCTCTCAAGGGATGCGGTGAGAGAACAATTGCCACAGCCGATCTTTTTGACAGACGGAGCAGTCGTGTTGATTTCAAGTGTTTCACCACTGTCAAGTATTAGAGTGTCATCTAAGAAAAGAATAACAATATTAAATGAATAAAGGGGATTAGTTTCTAAAGAAACTGTGGTGCTGCGTCGGTGGGGGAGTGAGACACAATATTAGTCCTGTTAGTGAACAAAAGTTCAAAAAGTTCCTTTAGTCCAATACGAAACGTATCCTGGTCGTTCTTTCGAGTGCGGCCGTAAGGTGGAAATACGAACATGGGAGTGATACATATAACAATAAGTCAACCTCTTGGCTATAATATTATCTTGTCTCGTATAAACCCATTCGCGCCCAGCCGTTTTTACGTTTTAGGAGTGATTTTCCACCTATAAACGATCCATAGCATTTCGTGACTCTTTATTGAAACTCCCATGGAAAAGTTGTGCTGCCTAAAGCACTGGAGGCTCAAGGTTTCTGAAAACGTCATTCTGACGTAGCTATTTTTCATCCGTGCAGCTACAACAACGGCCCAAGTTCGGTTTGCTTGCGATTTTTGTTAAGTTTACAGCCATTTTTCATCTTTAGTGGCTGCCTGATGAGCATCATTAAGCGTGACGGTAGCCAAGAGTCCACTCTCTCAAAGAATCGAGCAAGGTGATGTACTTTGTTGCCGAATTTGACTTGTTACTCGACGAACTGGGAATTTGGCCGGTCGAACACTTAGTACCTTTGGGACTCGACTATTGATGAATTTCTCGACCTATCGCCGTATATTTTGGAATTTGTGAGCACTGAAGATGACCACAAGCAGGAATTTTTGGCGGTAGATCGGAGTGGCTGTAGACTTAGTTTATATGTGAAAGAATTGGGGGAAGGAGCGGGCGCTGTCAAAAATTATCGTTATTTCCCAGCATGCAATGTGATCGAGATGTTGAAAATGGGGGAAAGGCCCGAATGCACTGGAACAAAAGGCTGTATCTACGCTCGGGAGACGAATATGAACAAAAAAAGTGATTTCTAAGCTAGAACAAGGACTGAATTTCGTTATGATGGTTGAAGTTTGGTTTTTCGACAATGATTTCCTTAAAAAACATAAAGGCAAAAAGGGGCATTTTTGTCGTTTCTCTTTTACGTTAAAAACGGTCAGTTTCGTTCTTGTCCAAACTCAAAAGGCCATATTTGGTAAAAATTGTTCGCTCTCGATTTCTATGCGTAATAGCTGATGAGGGCGCAGCCTGAATCAGCTATAGCGCGATAGACATCTCGAGCTCATAATATAGTTGTTAAATAAATCAACTAGCGTTCTATCACCGTTCTCTGATTGGCTACACTACTGCGCCCTCATCAGCTATTATGAAATCGAGAGCAAATAATCTAATTGTTAAATATATAATAAAAATGGTGGCTGAAATTTAAATTATTGTCATTCTTAGATTTATCTTACAGTTTTTTTTTCTTTTTTGCACCACACTTGTAGACTGGTCGGCCGCAAATCGGAGTTGACGGTACACTTATGTCGGGTGAGATGACGACTCAATTGATCAAAAGCTTTCTTCGGAGGATAAATTTATGGGAGGATTTCGAATTTGTTAGCACTGAAATGAAAGTGTTACAATTCATCCCAGCGACTTGTTTTTATTCATAATAACAAATTACTTGAAATAGAAGTCTTCTCATGAAATATTATGTGGTATATCAGTAAAAATGTTTCCCAAGGAGGTCAAAGAAAAAACCCAAACATTTGACCTTTTTAAGAGCGCACGACAAACATTAAATCATGCACAGCACAGTAAAATTCGGTCAGTACTACATAATCACATGAATACTTTTTTTGCTCGTATTAGTTTCCATTTTGAGAAGTGGCTATTACTGAATTTTGACGACAACAACAGAGATTCAAGCGAACACCTTTCGCAGTTATTTTTCTCATTCTGATGAGGTCCAGCAGAACTCTACAAAAGCAAGGGCAGGCACGTTTCATGTTAATTTTGATAGTTCACGGCACCTGTTACTGATATCAATATTGGATGTAGTTAGAGTTTTCTCGAAAAAGGAACAAAACTGTAGGTTCAAATCATCAGAGTTTTAAGTGTCGTTTTTGCATTTTTTTTATAGAACGATTAATATAAAGTCGCTGTTTTCAATATCTGTTAAATAATTACCAAAAGACGGCTGGTCAGTTTCAACCACAATGCCTGCCGTTTCTCGTTACTTTACGCTGTCGTTATTGTTTAAATACGGTTTAAGCCAGGAACAAGGAGAATAATGCATTTATTTGTGAGTAACAATGGCTTGAATTAGCCGACACTGGACTGAATTAACGACCAAACACAACAGATGCCCCACGTTTGCCAATAACAAGATATACCTGGCACCCTTAGATCAAAGGCAATACTCTGTGGTTGCGTTATTCTAAGGGGATAAATAAATAATACCCACCGTTGTAGGTTACCTTACCACCCCCCAAGTTGACTCAAGCTAACACGTTTGAAGTGAGCCCCCCCCCCCCCCCCCTAATTGTAAACTTGATGCGCGGGTCCTGACTTCGAAATTTTTTAACAGTTAGGGGAATGTAAATTTACGGAAACTGGTGGAAGGGAATCCATTTCCCAGCTTGATATGTTCGGTTGTTAATGATCCCCTCATGCTGCAAGAGTAAATGATGTATCTAACAGACATTAGGAATTTATTTGTTCATGACAACAATCATGGACAATAGGGACCTTAAGCATAGACGACGAAGAAGACGACGACGACGACGACGACGACGAATACTACCGCGTGAAGACTGGGACGGAACCGTCCGTTCACGGTACAAAAACGGCGGGAAAATCTGAACTTAAGCTTCGCTCGACGAGAACGTGAACGTAAACAAAAAACACAGCACATTAAATCATTTTTTTGTCGAGATGGTTTCTTTTCACGAGCTTCAAGAACTTTTTCTCTTTAGTCACGCTCAAGGCATTTTTAGATGATGAAGAACTGTTGTTGTTGTATGAGGAATACTGGCCAAAAAATCCTGATATTTACTATGAGAATTTTGGAAGGTTTTCTCTGAACGATATAAACGATGCAGAGTGTTTGGCAGAATTTAGATTTAGGAAGCACGAACTTCCACTTCTTGCCGAAGTCCTTCAAATTCCAGACAGCTTTACGTGTTACCAAAGAACCGTATAAGTGGAATGGAAGCGCTTTGTTTTCATCTGAGAAGATTGTCTTACCCCTGCAGATTCAGTGATATCATTCCACGATTTGGTCGGCCGGTTCCAGTGTTAAGCATGGTTAGCAACCAAGTGCTCGACTATATATACGATACACACGGCCACAGAATCACTCAGTGGAATCACCAAGTTCTCTCTCAGCCCTTGCTGCAACTATATAGTGACACCATTGCTGCCCAGGGTTCTGCCTTAGACAATTGTTTTGGATTTGTTGACGGGACAGTTCGTCCAATTTGCAGACCTGTAGAGCATCAGAGAGCAGTCTATAATGGCCACAAGAGAGTACATGCTTTGAAGTTTCAGTGTGTTGCCCTCCCCAGTGGTCTGATAGGTCATCTATACGGTCCCGTAGGTAAGAAATGGTTATAATAATTCTTTGTTTTGTCATATTTTTTATGTCAATCATGAAAACAGTTTTGAATATTTTTCTATTTTTCAGAAGGAAGGAGGCATGATGCAGGCAGACTCAAGACTCAAGGCTCCTTAGTGACCTTCAAGCTTTTGCTAACTGTCCTTTGGGGAATCCATACTGCATTTATGGTGATCCAGCATACCCATTAAGGGTACACCTTCAAGCCCCTTTCAGGAATAGAGCCTTGACCCCTCAAATGATGGATTTCAATCAGTCGATGAGCAGTGTCAGAGAATCAGTAGAGTGGCTATTCAATGATGTCACTAACTACTTCAAGTTTTTAGACTTAAAAAAAAAAACTTAAAAATTGGTCTCAGTAGTGTGGGCAAAATGTATGTCGTCAGTGCCCTACTTAGAAATGCCCTCACATGTCTCTATGGAAATCAGACATCCAGATTTTTTCAGCTGGAACCTCCTTCCTTAGAAGACTACTTTTCTTAATAAACTCTTTTTGATAACTTTTTTTTTAGTAACTTTGTAACATGAGGCCTGGGCACTATGTACGTGTAAAATCACACCGAATAAGAAATGAGGTTTAATTTTAACCCTGTTGCTGATTAATGCCAGATTCACACTACCTACAAAAAAATGTCAACACAACAGCATGGACATAAGGCAAAAAAAGCATTTTCTCTTTATGTCATTATCTCACTAAGTTTCAAGTGTCAACCAGGCTAAAGGCTGTAAATGTGAGGAGAAAAATACCTCCCATGCATGCAGAAGTAAACAAGTATGATTTTTGTACTGAAATAAATAAACAAGTTTCCTCCATCACAAAATCATGTTGAAAAAAAGTGTAAAATATTTGTTAACTCAACGTTCAACAAAGTTTGAGTACATTAATGCTTATGACATAGTTTGTGTTTTCAAAAGAAGGGGTTTCTAACATTAATACTCCCCTTAAGTGCAACCTGTTTTAAAATAAGTTTACAAATTCTTGAGGACACTTGAGACAGTCATTTTGTGAATGTAGCTTTTTCCAATAAAGCCATTAATGTCTGATTCTGTTGTTGTACCATCTTCATCATTTCTAATTGCTGCTTGTGCATTTGACTTTGCTGATCCATCAACATCTGCTGTTCATTTTTCTTGAACTCCATTTCATCCTTCCTCAGTTTACTTTCTAACTCAAACTTCTCCTTGAGGTATTCAACAGCATCCGAACTTCTTCTCTTCCCTCTTTTACTGGGTTTTCCTTCTTCTGAATCTGCATTTCTTTTCTGGGTTTTGCCTGGTCGTTCCATAGCTTGGCGCCTAACCTCCTCGGCACTTGCCTTCTCACTCTGGTGTTTTTTGGTTAGAGTGCCAGCTTGCTCATTCCTTTCCATGTCAGCTGCCTTTTCTTTGTTAAGAATTTCTTCAACTGCTGCATCTAGCTGGGTCTCCTCACAGTCTATGCCTGATGCTCTTTCTTCTTCTCTTATTTTCTCCTTGTACTTGGTCTGCAAAAGGGTTAGTCTGTCTCTCACTGATCTCTTAGACACTCTGAATATGGGACTTGCAAGACTGTTAAGATTAAGGGCTATGTGCCCCCACACTTCACCCCTTTCTTTGCTGTTTCTGGGATGCTTGAAAGGCTCCTGGAGAAGAACTTCCCCACAGAGGGTCAAGTCATAGTCTTCTGTCCATTTCATAGAGTTGTTTCTAGAGAAGAAAAATGTGAATGTCTTAAAATTCCTTTTTCACTTCTGAGCAGGGATTAAGACTAATCCTGCTTTAATTGCATATCATATTTAACTGCATACACCTTGACAATTAAATCTAAATTAGTGCTAATCAGTCTAACTCTGGCCTGCACTGCATGCAGTTTAGCTTATATTCCTTGACATTCTTAAATTTAAAATTATGGACCTTCGTTGCAAATCTGCGATCTACAGGACTGTTTTATCAATCTCTTGGAATTCGAGCTTGCTATAACGACGTGGCTTTTGTTTCTGGGATTCATCCCTATATATTAGAAACAACCTTAGAAACAGCTGAAATATTCAGACAGATCGAGCAATGTCTAAAGTTGAAGAAGATAACTCAGTCGGCAAAATTTATAAAACTGCAGATGCTCTGCTTTTTAATATTCGCGAGGAACACTTCGGATAGACTCAACCACAAATTTAACCATCCCGAAGCAACTGTCATCTTTTACAAGGAAATCAATATAAGTTCATCATGAACGATCCAATTTACTAAGGCCCCGTTTATATGGAGATAAGTTGTCCCGGGCAAGAGGGTCACCCTCCCAGCCGAGTCAACTTTAGCGAGCGTTTATATGAGAAAAAATTGACCCTTTTGCCCGAGCCAGCAGCACTCGCGCATGCTCTGATTGTCTCACCTTGACCCGAGTTGACCCGGCTAGGCGAGCCAAAGTGTTTATATGGAGAAAGTTGGCTCGGGTAGGCGAGCCAAAGTGTTTATATGGAGAAAAGTTGGCTCGGCTAGGAGGGTGACCCTACCATCGAAAGAGGGTGACCCGGCTAGGAGGGTCACCCTTCTAGCCGAGCCAACTTTTTGTTTCTCATGTAAACGGTTCGCCAAGTTTTGTAAGGAAATGTAAGAAAAGTTGGCTCGCCCAAGGTAGCTCTGATAGGCGGGTGAACCTTCTACCCGGGACAACTTTTCTCCATATAAACGGGGCCTAAGATTTCAGATCTTACCATGACGCGGGAGTTTGACACGCCATGTGCAGTTCCTGCAAAAGAAGTTTACAGAGGCTAATTACTTTAAGTTAGAGCTAAAAAAGCAAAAGAAACTTTCGCATACTAAATTAAAACCCATGATTGCTTAGTTTTTGCTCAATTAAACCTCTAAGAGGCGAAGAAATAGTCTGACAAATACTTACGTACAGCAGAGGACGGCAACAGAGCTGTTTTCACGTTCTCGACGTTGGGTGGACGACGAATGAAGTCAGCGAAGACAAGACATGACATGCGCAGTATTATCTTATGGTTCAAAGTTACTTCCGGTTTTTACTCGTCGTCCGCTCTCGTCGTCTCTGCTTAAGGTCTCTCATGACAATGGAAAACAAGGACCAAAAATCCGTATTGTTGTTCTCCAGCAATTTAACTCGACTGGCACTTGCTATTATACTGACGATTTTGGTGTTCTGGGGTTTCTCCGGTTTTGCTTCTTTGTCCACAAAGAGGAAAGAGGGACAGTCGAGAGCGAAAGAAACAGCACTGAAAGGTAGGGTGCGCTACGAGACTATGAGTGGTCCCTTATTTTTCTCATTGAGGATAGCAAGGCGAGTATGCGCGATAATTGCCTCAATCGCGTTTCTCTCGCTTTGATTTTTCCGTTAGAAAGTATCGTAGATTCGTGGGTTGGGTGGCGGCTGCCAGTGGTGCCTTTAGATACTGACGTTGCTCTCACTCCACACAAGAATTGTTAACCGCCACGAAACTATGTGAAATGGGCGACATATAAACAGGTTCACCCAACGACACGTTTCGGTAGATATCTGTTCGGTGGAAGGTAATTCGCCTTGGGCTTTCGGCGGCGATTAAAGAGTGCACTCGTGGCCTAATAGACTGTTCGCAATTGGGAAATCATAGCCCCTGAGGTTTTCGGAAAGGTCGTAATTGCAGTGTTTCTGGCAGTCAACAACGTCAGCTAGCATTTTTGGACAGAAAAGAGTTCCATAGAAAGTTCATTTCAGCTTGTATTTTCTCTAAGGAAGATTTTGTTCCCTAACATTTTTGGGCAATTAAAATTTCAGCTAGGGAATCCGAACAGATGAACTTCTTCTAGCTTATGAAAGCTACACTTTAAACAGATTTAAAACACCATAAGGTACTTAAAAATGCCTTTCTACAGCTTTTGCTTGATTTGGCTCGTTGGGTGTCCTTGATATAAATACATTATCATTATGATTGTATCGTTAACGCTAAGTGACTATTCGTAGTCTGAACAGAGTCATATTTAAAAAGTAAAAACAAAGTAGCTTTTTTCTCATTCTCTTATCGAAAATGTATATCCTAGTATTCTAACTTATATCTTAGAAAACTTGCTATTTACATTCACGTACAATGGTACCTTAAAGGGGCTATGTCACGCGTGTTCGGTATCAATTTAACAAGCCACAATAAATGTTTGTACTGATGGAAACTGCGAATAGCCCTCCAGTTTTATTCAGAACTACTTTTCTAGTGCAGTGAAATAAAAAATTGGATGGTAAGGATGAAAAAAGATTGCAATTTGAACAACAGTCGGCCGCTGTTCAGTATTCAAGTTTCAGCTCTCCTGTCTGGTACCATCATACTCTCTCTCTCTCTCTCTCTCTCTCTCTCTCTCTCTCTCTCTCTCTCTCTCTCTCTCTCTCTCTCTCTCTCTCTCTCTCTCTCTCTCTCTCTCTCTCTCTCTCTCTCTCTCTCTCTTTATTCTAACCGATATTTATACAGGATAGTACAATTTAGCCACGGCTAGTACAATTTAGCCACGGCTAGTTTAAATGGAGGGCTGTGTTGAAATAATTATCAGATTAATAGTTAAATACAAATGACATGTCACTAAGTGTGCACAACAATTACATGAAAAACAAAATGTCAACTAATGAATTCACATTTAACAAAGATAACTGATAAATAAGACCATTAACTAAGAGATAACTGATAAATAAACTCATTAATCAATCCTCACGTTATCAACGATTGAGTATAATGCTATAATGCTAGGTTCGAAAATACCGTTTAAGGTCCTTTTCAAATTTTTTAAGGGATACTTCTTCCTAAGGATGCCAGTAAACTCATTCCACGTTTTAGCTCCGTTATAGCGAAAAGAACTTTGATATTTAGAGGTCTTTTCTAAAGGAAGACGGAGAAGATCTTTATTGCGTGTATTGTATGAGTGGAAATCGCGCGAATAGTAAAAATCATACAGAGAAACGCCAAAGTCAAGGGCCGATATTTATTTATAAATAATGAAAGATACGACCATATAGTATCCCGGAGTACCTTAAATAATTTAATGTTTGTTTTGTGTCTTGCGATTTTATCGTACTACTTATAAGCACATACGCTCTTTCACCTTTAGGTAAACGCTTACTTTCCTAAAATGTCAACTAATGAATTCACATTTAACAAAGATAACTGATAAATAAGACCATTAACTAAGAGATAACTGATAAATAAACTCATTAATCAATCCTCACGTTATCAACGATTGAGTATAATGCTATAATGCTAGGTTCGAAAATACCGTTTAAGGTCCTTTTCAAATTTTTTAAGGGATACTTCTTCCTAAGGATGCCAGTAAACTCATTCCACGTTTTAGCTCCGTTATAGCGAAAAGAACTTTGATATTTAGAGGTCTTTTCTAAAGGAAGACGGAGAAGATCTTTATTGCGTGTATTGTATGAGTGGAAATCGCGCGAATAGTAAAAATCATACAGAAAAACGCCAAAGTCAAGGGCCGATATTTATTTATAAATAATGAAAGATACGACCATATAGTATCCCGGAGTACCTTAAATAATTTAATGTTTGTTTTGTGTCTTGCGATTTTATCGTACTACTTATAAGCACATACGCTCTTTCACCTTTAGGTAAACGCTTACTTTCCTATGCAAATTTACTGTAATTGCAATTACCGTTTCTCCCAAAACTAATTTTTCCTATAGGTGGTCTGCACGTTACGTCATCGCCGCCATGCTGGTAGACGTAAACAATACATCTCTCATTAGCTCCTTTTGTTTGTCCACCAGCATTTGTTCGTTTTACCATTGTTATCTGTGTCTCTAGAGATTGGCTGCAAAACCACCTATTATCATTATATGAATGACATATGAAATGAATCATATATGAACAGCGGAAATGAAATCAAATGAAGAATGATCCTCGCAGTTATGAACGCAATTTATGCAATTGCGAAAAGAAGCCTGAAAAAAAAAAAAAAAAACATTCAGGACTTCAACGGGGTTTGAACCCGTGACCTCGCGATTACCGGTGCGATGCTCTAACCAACTGAGCTATAAAGCCACTGACGTTGGGAGCAGGTCAATTGTGGGTTCATATTATCCCGTGAAAGAAATGAGTATGAATGACATATGAAATGAATCATATATGAACAGCGGAAATGAAATCAAATGAAGAATGATCCTCGCAGTTATGAACGCAATTTATGCAATTGCGAAAAGAAGCCTGAAAAAAAAAAAAAAAATTCAGGACTTCAACGGGGTTTGAACCCGTGACCTCGCGATTACCGGTGCGATGCTCTAATTTTTTTTCTAAAAAAATAAATCACACCGCTACCCATAACATCCCTGGCTTACTACTCTTTCTAGATTTTGAAGAAGCTTTTGATACAGTGGAATGGCCTTTTATATGGAAAACACTGGATTCATTCAATTTTGGACCTTCTATTACGAACTGGATTAAACTTTTCTATTGTAATATAGAAAGCTGTATCTTAAATAACGGGTGGGTAAGTAATTTCTTTGCACTTGAAAGAGGTGTTAGGCAAGGCTGCCCCTTTCCCCTTACATTTTACTCTTTTGTGTAGAGATATTAGCAGAAAAATAAGAAAAAACAAAGGTGTAAAAGGAATCTCTGTAAAGGGGAGCGAAATTAAAATTAGTCAGTCCGCAGATGACACTACGCTTATTCTTAATGGCTAGCTCTCTGAAAGATCTTTCTCGTCCGCCCTGCACGACTTAGAGCTTTTTAGTAAAATTTCAGGACTGAAGCTCAACAATAAGAAAACAGAGGTTCTCTGGATTGGCTCCTATACTGGTCGCGAAGATCAGCTCCAACCAGAAAAGAACTTGAAATGGGTTAAAAATAAAGTGAAGACTTTTTTTAAGGAGTTTGGATATCAACAAATCCTATACTGAGCATGAACGCTAATTACGGCGAAAAATGAGAAAAGATTCGGAATTGTTTAAGTTGCTGGAATACCGTCGGTTAAGCCTTTTGAGAAAATATTTGTGCTTAAGAGCCTAATCACTTCACAGGTTGTTTATATTCTCTCCTCCTTACCAACCAATCAACAGGTGCTGGACGAGATTAACAACATTCTATTTAAATTCCTTTGGGATGGAAAGGGGGACAAATTAAAAGAAGTATTATGATTAGTGACTATGAAAATGGAGGTTTAAAGATGATTGATCTAAATTCCTTCAACAAAGCACTTAAATTATCTTGGGTGAATAAATATTTAGACAAGGATAATAACGGAAAATGGAAATTACTATTTGATTCTGAATTACAAGAATTTGGTGGAGTAGATTTTTATCAAAAGCAATCTTAACAGAAAGGACTTGTTTAAAAATATTAATGTGACGGACCCTTTTACGGCTGAATTAATGCCAATATGGTCAGAAATCAGTTTTAAAATCCGTGGACCATTTTCTCTCACTAAATCTTTGGCACAATTCTCTAATAAAGATCGGGAAGATTACAAATCGTGGTCTGCTAAAGGAATTCAAAAGGTTGAGCACCTGATGATAGATCGAAAGAAATTCCTATCCTTCTCTGAATTTAAGGAACGTTTCGATATCAAACCAAATTTCCTTGTTTTTTTATGGTCTAATATCTGCCCTAAAATCGTTAAAAAGTACTGTGAAAGACCACCTCCAACCAAAAGAAAACCATGACAACTTTATTGACGTTTTTCTAAGAGCAAAAACGTCCAATAGAATAGCTTATCAGAAACTTATCAGCACTAAACAGACCAGCCCTGATAAAGCTCAGAATAAATGGCTTGCTGACTGCGATACGCTCTGCTCTGATTCAATCAACTGGAAGGCTGCATACAAACATCCCTTTCGCTGTACCAAAATATCCAAATTAATTATTTTCCAGTTTAAACTGCTTCATAGACGATTGTCAACAAATGATTTCTTGAAAAAAAAATAGGTTTCAAACAAGATGATCTTTGTACTTTCTGTAAGGAAGAAAAAGAAACCCTTATTCATTTATTCTGGTCCTGTAGGGTGACAACATTTTTCTGGCAGAATTTCCAGTTTTGGCTGGATAAAACTCAAATGTCATTAAAACCCAACAGCTCGATTTCTTCGGCTTTAGTCCTTGGCCTAAAATCAGATTCATTTTCCAACACACAGCAGTATTTTTATATAGTCAGAAATCTAAGACAGTCAGCGGATTGAACGGCGGGCGCGTATATTTTGATATTCAACATGGCGGGCGGACAAATGAAGGCTATTATTGTTATTTACAAGCTCTTAGCTTTGCTAATTTTAAGGATTATTGATCGAAATGTATCCACAAAATCAATTTACCAAGTTTGAAATGATTTAATTGGTGTTAATTTAATTTTGCAGATCTGTTTGAAAATCATCGGTATATATTTCTTGAAGTTTCTGTAATGTATGATCTTGCAGGGGCGACGCTGCTTCCTAATTCTGCGTATTAAACATACAAGCGCATGATCGCTGATTGAACATTGATCAACCCCAGATGTGATAACTTTATCTGTGTCCGTAGCGTAGATATTAGTACTATATGATCAATTAACGTTTTGAAACGGTCTCTGATCCGCGTAGGGATTTTGATTAACTGAGTCAGCATGGCAAGAAATGAGGGACACGCTGCGCAGTTCGTAGCGACACTTAGAAAAATCACGCTAAAAACATGGCGAGCATAAATAGAGAGACTTGAGTCGAGAGAAATAAATTTTCTGACATACCTCTCTAAGCTTTCTACTTTTGCAGTGATATCAATCTGATCCTGTTTATTGACATCGATAGTCGTTCTTTGACACAATAATTAGTCACTTTCCAGCTTTATCCGCCACGGTTTTGAACTTTGAAGTTAAGCTTTCTTCTTTGTTAAGAAACGTATGGCGGAATGCCTTTTCCAGCTGTGAATCACTTCGAAAACTCTAACTTTACAAGCCCGTGCCGGAACGAATTCCCTGATATCAATCAGAAATATTGTTCCAAAACAATGAAGTTCACGTCGATGGAACTGTTTTTCTATCACAGTTTCGGTACACCACGGTAATCAGCATTGAGGATGGACTTTTTTCAAGTCTACTTGGATAAAGGTAAGTCTTCATAGAAGCGCCATGAGTGCTGTGAACGCTTCGCAAGTTCCAAGTTTTCGCAGGTTCGAAGTAGCGCCGGCCATTTTGTTATAACATTCTTTTCTTTCCCAGGATTTATACGGATAGAAATCCTCGGTAAAAGACTGAGAAAGACAACAAATCCTTGCGGCGAGATACTGGGAAAATTAAACAGGAGTAAATCAAATTATCAATTCGCCGTGATCGTTCGAAGTACTGTACACTTTCATAAGCCAAGAATGTCCCATATTTCACCTAAACAACCAAAAATCGATTACTTATTGGTGGAAATTTTCCAGATAACAAACATTCTTTATTATCTTTATTTCTTTGCTGTTGCAGACAACCGTAGATTACTCGACAGGGCCGCCATCTTTTTTTTTTTATTTTGAATGGCCTGCAAATTTCTATAGCAACGATCATCCAATAGCATCTCGCGAAAGAAAGTAAGTAATTGACAGCTCTCTAGACTACCCTGAAGTGACTCCGCCCCCTCATGTCCCTCATTTCTTGCAATGGCTGATAGGTGGTGAACAGCTGGCGAAGATCCCTCGTTTCGGTGGATAGTCTTTTTGGGAGCAGGGCTTGGTTAAAATCACCCAAGACAAGCAGCCCAAAGAATTCACTCGACGCTCGTTAAGTAGCTCGATCAGGACAATAGGTAGAACAAACTAACGATCGTTTGCGATTAGGAAATGTAATTTCTAACCAGATTGCTTCGATGTCAAGTTCATAGTTGATGTCAGTTCTTTGGCGAGCCTTTAGGTTAGAGTTATAATAGCTTGCAGTACCTCCTCCTGTCTGAGACTCTGGGATCAGACCGGACCAGATTATATCCGTTTATGTGCAGTTCTGAATCCGCCCATTTAGAGTTAAGCCAGGTTTCGGTCAAGCACATAACGTCGAATGAGTTGTCGTGCATTAAAATATGAAATTCGTCCCTATGCTTTGGTAGGCTACGAATGTTCAAGTGAGCGATCCTTAGGCCGGGCAGGTCTAAAAGAACATGCGTCCATCCAGGATTAGGGGAAACATCGCCCGCTAATAGATAGACGGATGTAGTCTTAGATGATGTTTCAAAGGGCATAAGCTTTCTCATAAGAACATAACAGCGATACAAAATATACATTTTGTGCAGAGCGCTTCAAAACCGTGGCGTCCCCGCCATCTTGTCACACCTTTGTGAGGTGCCTCTCTCTACCTTGGGGTTTTGTGACAAATTTGTGTATAAAATTGTTCTTAGGAATGATCTGATCCGGAGTTTTTCCCCAAAGACCGACAAATAACCGTGACATAGCCCCTTTAATGGCTAAAATATCAGCACTGTTTAGTATGAACTTGCGCGTCACCTAGACAACGGTAGAAACACCGAAACTTTTTATATCTACTTTTCACTAGAAACTGTGCTGACAGTTGCGCAGAATTTCTTATCAGATAGATATCAAATTCTTTGTCTCCTGTTCGGTTTCACCCACTTCCCTGTTCGGGATGAAAATCTCTCGTCTAAGAACTACATACAGTATCGGTGCACTTAGCGGTTCAGGCTATTTATTTCCATTCAGACTGCAATTAAAATATACAAAGGCCTTATCGAAACACACTTTGACTACTGCAGTGTTGTTTGGGATGGCTTGTCGCAACATCTGAGTAATAAACGTCAAAAACTACAAAATCGCCCCGCCAGAGTTGTTACCAATTCAACCTTTGATATCAATGATATCAACTCTAGATATCTTCTTAATTCACTTGTTTGGGAGAACTTATCAATTGGAAGGGCGAAACGAAAGGCATACTTAGTGTAAAAGTGCACTAATAAACTCTCCCCAGCCTATTTTCTACAGTATATTTGCACCAATAATTTCGAGTTATGATCTTCGAGATGCCAAGAGAAAACTCTCTCTTCCGAGACCTAGAACTGACTACCTGAAGCGTAGCTTTACTTTTTAACAGTGTATAAATAAAGCTATCATTGATTGATTGATTAATTGATTGAGTCATTTATTCGGTTTACTTATTTTATACACCGTTTCGATAATTCTACTCGAGATGTACCACGAAACAGCGGACATGATGGCAGTTGTCCTTGAAGTCTTCGCAAAGTACGCCTTGAGGTTTATTTCCAAACAAAGGGTTGTTGTGTTGCAGATTTCTGCCACCATAGCAAAAAAAAAAAAAATTGATCCAGAGAAGTCGCCGGCTTTATTGTAGAAGATGGTAACGGAGTAATGTCAAGGTAAAGAGAGGACTGTGGACTCATAATCAGTTGTGAACAGGCGGAAGATGTGAATGAATTTGTTTTCCTAGGACCTATCGTAGACCAGGGGCCTGAGTTGTATACAGCAGTCATGCTCAAAGTGTGTAAAGGCTAAGGAAGGTGTGGGAAGCCAGACGATTTGAGAGAAGAACCAAAATACAACTTTTTAAGGTATGGCTGCAAAACATGGAAGATTACAAAGGTTGATAAAAGAAAGCAATACCAATCTCTTGGAAGGATATTCATGATCAGATGGCAGTAAAAGGTCACACACACATGAAAAGAGGGGCGGTACTAGCAGAGATAAAAAGCAGAGAGTAGAAGAGTTTAGGATATGTACTCAGGCGACCATGCGAGAAGCCTGGAGAAGGATTGCTGAGAAAGAAAAGGACAAGGCTGGATGGACGAATTTTAGCGTGGCCAAAGCTGCAGCAGCACAAGAGAAGGTGGCTTAGGTAGATGATGTTATGGTATGCGCCTTCTGGTGTGAATGGTGGAGCTAGGTAACTAAGCGTTTCTTCCCGCTGTATCATTGACATATATGAACGCGATCGTGTAAATTTTAAAGTGCTGGTTGCGTCTTTTGTTATGGGCACGTGACTTTCCAATTATGGTTGTGAGTGGAAAATCGGAAAAAAAATATTTTGAACTTTAAAAACATGGCCACTTCCCATTGGCCAATCCCCCTTAAGAACACCAATCTAAATAAAAACAGCAACATCATTTACTCCCTACTTTCCTGGCTTACAACCAATCCTATTGTTCAGTTACATTTCGATATACGCTGGGAACAACTTTCTCAAGAGGCGTTCGTGTTCCAGTTATGAGGAGCAGCGCTGATGAATTCTATGACTTATACGCGAAATTTATTCTGGAATGAGGAATAGATGCTTTTTCATAGCTTTTCTTGTCGGAATAGTTAATGAATAATGTAATTAAACAGAATGGGTAAACTTTGAACAAGGAAAATAAACCTTATTGACTTTCTTTTCTTTCCTAGAAAAAGACTGCTTATCTTATCCCTTTAGTAACAACTGACAACAAAGTCAAAGTCTGCATGCCTAGTCTGATATTGTGCTGCAAGTTTTGCTACAACAAATACTGGCAGTCCATTAATGGTTTCATAAAGGAAGCGAATTTGTTTAAATTACGCGAAAAAAATTGACGAAACTATAAGTGTTGAGGCAAGCTGCATCGAGTGTTGACAGCTAATGCAGTAAGTAACCAGGCGTGTGCCACATGCAGAGAACCACGGACTAAATTACGTGATAGCTTTTTGGGAAATTTGGAAAATTGATCGATTCATTTGGATACTAAAGACCAAAGACAGTGCGTTTTAATTTTTTCCGTCTTCATCTTTTGATGTTCGCGCTCACTTAGACTTCCACCCGCAAGCTCGATTTTTTTGTCAGAAAATTGTTCCACCGAGGGTTCCTCACAAGTTTGACAATGCGACTGAGATTGACACAAGACATTTTCTTGCGGATAACACTCAACTCACTTTTATGAATTTATTTTATGCAGTATTTTTGTCGCTCCCTTCGCCAGCTTTGCGCGCGTGTCCGATTTACGCGTTGCGATTACAACATTTCGCTTTGCTTTCTCCACCGTTTATTTTGCAACAACGTTCTTGCCGTTTGCCGCCTTAGTTGATTTATTTGATACGAATCCAAACGCTCTTATACGGATAGAAATTTGAAGGCGATAAATATGATAGTAAAAGCTTTAAAGAAATAAAAACTAAATTAACAAAAAATATATGATTTTATCAATAATAAAATCCTACATGTGGTAATGTGCTTCCTCAAAATGTGGACGAGGCGAACTAGGAAATCGAGGCTATCCACTTACAGTTTAGAGCCCCTTTTGAACCATAAAACAAATCCTGTTGGGGAAATAACATGTGTTTTAGCCAGCGTTTACAGAAACTATGACACTTTGCTAAAGAGGAATTAGATTCAAAGAAAATAACAAACCTGTGTCGTAATGAAAATGATCAAAAGGGAAAGTAACATCATTGACAATTTCCTGTTAATGCGCCAAAGTTTCAGAGCAAGACCTAACTCATGATCAACAGTAGCATGGCTAAATTTGCATCGAAGGATAGATGATGCTTGCTAATGAGGTAATAAAATTCATTTACACCCAATTAGAGGAGATGTCATATGAAACTCACCATAAGGAAGATCTGTCTTTAAGCAGTTTGTTGTCATTCACAAAATAAGAATAAGAGGTTACCATAGGTTTCTCTATGTGCGCCTCACAGGCAGCACATGGCATTTAGGGTCTCTGTAAATCTTATTTTTATCTCCTGCTACTTTTCGTTTAGTCACAGCTATTTGTTTGGAACACACTTCTGATGGCACTCACTTACTCAAGATCGGCACTGTGTAATGTCTTGTTGTCGACTTTTCTAACTAAGCCGCTAAACTTGACTCTGTGGCGAACACTGACTGAAATTGTTATTTCAAGAGCAAGACCTACGCGTCGCGGCTGTAGAGCTGGCCAAAGGAAGCGAAGACGTATTACAGCTATTGGGACTAGTACTATCGAGGGAAGGATATTGGAATCGCGGGCTTCACAGCAAGTTAATTCTACTCAAGGTCGTTTTATTCCTGCGGAAAGATATGGCGACTTAGAAAATGGTGGCCATTTGCATATTCCTTCATGGGACGAATTAAATATTCATCGTGACACCTTTCGCAGCAGCAATGAAAACAATCCCATTGTTACTGACCGGCCCTTTGCCGTGGTTAATGATCGTGGAGTTAAACCACTAACACTGTGCTCGCTGAATGTTCGGTCGGCAAAATCCAAGTCTGCTGACTTACTGGATTATATTTATTCATCTGGTGCTGATCTGTTTGCTCTTACTGAGACCTGGCTCAATGCTAATGATACTGCGGCAAAACTCGAATTTATCCCGCCTGGCACGCATAAGTTTATGCACCCTAATCGATCAGGACGTAAGGGAGGCGGTACGGGACTGCTCTTTAGAGAGAACATTGGAGTTAAGGAAATTGATGCTGGAGAGAAAACTTCGTTTGAGTTTTCGGAATGGAGCCTAAGCTTGAATTCTTTCCGGGCTAGGCTGTCTATCATTTATCGCCCACCGTATTCTGCTCAGCATCCAGTGACTATGAATACGTTTATGGACGAGTTTGCTACTTATCTGGAATCCATCATATTAGTGCATGAGCCGTTAATTGTGACTGGGGACTTGAATATCCATGTAAATGATGCAAATGATCCCGATGCTTGTGAGTTTCTGGATTTGCTTGTATCTATGGGTTTAAAGCAGCACGTGAAGGGTTCGACACATGAGGGCGGCCACACCCTGGATTTGGTAATCACCAGGGAACATGATGACGTCATCAAGAGTGTGCCGGTTATTGACCGGTTCATATCTGACCATGCGGCAGTACTTTGTCCCTTGAACTCTGTAAAACCGCCAGCTGTCGCGGAGAAGATCAAATACAGACAGCTGAAGGCTATTGACATCGATGCACTGCGAGCTGATCTCAGGGATTCTGATCTGTGTACCAAGGAATTCACATATGTGGATGAAATGGCCAGCTGCTACAACTCCACTCTCCAGGCCATTCTTAATAAACATGCACACCTGAAAACTAAGACTGTCGTCAACAGGAAGCGTGTTCCCTGGTTTAACAGTCAGATGAAGGCTGCCATACGGGCTAGACGAAAGGCTGAGAGGACCTGGCGCAAGTCTAAATCTGCCCATGACCTTGGTGTTTTCAAGGCAAAGAAAAACCGCACAACATTCATCATGAATCAAGCTCGTTGTGAATATTACACCAGTCACATTCAGGAAAACAGCTCTAACCAGAGGAAGCTATTCCAGTCTACTAAGGCCTTGCTGTGTGATGCTAAGGACATTTCTTTCCCTTCGGGAGATCCTGATCGGCTTGCAAATGATTTTGGCAATTGCTTTGTACAGAAGATTGAGCGAATAAATAGTTCTCTAGCTGACCTGTCAGCGCAGTCTCAACCGCCTCCTCACGTAGACGAGCCTCCTCACGTAGACGAGCATAGCGTATGTGCCCATGGACGGTTCACCAGCTTCAAGTCTCTGACACAAGATCAAGTGCGCATGCTCATTGACAAGGCGCCTAAAAAATCATGTCAGCTCGATCCAGTCCCAACCTCGATTGTTGTTCAGTCGTTGGACATTTTGCTGCCAGTCATAACCAAGTTGGTTAATCTTTCTTTTGAGACCGGCCAGTTTGCTGGGACCTGGAAAGAGGCGCTTGTCTTGCCTTCTCTTAAGAAGCCTAACTTGGACATTGCCTATAAGAATTTCCGTCCAGTGAGCAATCTCGCCTATATATCCAAGCTCTCAGAAAGGGCGTGTTTCCATCAGTTCACTGAGCATCTGACAGTCACCGAGCGCCAGTCCCTGCTGCAATCTGCGTACAAGCCTCTACACAGCACGGAAACAGCTTTACTCAAAGTAAAGAATGACATCCTGATGTCAATGAATCAGCAACATGTCACCCTGCTAGTTTTATTGGATTTAAGTGCAGCATTTGATACGATACATCATGATAAGCTGATTCAGCGTCTTGAGTCTGACTGCGGTGTAGCGGGCAATGCACTTTCTTGGTTCAAGTCGTATTTATCTGACCGGTTCCAGCGAGTGTCTGTGAATGGTGGTCTTTCCAAGAAGTTCCCCCTGTGTCAAGGCGTCCCTCAGGGATCTTGCTTAGGCCCGCTGCTCTTCATCATATATACGCGCAAGCTATTTGACATCGTGGAGCGTCATCTGCCACAAGTTCATTGCTATGCTGATGATACGCAGCTGTACATTTCCTTCCGCCCAAACCAATCTGCGGATGCGGACGCTGCTCTAAAGTCTATGACTGACTGCATCAGTGATGTTAGGAGCTGGATGATATCAGACAATCTAATGTTAAATGATGACAAAACAGAGTTTCTGATACTAGGTACAAGGCAGCAGCTAGCCAAAGTTAATATTGATAATATTAAGGTGGGCTCTGCTAAAGTGAGTCCTGTTTCGGCAGTTAGAAACCTTGGATCATGGTTCGATTCACAGCTCACTATGTCTAATCATATTAGTAAGCTTTGTTCTGTTGCATTTTACCACCTGTGTAATATTCGACGCATACGCAAGTATTTATCTCAAGAAACTGCGGGGATGCTAGTCCATGCTTTCATAACGTCCCGCATCGATTATTGCAATAGCCTATTGTACGGGCTACCAAGCAACCAGCTTGCGAAAATTCAGAGAGTTCTGAATGCTTCTGCCAGGCTAGTATGTAATGCGCCAAGGTTTTGTCATATTACACCTATAATGCGCGATTTGCATTGGTTGCCTATCAGAGCACGCATCAACTTCAAGGTACTTCTTCTCACGTTTAAGGCGTTACACGGCCTTGCGCCTCAGTATCTACAGTCCTTAATAAGTGCCAAGACATCACGCTATAATCTTAGGGGTTCTAATACTTTACTCCTAACTATGCCATCAGTGAAATCTAAGGCTACGCTAGGAGATCGGGCATTCGCCATCGCAGCGCCGTCATTATGGAATTCTCTTCCTAGTGAGCTTCGCTCAATCACATGTTTAACTAGTTTTAAAGTGCATCTTAAGACCTTCCTTTTTAGACATGCATATACTTGATAGCGCTAATTATTTATCAATTAGTTTTACCATTTTACCATTAGTTTTACCATTTATCAATTAGTTTTAGTTATATATGTTTTTAACTTAGTAGTCCTGGCCATATTTTTAGTTTTACATCTATTAGTTTTTGTACTTATCTTAAGAATGCGCATCTGATCATTCTTATGTAAAGATGCGCACTAGAAGTGCATAAATTATTATTATTATAGAAACACTTTAACCTGTTAAAAACATCCCTAATATTTGTTTTAGGAGACAATGACGAAAAAACGAGCTCGGTGACCCAGTTAAAAACTTTTATAGGAGTGTATTCAGAGTGTATTCCACCTTTAACTTTCCTGGTTTGAGTCCATATTCCGTTCCGTCCATATTCGTTGTTTACCTTCTAAAAGCTCTAAATATAGAACGTGGCGGTAGTAAATCAGGGGAAACATCTGGAGTTTACTCTGTGTCTCTCAAAACATTTTTTCTCTTTGGCAAAACTTGAACACATTCGAATAGACACTTCTCTTAACATATTCGTTATTCAGAACTCGAAAACACGAGACGATTTGATGTATGTCACAGGTTTCTCAGAAGGAATCCTGATGTCACGCATTTTAAAAAAAAAGTCAGAATTCAAACTGCTCTATTTTTGAAACATAATAAAGCACGCTACCGAGCTGAAAATATGGCAGCAGATGTATCTTTAAAATGTTTTTTTACCTGATGAAAGAAAAAGCTCTGACTTTGACTACTGTAGTGTTTCTTGGGATGGCTTGTCGCAAGATCTGAGTAATAAACGTCAAAAACTACAAAATCGCCCCGCCAGAGTTGTTACCAATTCAACCTATGATATAATGATATCAACTCTAGATATCTTCTTAATTCACTTGTTTGGGAGAACTTGTCAATTGGAAGGGCGAACTGAACGAAAGGCATACTTAGTGTAAAAGTGCACTAATAAACTCTTCCCAGCCTATTTCGGCAATATATTAATTTTGAGTTTTGATCTTCGAGATGCCAAGGGAAGAGAAAACTCTCTCTTCCGAGACCTAGAACTGACTACCTGAAGTGTAGCTTTAGTTTTTAACAGTGTATAAATATAGCTATCATTGATTGATTGATTGATTGATTGATTGTTTGATTGATTGATTGATTGATTCATGCATTCAGTTTACTTACTTTATACACCGTTTCGATAATTCTTCTCGAGATGTACCACGAAATAACGGACATGATCACAAATAGCCTTGGAGTCTTTGCAAAGTACGCCTTGAAGTTTATCTCCAAACAAAGAGTTATTACGTTGCAGATTTCTGCCACCATAGCGGAGCAACGTCAAGGTAAAGAGAGGACTGTGGAATCATAATCAGTTGTGAACAATTGGGAGAAGTGAATGAATTTGTTTCCCTAGGACCTATCGTCGACCAGGGGCCTGAGGTGTACATAGGAGTGACTGCAGCAAGCTCAAAAGACTAAAGACAAAGGAAGGTGTGGGAAGCTAGAGGATTTGGGAGAAGGACCAACATACAGCTTTTTAATGCATGGGTGCGAAACATGAAAGATCACGATGGTTGATGAAAGAAAGCAATACCAATCTCTTGGAAGGATATTCTGGATCAGATGGCAGTAAAAGATCACACACACATGAAAAGAGGGGTGGTACTAGCAGAGATAAAAAAAAAATCAGTTGTCAGGTGGGGTGTAGAGGGTTGAACAGGTTAGGATATGTACTCAGGCGACCATGCGAGAAACACACTGTATGAGTGCATTAGGGTGAAGGTCTGAAGGGCGTTAGGGAAGAGAAAGGTCAAAGGCAGAATTGCTGAGAAAGAAAAGGACAAGGCTGGATGGACGAATATTAGCGTGGCCAAAGCTGCAGCAGCACAAGAGAGGGCTGCTTAGGTAGATGGTGTTATGGTATGCGCCTCCTGGTGTGAAGGGTGGAGCTAGGTAAGTAGGCGTTTCTTTCCGCTGTATCATTGAAAAATATGAACGCGCTCAATTAAATTTTAAAGTGCTGGTTGCGTCTTTTATTATGGACACGTGACCTTCCAATGATGGTCGTGAGTGAAAAATCGGAAAAAAATATTTTGAACTGTAAACACATGGCCACTTCCCCTTGGCCAATGCCCATTAAAATCATTTACTCACTACTTTCCTGGCTTACAACCAATCCTATTGTTTTACATTTCGATATTTTACGCTGGGCTCAACTTTCTCAAAAGGCGTTCGTGTTGCATGTTGTTGATGAGCAGCGCTGATGAATTCGTTGACTTATACGCAACATTTATTCAGGGGGGAGGAACAGGTGCTTTTCAGAGCTTTTCTTGTCGGAATAGTTAATGAATGATGTCATTAAAAAGGATAAGTAAACTTTGACCAAGAAAAAAAAAAACGTTATTGGCTTTTCTTTCCTAAAAAAAGACTGCTTATCTTATCCCTTTAGTGACAACTGACAACAAAGTCAAAGTCTGCATACCTGGTCTGAATTGTACTGCAAGTTTTGCTACAACAAATACTGGCAGTCCATTAATGGTTTCATAAAAGAAGCGAGTTTGTTTAAATTACGCGAAAAAAATTGACGAAACTATCAGTGTCGAGGCAAGCTGCATCGAGTGTTGACAGCTAATGTAGTAATAGGCGTGTACCACATGCAAAGTGACCACGGGCTACATTACCTGATAGCCTTTGGGAAATTTGGAAAAATGATCGATTCATTTGCATAGGAAAAACGGAAGACCGTGTGTTTTCATTTTTTTTTGCGTCTTTATCTTTCGATGTTCGCGCTCACTTAGACTTCAACACGCAAGCTCGATTTTTTGTCAGAAAATTGTTCCACCAACGCTTGCTCACAAGTTTGACAATGGCATTAACACAAAACAGTTTCTCGCGGATAACACTCAACTCACTTTATGAATTTATTTTATGCAGCATTTTTCTCGCTCCCTTCGCCAGCATTGCGCGCATGCCCGATTTACGCGTTGCGATTGCAACATTTCGCTTTGCTTTCTCCACCGTTTATTTTGCAACAACGTTCTTGCCGTTTGCTGCCTTAGTTGATTTATTTGATACGAATCCAAACGCACTTTCACGGATAAAAATTTGAAGGTGATAAATATGATAGTAAAAGCTTTAAAAAAATAAAAACTAAATTAACAAAAATATATGATTATATCAATACAAAATCCTACACGTGGTAATGTGCTTCCTCAAAATGTGGACGAGGCGAACTAGGAAATCGAGGCTATCCACTTACAGTTTAGAGTCCCTTTTGCACCATAAAACAAATCCTGTTGGGGGAAATAACGTGTGTTTTAGCCAGCGTTTACAGAATACACTTTGCGAAAGAGGACTTAAGATTCAAAGAAAATCCAAGAGCCTGAAAAGCAAACCTGTATCGTAATGAAAATGATCAAAAGGGAAAGTAACATCATTGACAATTTCCCGTTAATGCGCCAAAGTTTCAGAGCAAGACCAAACTCTACAGCAGCATGGCTAAATTTGCATCGAGGGATAGATGACGCTTGCTAATGAGGTAATCAAATTCATTAACACCCAATTAGAGGAGATGTCATATGAAACTCATCATAAGGAAAAGCTGTCTTCAAGTAGTTTATTGTTATTCACAAAATAAGAATAAGAGGTTACCATAGGAACACTTTAACCTGTTAAAAACACCCCTAATATTTGTTTTAATAGACAATGACGAAAAAACGAGCTCGGAGACCACCATTTTTTATTGTCCGGAAATAACTAACATAATAAAATACAACCTTTTGCAAAATTAAAAATATTTGCAGGAGTGGATTCAAAGCCACCTTAACTTTTCCTTTTGTTAGAGTTGCCGTCCATATTCGTTGTTTATCTTCTAAAAGCTCTGAATATAGAACGTGGCAGTAGTAAACCAGGGGAATTATCTGGAGTTTACATTGGCTCTCTCAAAACATTATCTCTCTCCGGCGAAAATTAAAAACATTCAAATAGACACCTCTCTTAACATATTGGTTGTTCAGAAGTCGAAAACACAAGGCGATTTGATGTATGAGGCAGGTTTCTCAGACGCAATCCAGATGTCACGCATTGTATACGTAAGAAAAGTCATGGATTACGCTATCTGATTTCAGTTACTCTCACTGTCTGCAATTTTCGCGTCTGTGACCCAGTGGAATCCTGGGTATTTCTTGTGTAACGACGACATGGAAGTCGGCCAATTTCCATTTCAGATATTTTTTAGAACTGTGTCGAGCCACCCGGTTATGCTGCCAAAATATTGTACCGATTGTGTTATTTGCAAGTCAAAACTCGCCAAAATTGTCATGTCAGGTCCCGGAATCCACTTACAGAACGGCCAGAGACTCAACTTCTCTCGTGAATTTCCATGACTTTCGGCGGTCCACATGCTGCGAAATTGCTCCTCACCTCTGTTTTCCTTCAGAGGTTGCCAATACTCACCGACCCAGCCGAATTGCAGCTGCAGTGAACGCTTAAAATCAAGCGAGAGTTAGCGTGACGAGCGTGCCAACAAAGATAGAGCCTTCGGTGTTGTGACCCAGCGAAATCTCTATTGGAACCCCTTATGTGGAATAACGAGATCGCCTTGACCCCGTTCCCTTGGGAAACTGTAAACAGTACGCACAAAAACAACAACAACAACAATCGTTATTGTTGCTCTTGATAGAAAGAAGTAAATTATTTAACGGAAATAATTGTTGAAAGAAGATAGCACAGCCACTCAGAAATAGCAAAAGCTAATTGCGCTGAGCAACTGGGCCGTGCGGATACTAAATAGTAACTATATATTAAGTTGTAGTAAATAAAGGTCTTTCGATGTGGAGTCAGTATAACCTTGAGCGCTCACTTGGGTCAGGTTGTGGAAGGTGTCAAATTAAACGAAAGCAATCGTATGAAAATTTGCGAATTACGTAAACGACGCCACGTGCTTTCTATTGTGCATTGACCAATGAAGCACCTCCACGTGTTCCTACTGGGCATTTTGTTGCACAGGAAGAAAAACCGATGTCTAACATGATTTATAACTCGATATACCTACAGGTATCCCGATTAAATGGGTGACACCGAGCTCATTTCATATACTCTTCTATAATTTTGGTAACTGTCTTTTAATGACCGTGAATATATGAAATTCATATATTTGAACTGCGGATTAAGGAGTTATTATGGTTATTTATTCAATACTCACGGGCTTATTACGAACCGACAAAATGACCAGCTCCCAGTTCAGGCTTGTTAGCTCATTTGGTAGAGCACTGCAAACGGCATCGCAGAGATCGTGGGTTCAATTCCCGTACAAGCCTAAAATTTTTTTAGACTTATAACACCCATTTTGAAATCACTGGTGATCCTTGCAATCTGATTGGCTCTCAATAGTGCAATTTATTCAAGAATCGCACTATTTTTGTTTGAAATCCATCAAACTGAAAATGAACAGTGTTATGAATGAAAATTCATGGATAAATAAATATTACTATTGCCAAAAAACTGTGATTTGAAAACGTGTGTAATAAACCTCGTGTCTGAAATCATACTTGTGATTTCAAATTAAACTCGCACTGCGCGCTCGTTCGATTTTGAAATCACGCGTATGATTTCAGACCAAATTGTATTCCACTCAGTTCAAGTACCAAATTATATTTCACTACTGCTTACGTAGTGTTCCTAACCGCCTAACCACTTCCTTCTGGAACGAGGAGTCCGCCAAGGCTTCCCCCTCTCTGGTATGGTATTTGTCTTTGCCATAGAAGTATATATAGAATATTAGAAATTCCAGTGAAATAGAAGGCATCAAAATAAACGAGAACAAAGAAGTTAAATTATCACAATATGCGGATGATACTACAGCTTTCCTTGCCAACGCTCATTCTGTAGGTAATCTTTTTGTACTGCTCTCCCGTTTCCAAAGATATGCCGGGCTGAAAATAAATGTATCAAAATCCGAAATGCTGTGGCTTGGCTCGATGAGAAATAAAATTGACGGAATTTTAAATCTTCAAATAAGTGAAGAGCCTGTTTATGCGTTAGGCACGCATTTTTCGTTCGATGGTGAGTTATAAAACAAGAGAAACTTCGTCAATAAACTGGCAAAGCTACAGAAAACTTTAAACTTCTGGTCTCAAAGAGCCATCTCACTTTACGGAAGAATAAATGTTGTTAAATCTTTAGCCCTTTCAAAAGTCATTTTAGTCAGTTTAGAAATGAAAGACTTCGTTATCTTTGACAAAGCGTTAAATTGGGTAAGAAGTCTATGTTCGGAGTACAACGCACCATGGAAATATGTTCCAACCTCTCTCCTTGCCAATGTTGGTGGAAACCTCTTATTCCAGTGTAACTATGACATTAAGCTTCTTAACCTTAGTCAGCACCTCCCCAGATTTTATAAGGATGTCCTTTTCTATTGGCAGAAAATTGCTGCGACGTGTCCTTAAAATAAACTTGAGGTGTTAAATCAAGTCATCTGGAACAATCGGTTTCTAATTGTGAACAAAACAAAAATCAATATAATCCCCCCTCTGGCACCAAGCTAACATTATTTACATTTCAGATTTATTTGACACAGAAAAGAACTCCTTTCTATCCTTTAATTCCCTCCGCCAAAAATTTAACAGAAAGTTTAATTTCCGACAATATTATAGTATCCTTTTTTCCATTCCTTCATCCTGGAAAAAGCTTTTAAAATCTAAAAAGCTCCCAAATATTGCATCCCCTGATCCAATTAGTGAACCTTTTACTTACAAAGCAATATATAATATGCTACTGTCTTTGGAGGAGTTGCCTCCTCCTACAGCAGAAAAGAAACTCCGGGAATACGGCTTGAAAAAGGATGAACTATGCAAGGTCACCTTTTACTTTTTAATGTTACAAAAGAAACTAAACTAATAATGTTTCATTATAAGATAATTCATCGTATTCTATCCACTAATAGCTTATTACATAAAATGAGGATAGTTTATTCGCCAACTTGTCCCTTTCGTCAGGCTGCTGAGATCCATACTATCTGCCACTTGTTCATTGAATGAAACCAAGCGAACTCTTTCTGGGTAGAATTTCAAAATTGGTATAATAACCACACCAAAAAAACGACTTCAACTTTCGAATCTAGATATTTTGTACGGTACACTTCATTCTTCTCGATACTATTTGGCCCTCAACCACCTCACCATTATAGGGAAGTATATACGTCTATACGTTAACGCCAGCGCTAAAACTAAGTTTCAGTTTTCTGAATTTTTATCTGTTGTCCATGATAAATTAATATTAGAGAAATATATTGCTACTAAATTAGGTGACAAGATAAATTGTTCGAAAAATGGGCGTTCTTACAAGGTAATTAGTATATTACTATTATTATTGTTATTATTATTATTATTATTATTAATATTATTGTATTTACTACTGTTATTTATCTTACACGTTTACGACAATACAAATGACAAAACTATGTACCTTGTATGAATATTCAAAAGCCCCAATCAAAGCGTTTAATAACACTTATGTGTTTGTACACTTACACTACTCTTTGTAACCTTAAGAAATCAGTGTACAAGTAGAGGCACGTATGTATGTGTATGTTAATGGGTAGTTTTGTATGAATTAATTATTGTAATAATACAGTTGCAAATAAAGAGTCAGTAAACACACACACACACACACACACACACACACACACACACACACACACACACACCCAAAAAAGGGGTTCCTAAAAATAACAGCGATGATCATTCACATCTTTGCAACCACCTTTTAGTTTGGTGAAATATTTTCTTCATGTGTTTGTTTCTCTTGGCGAGGAGACTGACACTGTTACAGCTGCTCCAAAGTCTTTTTTTTTAAGGAGGCTCGCATGAGTTTTTTTGACCTTGCATGGGGTGTACCTGGTGAAATCAAAATTTCCTATAGAAGACAAACTTCGATTTCCTTGACACTACAACATCTTTTCGACGTATGATCAAAGTTTGTTTTCGCATTGCTTTCTAAGCAACAGCAGTTGCCACAGCAACTTTGCACCTGTTCTCTGTTCAAGGAATTATCATGGTAGCAAAACAGTTAAATTCACTTTGAGCCTCCCAGGTAAACACGGACAAGTCCCAAAGATCGTAAATTGCAAAAATTTAGCCCTTGTCGTACTTAGGCCCGGTTCAAACGTCGAACTTTACGTGTGCCGCCGAACCTAATACCTATAACGCGTTACAAACTAAATTGTGTCATTACATTTTCGGAAAATTCAGAGCAATTACTTAGATTCAAGCGAAAAATCCCTTATTTTAACAAATAAAATTGCTACATCAGTCGGAATCATTAATTTGAACCAAGGAATGTTTGAAGTTTCAACGGAAAACATTAAATATTTCGCAGAAAAGTACACTTACATTTTGCACGGAATTTGAAAATCGCGCCTTTATACAGGAGTGAATTTTATTTATTAACTCGGAATCTTAAAATCGTGCCAAAATTTAGAAGAAGGAATTCTTATTTTACTCGGAAGCGCAAATTTTCTCAGCACAAATCAATGGTTTCACTTAATGCAGATTTTCCTAATTTTGGAACCGCTTAAAAACCAATTGACCCTTCCGAATTTCGGAAGCCCGTAATAACGCCAAGACGTTTCCGAATTTCGGAAGCCCCTAATATAACACCAAGAGGTTTCCGAATTTCGGAAGCCCCTACCAACACCAAGAGGTTTCCGAATTTCGGAACCCACTAACAACATCAAGACGTTTCCGAATTTCGGAAGCCCCTACCAACGCCAAGACGTTTCCGAATTTCGGAATCTCCTAATAACACGACGTTTCCGAATTTCGGAAGCCCTTGCCAACGCCAAGACGTTTCCGAATTTCGGAATCTCCTAATAACACCATGACGTTTCCGAATTTCGGAAGCCCTTACCAACACCAAGCCGTTTCCGAATTTCGGAAGCCCCTACCAACGCCAAGACGTTTCCGAATTTCGGAATCTCCTGATAACACCATGACGTTTCCGAATTTCGGAAGCCCTTACCAACACCAAGCCGTTTCCGAATTTCGGAAGCCCCTACCTGCACCAAGACGTTTCCGAATTTCGGAAACCCCTAATAACGCCAAGACGTTTCCGAATTTCGGAAGCTCCTACTAACACCAAGACCTTTCCGAATTTCGGAAACCCCTACCAACACCAAGACGTTTCAGAATTTCGGAACTCACTAACAACGCCAAGACGTTTCCGAATTTCGGAAGCCCCTACCAACACTAAGACCGGTTTCAGAATTTCGGAACCCGGACTATGAGTTCCCCAAATATGTTACAGAGTATTTATCTCCGGTTATGATCGGAATAAATGGATTTGGTGTTGAAAATATATCTGAAAATAAAATCAAATACCATCGGCTCGAAATTTACTCGAAAGTTGATGTAAACGGGATTCCAGATCCCGAATGAAGGTACACACGAAAAATGTCAAAACACTGCTGAATTAATGTATTTCGACAGCTTCAGCTACCGTATTTATTAACTGTTCACGGAAATCTTTTTTTGGAAATTTTCTTTTGCTAATTGATACATTAATTATTGTCTAATCAACAAGAACAAAACTTAAATGTTGAAAATTTTTATCCCCGAGCGTTTACAGTAACCTGAACTTACGCCTCATTTCACACACGCACGATCGTTCGTTGAACTGAAAAGTATACCATGTAAAAATCTAGCTTAGACAACCAAAGTTATAAAATAGGGAAATTACACATACAGGCAAATGTTAATACTCACCAGAGGTCGCGGTCTTGTCAAATACTTCAATTTCGGGTTCCGAGTCTGAACTGACAAAGATCGTTCGTTGATCGTTCGTCTGTCTTGAGGAGCAGAAGCAGTTTCCTTGATTGGAATACTATGACATAAATTAGTGCAAGAACTCGAACACGTATCATCAAAACTATCGTCTGAAATATTTCAAGCGAAGCAGTGGAGACATCAGGAATGTTTGATGGGCTATTCGACAGTTCGATTTCGAACAACGACACGAACACCCGCATCTCATTGCGTCGGTAACACCTTTTAGATTAAATTTGTGGACAAAGAATAGGTTATTGTTCACTTTATCGGAAATGAAAGATTAGAAGCCGGCTTCCAAGCATAGTTCTGTCACCTTGAACGACTCTGGGAAGAATTTTTTTTCTCACACCACAAGTCGAACATATATCTACCAACTACGGGACAGACAAGGGACGTTATATACTCTATAACCTTGCTGTATCACTGACGGTACCAACTATCAACTTACATTAGGTTAGTGTAATTTTTGAAATGACCGCTTTGATTGCAACTTGACAATAACAAAACCGACCACTGAATCGAGATCAAAGGGATGAGCTGTGTTTGTGGCAACTGACAACTACAACCCAGTAGATTTCGAAACCAGATTTTTATCTGGAAACTTTGAAGCGCCAGTGCCCCTCATTTTAAGTCTGGTTTGTCATCTGCTACAGAAAAAATCTATGCAAAAAAATCAGTTGAACAAAGAATTCTGTTTCTTTGCCGCTTTTTCACACCTCTTCTAAACAAATATGAACCGTGAGAAAATGTAAATGCTAAGAAAATAGTCACGTAGCTCACTGTCAGCTTGGAATAAGTGAGATCAGCACATAAGAGCTCTGTTAGTTAATCACTAGCCTTGCTTTAGCAATCAGTGTTTCAGTTCCTGATAACAACATCGTCCCAAGCAGCGAAGTTGTGGTTCATTACGGGTTGTTGACGGTAAAGCGAAGATTGTCGGAAATGGCCTTGCTTTGAAAAGTTCGAAAGGATTAGAATTGGATGGATGTAAGCGCGCCGTCGACCCATAAAAAAGGAAAGGATAATCCAGGTAGGAAACTTTCTCTTCAGTGGTTGCATGGAACGTAAAATGCCTTGTTTCGCCTTTATTCAGACAATCGTCTTGATTGTTCGGCCATCGCTTTCCTAAAACTTCAACTTCAACTTTATTTTACACTGTTTAAATGACCTCAATTAAACCACTTAAACATGCAATCAGATTTTACAGAAGCCGTTGGCTGTGTTTGTATATTAATGTGATATATGTTAGTCAGTTCTCGTTTGATGCAAGTGTTGCCATTTTTTTAGGAAATGGGATGCTAGCAGGCTTGAAGGTGAGGAGGAACAGCATCTTCGTTGGGCAAACAGGAAGGAGAAAAAGTAAATTTGTTGCAAATCTCAGAGAGAAAGCTGGTGAACTCGTCCGAAGGCGCTCAGTAACAGGCTGTCTTTTGTTTTCATTGAAATACAATATATGTGTTATCATCAATAGTTATGAAACTAGTAAATATTTTTTCGTTAGATCTTGTTCTAAATTTCATTTTATGTTGTAACGTGTTTAATTCTAACAGTAATGAAACGCGTTTCTTTTACTGGTTTGTAAAGACTGTGCTAATCCTAGAACAAGTGTTGAGAGGACCCGCAATTCGGACAACCTTTCGAGTTGGATAGAACAGATTGTTTTTCCTAGCCGAAGATCTCCGATGATCGTTTTTATTTTTTCCAAGACAAGTGTTGAAGGGGTCCGAAACTCGGAAAAACCTCTCAAGTTAAATAATAATGGTAATTTGTTTTTCCTCGGATAACTGTTGAAGGGGTCCGAAATTCGGAATACCTATCAAGTTAAACCGCAGTAATGATCGTTTTTCCTCGGAGAAGTGTGGAGGGAGTCCGAAATTCGGAATACCTCTCACAGTTAATTAAATATTAATGACCGTTTTTCCTCGGATAAAAATAAGTGTTGAGGGGCTCCGAAATTCGGAATACCTCTCAAGTTACATAGAAATGACCGTTTTTCCTCGGATAAGTGTTGAGTGGCTCCGAAATTCGGAATACCTCTCAAGTTAAATAGAAATGACCGTTTTTGCTCGGATAAGTGTTGAGGGGTTCCGAAATTCGGAATACCTCTCAAGTTAAATAGAAATGACCGTTTTTCCTCGGATAAGTCTTGAGCGGCTCCGAAATTCGGAATACCTCTCAAGTTAAATAGAAATGACCGTTTTTCCTCGGATAAGTGTTGAGGGGCTCCGAAATTCGGAATACCTCTCAAGTTAAATAGAAATGACCGTTTTTCCTCGGATAAGTGTTGAGGGGCTCCTAAATTCGGAATTTCTAATTTGGAAAAAGTCAAATGTATTCTTGTCATTAGGCTTTCTCAAAATGGAATAAATAGTGCGATTTTGACGGAATTGTCATATTTTAAATCGTGCCTCCTATGAACTTGACGGAAACCAAATTTTCCTCCGATGAAATGCCCTACTTCGCACCGATTGGCAAAATTCTTCAGTGCGTTGTTGTTATCATGCACGGAATTTCTCTAAAATGTAATACCACAAATTAGTTTGGAACGCGTTCTATTTGGGTCGACCCAAATTATTAAGTTCGACAGTTGATTCAGACGTCGAACCTAATGTTGTCGAACTTAATTTGGTAATTTACACAAAACCTTTGAGGTCGGCGGTTCTTGTTTGAAGTCTTCATGGAATCAACATGCCGCGGCGAAACGAACACTGTAAAAATTCGAAGCTTGTTATGTTCGCTAATGCCATCCGTGAAAATAGAAGAAGGCGGTTAAACATACAAATAGCACTACACCACCGTAGAAAGCAAGTTTTACAAATGGTTCTTGGTTATTGATTTCATCCCAACGAGATACAATCATGACTGTTCCTCAATCCTATCGTCGGTTGGGCAGAAACACAAAGGTTGACGTTATTTCGTGTTTTTCAAGCGTGAAGCACAAACTCTGTCCGCTTTTACGAGTCCCTATTAGTTTAAATTCCGACGGGCGACACGGCTCTGAAACGGCGACATGAACAAAATGAAATGACGACGAACGACAAGACCACTCCAGTGAAATGGCGTCAGCGACAAAAATAAAATTAAAATGGACAACGACATTAGCGATTTTAAATAAGACAGCGACTTGATGGCATTCTTGCAGAGGAGAATGTCGAGAATGAGTTTGTATTTTCAAAAAGTTGATCGTTCTGTCAATCGTCTGTCTGGAAACACACTAGGTTACGACCCCTGAATTACGACAATGTATTTTTTGTTGGAGAAACGACTTCAGAAACGTTTCGAACTTTCCG